>OX465289.1:87424863-87961495 GCA_949987695.1 Merzomyia westermanni
ATTCATTTAAACCAAAAATGTTCGGAGTTATGACGAATTGACATTTTATTCAGCCTGGGTGCGTGGCAGTGCCCAAAACACAAAAAACGCCCACTTTTCCAAAAAATTATATATATGGCCTATGTTTTACCCACCGAACTTCTAAACCCATCATGAAGGTTTCATAGAGATCGACTCTAAACTTTGGACATTAATGCAGCACAAACAAACCACAAAAAACTTAGGGGCTCACAAGCCCACTTTTCTAAAATTTTTTAAATCTTGACTAAGTTACACATGTATCCAAATATCATTAATTTAAACCAAAAACGTGCAGAGTTATGACGCATTGAAATTTTATATAGCCTGGGGCGTGGCAGTGCCAAAAAACAAAAAACGCCCACTTTTCTAAAATTATTTAAATTTTAACTATGTTACAAATATATAAAAATATTATTAATTTAAACAAAAACATTCGCAGTTATGACGAATTGAACTTTTATAAAGCCTGGGTGCGCGACAGTGCCCACTTTTCCGAAAAATTATATATATAGCCCATGTTTTACCCACCGAACTTCTTAACTCATCGTAAAAGTTTCCTGGAGATCGACGCTAAACTTTGGACATTAATGCAGCCCAAACAAAACACAAAAAACGTGGGCTGTCCCAAAGCCGCCTTTCTAAAATTATTTAAATCTTGACTAAGTTACACATGTATCCAAATATCATTAATTTAAACCAAAAACGTTCGGAGTTATGACGAATTGAAATTTTATATTGCCTGGGGGCCTGGCAGTGCCCAAAACATACAAAACGACCACTTTTCTAAAATTTTTTAAATCTTCACTAAGTTACACATGTATCCAAATATCATTAATTTAAACCAAAAACGTGCAGAGTTATGACGCATTGAAATTTTATATAGCCTGGGGCGTGGCAGTGCCAAAAAACAAAAAACGCCCACTTTTCTAAAATTATTTAAATTTTAACTATGTTACAAATATATAAAAATATTATTAATTTAAACAAAAACATTCGCAGTTATGACGAATTGAACTTTTATAAAGCCTGGGTGCGCGACAGTGCCCACTTTTCCGAAAAATTATATATATAGCCCATGTTTTACCCACCGAACTTCTTAACTCATCGTAAAAGTTTCCTGGAGATCGACTCTAAACTTTGGACATTAATGCAGCCCAAACAAAACACAAAAAACGTGGGCTGCCCCAAAGCCGCCTTTCTAAAATTATTTAAATATTGACTAAGTGACACATATATAAAAATATGATTAATTTAAACAAAAACGTTAGGAGTTATGACGAATTGAACTTTTATATAGGCTGGGTGCATGGCAGTGCCCAAAACATACAAAACGACCACTTTTCTAAAATTTTTTAAATCTTCACTAAGCTACACATATATGCAAATATCATTCATTTAAACCAAAAATGTTCGGAGTTATGACGAATTGACATTTTATTCAGCCTGGGTGCGTGGCAGTGCCCAAAACACAAAAAACGCCCACTTTTCCAAAAAATTATATATATGGCCTATGTTTTACCCACCGAACTTCTAAACCCATCGTAAAAGTTTCATGGAGATCGACTCTAAACTTTGAACATTAATGCAGCACAAACAAAACACAAAAAACTTGGGGGCTGACAAGCCCACTTTTCTAAAATTTTTTAAATCTTGACTAAGTTACACATGTATCCAAATATCATTAATTTAAACCAAAAACGTGCAGAGTTATGACGAATTGAAAGTTTATATAGCCTGGGTGCGTGGCAGTGCCCAAAACACAAAAAACGCCCACTTTTCTAAAATTTAATTGGGGGCTCACACGCCCACTTTTCTAAAATTATTTAAATATTGACTAAGTGACACATATATAAAAATATGATTAATTTAAACAAAAACGTTAGGAGTTATGACGAATTGAACTTTTATATAGCCTGGGTGCATGGCAGTGCCCAAACCATACAAAACGACCACTTTTCTAAAATTTTTTAAATCTTCACTAAGTTACACATATATCCAAATATCATTCATTTAAACCACAAATGTTCGGAGTTATGACGAATTGACATTTTATTCAGCCTGGGTGCGTGGCAGTGCCCAAAACACAAAAAACGCCCACTTTTCCAAAAAATTATATATATGGCCTATGTTTTACCCACCGAACTTCTAAACCCATCATGAAAGTTTCATAGAGATCGACTCTAAACTTTGGACTTTAATGCAGCACAAACAAATCACAAAAAACTTAGGGGCTCACAAGCCCACTTTTCTAAAATTTTTTAAATCTTGACTAAGTTACACATGTATCCAAATATCATTAATTTAAACCAAAAACGTGCAGAGTTATGACGCATTGAAATTTTATATAGCCTGGGGCGTGGCAGTGCCAAAAAACAAAAAACGCCCACTTTTCTAAAATTATTTAAATTTTAACTATGTTACAAATATATAAAAATATTATTAATTTAAACAAAAACATTCGCAGTTATGACGAATTGAACTTTTATAAAGCCTGGGTGCGCGACAGTGCCCACTTTTCCGAAAAATTATATATATAGCCCATGTTTTACCCACCGAACTTCTTAACTCATCGTAAAAGTTTCCTGGAGATCGACTCTAAACTTTGGACATTAATGCAGCCCAAACAAAACACAAAAAACGTGGGCTGTCCCAAAGCCGCCTTTCTAAAATTATTTAAATCTTGACTAAGTTACACATGTATCCAAATATCATTAATTTAAACCAAAAACGTTCGGAGTTATGACGAATTGAAATTTTATATTGCCTGGGGGCCTGGTAAAAATATATGTAGCCTATCTTGTACCCACCGAACTTCTGGACCCATCGTAAAAATTTCATGAAGATCGACTCTAAACTTTGGACATTAATGCAGCACGAGCAAAACACAAAAACCTTTGGGCTCACAAGCCCACTTTTCTAAAACTATTTAAATCATGACATATATCCAAATATCATTAATTTAAACCAAAAATTTTCGGAGTTATGACTAATTGAAATTTTATATAGCCTGGGTGCGTGGCAGTGCCCAAAACACAAAAAACGCCCACTTTTCCAAAAAATTTTATATATGGCCTATGTTTAACCCACCGAACTTCTAAACCCATCGTAAAAGTTTCATGGAGATCGACTCTAAACTTTGGACATTAATGCAGCACAAACAAAACACAAAAAACTTGGGGGCTCACAAGCCCACTTTTCTAAATTTTTTTAAATCTTGACTAAGTTACACATGTATCCAAATATCATTAATTTAAACCAAAAACGTGCAGAGTTATGACGAATTGCAATTTTATATAGCCTGGGTGCGTGGCAGTGCCCAAAACACAAAAAACGCCCACTTTTCCAAAAAATTGTATATATGGCCTATGTTTTACCCACCGAACTTCTAAACCCATCGTAAAAGTTTCATGGAGATCGACTCTAAACTTTGACCATTAATGCAGCACAAACAAAACACAAAAAACTTGGGGGCTCACAAGCCCACTTTTCTACATTTTTTTAAATCTTGACTAAGTTACACATGTATCCAAATATCATTAATTTAAACCAAAAACGTGCAGAGTTAGGACGAATTGAAATTTTATATAGCCTGGGTGCGTGGCAGTGCCAAGAAACTAAAAACGCCCCCTTTTCTAAAATTATTTAAATCTTAACTATGTTACACATATATAAAAATATCATTAATTTAAACAAAAAATTCGTAGTTATGACGTATTGAACTTTTATATAGCCTGGGTATGCGGCAGTGCCCACTTTTCCGAAAAATTATATATATAGCCCATGTTTTACCCACCGAACTTCTAAACTCATCGTACAAGTTTCATGGAGATCGACTCTAAACTTTGGACATTAATGCAGCACAAACAAAACACAAAAAACGTGGGCAGTCCAAGGCCGCTTTTCTAAAATTATTTAAATCTTGACTAAGTTACAAGTGTATCCAAATATCATTAATTTAAACCAAAAACGTGCAGAGTTATGACGAATTGAAAGTTTATATAGCCTGGGTGCGTGGCAGTGCCCAAAACACAAAAAAACGCCCACTTTTCCAAAAAATTATATATATGGCCTATGTTTTACCCACCGAACTTCTAAACCCATCGTAAAAGTTTCATGGAGATCGACTCTAAACTTTGGACATTAATGCAGCACAAACAAAACACAAAAAACTTGGGGGCTCACAAGCCCACTTTTCTAAAAATTTTTAAATCTTGACTAAGTTACACATGTATCCAAATATCATTAATTTAAACCAAAAACGTGCAGAGTTATGACGCATTGAAATTTTATATAGCCTGGGTGCGTGGCAGTGCCAAAAAACAAAAAACGCCCACTTTTCTAAAATTATTTAAATCTTAACTATGTTACAAATATATAAAAATATTATTAATTTAAACAAAAACATTCACAATTATGACGAATTGAACTTTTATAAGGCCTGGGTGCGCGACAGTGCCCACTTTTCCGAAAAATTATATATATAGCCCATGTTTTACCCACCGAACTTCTTAACTCATCGTAAAAGTTTCCTGGAGATCGACTCTAAACTTTGGACATTAATGCAGCCCAAACAAAACACAAAACACGTGGGCTGTCCCAAAGCCGCTTTTCTAAAATTATTTAAATCTTGACTAAGTTACACATGTATCCAAATATCATTAATTTAAACCAAAAACGTTCGGAGTTATGACGAATTGAAATTTTATATTGCCCGGTGGCCTGGTAAAAATATATGTAGCCTATCTTGTACCCACCGAACTTCTGAACCCATCGTAAAAATTTCATGAAGATCGACTCTAAACTTTGGACATTAATGCAGCACAAACAAAACACAAAAAACTTGGGGCTCACAAGCCCACTTTTCTAAAACTATTTAAATCTTGACATATATCCAAATATCATTAATTTAAACCAAAAATTTGCATTTTTGTGACTAATTGAAATTTTATATAGCCTGGGTGCGTGGCAGTGCCCAAAACACAAAAAACGCCCACTTTTATAAAAAATTGTATATATGGCCTATGTTTTACCCACCGAACTTCTAAACCCATCGTAAAAGTTTCATGGAGATCGACTCTAAACTTTGGACATTAATGCAGCACAAACAAAACACAAAAAACTTGGGGGCTCACAAGCCCACTTTTCTAAATTTTTTTAAATCTTGACTAAGTTACACATGTATCCAAATATCATTAATTTAAACCAAAAACATGCATAGTTATGACGAATTGAAATTTTATATAGCCTGGGTGCGTGGCAGTGCCCAAAACACAAAAAACGCCCACTTTTCCAAAAAATTGTATATATGGCCTATGTTTTACCTACCGAACTTCTAAACCCATCGTAAAAGTTTCATGGAGATCGACTCTAAACTTTGGACATTAATGCAGCACAAACAAAACACAAAAAACGTGGGGGCTCACAAGCCCACTTTTCTAAATTTTTTTAAATCTTGACTAAGTGACACATGTATTCAAATATCATTAATTTAAACCAAAAACGTGCGGAGTTATGACGAATTGAAATTTTATATAGCCTGGGTGCGTGGCAGTGCCAAAAAACAAAAAACGCCCACTTTTCTAAAATTATTTAAACAAAAACATTCACAGTTATGACGAATTGAACTTTTATAAGGCCTGGGTGCGCGACAGTGCCCACTTTTCCGAAAAATTATATATATAGCCCATGTTTTACCCACCGAACTTCTTAACTCATCGTAAAAGTTTCCTGGAGGTCGACTCTAAACTTTGGACATTAATGCAGCCCAAACAAAACACAAAACACGTGGGCTGTCCCAAAGCCGCCTTTCTAAAATTATTTAAATCTTGACTAAGTTACACATGTATCCAAATATCATTAATTTAAACCAAAAACGTTCGGAGTTATGACGAATTGAAATTTTATATTGCCTGGTGGCCTGGTAAAAATAGATGTATCCTATCTTGTACCCACCGAACTTCTGAACCCATCGTAAAAATTTCATGAAGATCGACTCTAAACTTTGGACATTAATGCAGCACAAGCAAAACACAAAAAACTTGGGGCTCACAAGCCCACTTTTCTAAAACTATTTAAATCTTGACATATATCCAAATATCATTAATTTAAACCAAAAATTTTCGGAGTTATGACGCATTGAAATTTTATATAGCCTGGGTGCGTGGCAGTGCCAAAAAACAAAAAACGCCCACTTTTCTAAAATTATTTAAATCTTAACTATGTTACAAATATATAAAAATATTATTAATTTAAACAAAAACATTCACAATTATGACGAATTGAACTTTTATAAGGCCTGGGTGCGCGACAGTGCCCACTTTTCCGAAAAATTATATATATAGCCCATGTTTTACCCACCGAACTTCTTAACTCATCGTAAAAGTTTCCTGGAGATCGACTCTAAACTTTGGACATTAATGCAGCCCAAACAAAACACAAAAAACGTGGGCTGTCCCAAAGCCGCCTTTCTAAAATTATTTAAATCTTGACTAAGTTACACATGTATCCAAATATCATTAATTTAAACCAAAAACGTTCGGAGTTATGACGAATTGAAATTTTATATTGCCTGGGGGCCTGGTAAAAATATATGTAGCCTATCTTGTACCCACCGAACTTCTGGACCCATCGTAAAAATTTCATGAAGATCGACTCTAAACTTTGGACATTAATGCAGCACGAGCAAAACACAAAAACCTTTGGGCTCACAAGCCCACTTTTCTAAAACTATTTAAATCATGACATATATCCAAATATCATTAATTTAAACCAAAAATTTTCGGAGTTATGACTAATTGAAATTTTATATAGCCTGGGTGCGTGGCAGTGCCCAAAACACAAAAAACGCCCACTTTTCCAAAAAATTTTATATATGGCCTATGTTTAACCCACCGAACTTCTAAACCCATCGTAAAAGTTTCATGGAGATCGACTCTAAACTTTGGACATTAATGCAGCACAAACAAAACACAAAAAACTTGGGGGCTCACAAGCCCACTTTTCTAAATTTTTTTAAATCTTGACTAAGTTACACATGTATCCAAATATCATTAATTTAAACCAAAAACGTGCAGAGTTATGACGAATTGCAATTTTATATAGCCTGGGTGCGTGGCAGTGCCCAAAACACAAAAAACGCCCACTTTTCCAAAAAATTTTATATATGGCCTATGTTTTACCCACCGAACTTCTAAACCCATCGTAAAAGTTTCATGGAGATCGACTCTAAACTTTGACCATTAATGCAGCACAAACAAAACACAAAAAACTTGGGGGCTCACAAGCCCACTTTTCTACATTTTTTTAAATCTTGACTAAGTTACACATGTATCCAAATATCATTAATTTAAACCAAAAACGTGCAGAGTTAGGACGAATTGAAATTTTATATAGCCTGGGTGCGTGGCAGTGCCAAGAAACTAAAAACGCCCCCTTTTCTAAAATTATTTAAATCTTAACTATGTTACACATATATAAAAATATCATTAATTTAAACAAAAAATTCGTAGTTATGACGTATTGAACTTTTATATAGCCTGGGTACGCGGCAGTGCCCACTTTTCCGAAAAATTATATATATAGCCCATGTTTTACCCACCGAACTTCTAAACTCATCGTACAAGTTTCATGGAGATCGACTCTAAACTTTGGACATTAATGCAGCACAAACAAAACACAAAAAACGTGGGCAGTCCAAGGCCGCTTTTCTAAAATTATTTAAATCTTGACTAAGTTACAAGTGTATCCAAATATCATTAATTTAAACCAAAAACGTGCAGAGTTATGACGAATTGAAAGTTTATATAGCCTGGGTGCGTGGCAGTGCCCAAAACACAAAAAAACGCCCACTTTTCCAAAAAATTATATATATGGCCTATGTTTTACCCACCGAACTTCTAAACCCATCGTAAAAGTTTCATGGAGATCGACTCTAAACTTTGGACATTAATGCAGCACAAACAAAACACAAAAAACTTGGGGGCTCACAAGCCCACTTTTCTAAAAATTTTTAAATCTTGACTAAGTTACACATGTATCCAAATATCATTAATTTAAACCAAAAACGTGCAGAGTTATGACGCATTGAAATTTTATATAGCCTGGGTGCGTGGCAGTGCCAAAAAACAAAAAACGCCCACTTTTCTAAAATTATTTAAATCTTAACTATGTTACAAATATATAAAAATATTATTAATTTAAACAAAAACATTCACAATTATGACGAATTGAACTTTTATAAGGCCTGGGTGCGCGACAGTGCCCACTTTTCCGAAAAATTATATATATAGCCCATGTTTTACCCACCGAACTTCTTAACTCATCGTAAAAGTTTCCTGGAGATCGACTCTAAACTTTGGACATTAATGCAGCCCAAACAAAACACAAAACACGTGGGCTGTCCCAAAGCCGCCTTTCTAAAATTATTTAAATCTTGACTAAGTTACACATGTATCCAAATATCATTAATTTAAACCAAAAACGTTCGGAGTTATGACGAATTGAAATTTTATATTGCCCGGTGGCCTGGTAAAAATATATGTAGCCTATCTTGTACCCACCGAACTTCTGAACCCATCGTAAAAATTTCATGAAGATCGACTCTAAACTTTGGACATTAATGCAGCACAAACAAAACACAAAAAACTTGGGGCTCACAAGCCCACTTTTCTAAAACTATTTAAATCTTGACATATATCCAAATATCATTAATTTAAACCAAAAATTTGCATTTTTATGACTAATTGAAATTTTATATAGCCTGGGTGCGTGGCAGTGCCCAAAACACAAAAAACGCCCACTTTTATAAAAAATTGTATATATGGCCTATGTTTTACCCACCGAACTTCTAAACCCATCGTAAAAGTTTCATGGAGATCGACTCTAAACTTTGGACATTAATGCAGCACAAACAAAACACAAAAAACTTGGGGGCTCACAAGCCCACTTTTCTAAATTTTTTTAAATCTTGACTAAGTTACACATGTATCCAAATATCATTAATTTAAACCAAAAACATGCATAGTTATGACGAATTGAAATTTTATATAGCCTGGGTGCGTGGCAGTGCCCAAAACACAAAAAAACGCCCACTTTTCCAAAAAATTGTATATATGGCCTATGTTTTACCTACCGAACTTCTAAACCCATCGTAAAAGTTTCATGGAGATCGACTCTAAACTTTGGACATTAATGCAGCACAAACAAAACACAAAAAACGTGGGGGCTCACAAGCCCACTTTTCTAAATTTTTTTAAATCTTGACTAAGTGACACATGTATTCAAATATCATTAATTTAAACCAAAAACGTGCGGAGTTATGACGAATTGAAATTTTATATAGCCTGGGTGCGTGGCAGTGCCAAAAAACAAAAAACGCCCACTTTTCTAAAATTATTTAAACAAAAACATTCACAGTTATGACGAATTGAACTTTTATAAGGCCTGGGTGCGCGACAGTGCCCACTTTTCCGAAAAATTATATATATAGCCCATGTTTTACCCACCGAACTTCTTAACTCATCGTAAAAGTTTCCTGGAGGTCGACTCTAAACTTTGGACATTAATGCAGCCCAAACAAAACACAAAACACGTGGGCTGTCCCAAAGCCGCCTTTCTAAAATTATTTAAATCTTGACTAAGTTACACATGTATCCAAATATCATTAATTTAAACCAAAAACGTTCGGAGTTATGACGAATTGAAATTTTATATTGCCTGGTGGCCTGGTAAAAATAGATGTATCCTATCTTGTACCCACCGAACTTCTGAACCCATCGTAAAAATTTCATGAAGATCGACTCTAAACTTTGGACATTAATGCAGCACAAGCAAAACACAAAAAACTTGGGGCTCACAAGCCCACTTTTCTAAAACTATTTAAATCTTGACATATATCCAAATATCATTAATTTAAACCAAAAATTTTCGGAGTTATGACTAATTGAAATTTTATATAGCCTGGGTGCGTGGCAGTGCCCAAAACACAAAAAAACGCCCACTTTTCCAAAAAATTTTATATATGGCCTATGTTTTACCCACCGAACTTCTAAACCCATCGTAAAAGTTTCATGGAGATCGACTCTAAACTGTGGACATTAATGCAGCACAAACAAAACACAAATAACTTGGGGGCTCACAAGCCCACTTTTCTAAAATTTTTTAAATCTTTACTAAGTTACACATGTATCCAAATATCATTAATTTAAACCAAAAACGTGCAGAGTTATGACGAATTGAAAGTTTATATAGCCTGGGTGCGTGGCAGTGCCAAAAACACAAACAACGCCCACTTTTCCAAAAAATTATATATATGGCCTATGTTTTACCCACCGAACTTCTAAACCCATCGTAAAAGTTTCATGGAGATCGACTCTAAACTTTGGACATTAATGCAGCACAAACAAAACACAAAAAACTTGGGGGCTCACAAGACCACTTTTCTAAATTTTTTTAAATCTTGACTAAGTTACACATGTATTCAAATATCATTAATTTAAACCAAAAACGTGCAGAGTTATGACGAATTGAAATTTTATATAGCCTGGGTGCGTGGTAGTGCCCAAAACACAAAAAACGCCCACTTTTCCAAAAAATTGTATATATGGCCTATGTTTTACCTACCGAACTTCTAAACCCATCGTAAAAGTTTCATGGAGATCGACTCTAAACTTTGGACATTAATGCAGCACAAACAAAACACAAAAAACTTGGGGGCTACAAGCCCACTTTTCTAAATTTTTTTAAATCTTGACTAAGTTACACATGTATTCAAATATCATTAATTTAAACCAAAAACGTGCAGAGTTATGACGAATTGAAATTTTATATAGCCTGGGTGCGTGGCAGTGCCCAAAACACAAAAAACGCCCACTTTTCCAAAAAATTTTATACATGGCCTATGTTTTACCTACCGAACTTCTAAACCCATCGTAAAAGTTTCATGGAGATCGACTTTAAACTTTGGACATTAATTCAGCACAAACAAAACACAAAAAAATTGGGGGCTCACAAGCCCACTTTTCTAAAATTTTTTAAATCTTGACTAAGTTACACATGTATCCAAATATCATTAATTTAAACCAAAAACGTGCAGAGTTATGACGCATTGAAATTTTATATAGCCTGGGTGCGTGGCAGTGCCAAAAAACAAAAAACGCCCACTTTTCTGAAATTATTTAAATCTTAACTATGTTACAAATATATAAAAATATTATTAATTTAAACAAAAACATTCACAGTTATGACGAATTGAACTTTTATAAGGCCTGGGTGCGCGACAGTGCCCACTTTTCCGAAAAATTATATATATAGCCCATGTTTTACCCACCGAACTTCTTAACTCATCGTAAAAGTTTCCTGGAGATCGACTCTAAACTTTGGACATTAATGCAGCACAAACAAAACACAAAAAACTTGGGGGCTGACAAGCCCACTTTTCTAAAATTTTTTAAATCTTGACTAAGTTACACATGTATCCAAATATCATTAATTTAAACCAAAAACGTGCAGAGTTATGACGCATTGAAATTTTATATAGCCTGGGTGCGTGGCAGTGCCAAAAAACAAAAAACGCCCACTTTTCTGAAATTATTTAAATCTTAACTATGTTACAAATATATAAAAATATTATTAATTTAAACAAAAACATTCACAGTTATGACGAATTGAACTTTTATAAGGCCTGGGTGCGCGACAGTGCCCACTTTTCCGAAAAATTATATATATAGCCCATGTTTTACCCACCGAACTTCTTAACTCATCGTAAAAGTTTCCTGGAGATCGACTCTAAACTTTGGACATTAATGCAGCCCAAACAAAACACAAAACACGTGGGCTGTCCCAAAGCCGCCTTTCTAAAATTATTTAAATCTTGACTAAGTTACACATGTATCCAAATATCATTAATTTATACCAAAAACGTTCGGAGTTATGACGAATTGAAATTTTATATTGCCTGGTGGCCTGGTAAAAATATATGTAGCCTATCTTGTACCCACCGAACTTCTGAACCCATCGTAAAAATTTCATGAAGATCGACTCTAAACTTTGGACATTAATGCAGCACAAGCAAAACACAAAAAACTTGGGGCTCACAAGCCCACTTTTCTAAAACTATTTAAATCTTGACATATATCCAAATATCATTAATTTAAACCAAAAATTTTCGGAGTTATGACTAATTGAAATTTTATATAGCCTGGGTGCGTGGCAGTGCCCAAAACACAAAAACGCCCACTTTTCCAAAAAATTTTATACATGGCCTATGTTTTACCTACCGAACTTCTAAACCCATCGTAAAAGTTTCATGGAGATCGACTTTAAACTTTGGACATTAATTCAGCACAAACAAAACACAAAAAAATTGGGGGCTCACAAGCCCACTTTTCTAAAATTTTTTAAATCTTTACTAAGTTACACATGTATCCAAATATCATTAATTTAAACCAAAAACGTGCAGAGTTATGACGAATTGAAAGTTTATATAGCCTGGGTGCGTGGCAGTGCCAAAAACACAAACAACGCCCACTTTTCCAAAATTTATATATATGGCCTATGTTTTACCCACCGAACTTCTAAACCCATCGTAAAAGTTTCATGGAGATCGACTCTAAACTTTGGACATTAATGCAGCACAAACAAAACACAAAAAACTTGGGGGCTCACAAGCCCACTTTTCTAAATTTTTTTAAATCTTGACTAAGTTACACATGTATTCAAATATCATTAATTTAAACCAAAAACGTGCAGAGTTATGACGAATTGAAATTTTATATAGCCTGGGTGCGTGGCAGTGCCCAAAACACAAAAAACGCCCACTTTTCCAAAAAATTGTATATATGGCCTATGTTTTACCTACCGAACTTCTAAACCCATCGTAAAAGTTTCATGGAGATCGACTCTAAACTTTGGACATTAATGCAGCACAAACAAAACACAAAAAACTTGGGGGCTCACAAGCCCACTTTTCTAAATTTTTTTAAATCTTGACTAAGTTACACATGTATTCAAATATCATTAATTTAAACCAAAAACGTGCAGAGTTATGACGAATTGAAATTTTATATAGCCTGGGAGCGTGGCAGTGCCCAAAACACAAAAAACGCCCACTTTTCCAAAAAATTATATATATGGTCTATGTTTTACCCACCGAACTTCTAAACCCATCGTAAAAGTTTCATGGAGATCGACTCTAAACTTTGGACATTAATGCAGCACAAACAAAACACAAAAAACTTGGGGGCTCACAAGCCCACTTTTCTAAAATTTTTTAAATCTTGACTAAGTTACACATGTATCCAAATATCATTAATTTAAACCAAAAACGTGCAGAGTTATGACGCATTGAAATTTTATGTAGCCTGAGGGCGTGGCAGTGCCAAAAAACAAAAAACGCCCACTTTTCTAAAATTATTTAAATCTTAACTGTGTTACAAATATATAAAAATATTATTAATTTAAACAAAAACATTCACAGTTATGACGAATTGAACTTTTATAAGGCCTGGGTGCGCGACAGTGCCCACCTTTCCGAAAAATTATATATATAGCCCATGTTTTACCCACCGAACTTCTTAACTCATCGTAAAAGTTTCCTGGAGATCGACTCTAAACTTTGGACATTAATGCAGCCCAAACAAAACACAAAACACGTGGCCTGTCCCAAAGCCGCCTTTCTAAAATTATTTAAATCTTGACTAAGTTACACATGTATCCAAATATCATTAATTTTAACCAAAAACGTTCGGAGTTATGACGAATTGAAATTTTATATTGCCTGGTGGCCTGGTAAAAATAGATGTAGCCTATCTTGTACCCACCGAACTTCTGAACCCATCGTAAAAATTTCATGAAGATCGACTCTAAACTTTGGACATTAATGCAGCACAAGCAAAACACAAAAAACTTGGGGCTCACAAGCTCACTTTTCTAAAACTATTTAAATCTTGACATATATCCAAATATCATTAATTTAAACCAAAAATTTTCGGAGTTATGACTAATTATATAGCCTGGGTGCGTGGCAGTGCCCAAAACACAAAAAACGCCCACTTTTCCAAAAAATTTTATATATGGCCTATGTTTTACCCACCGAACTTCTAAACCCATCGTAAAAATTTCATGAAGATCGACTCTAAACTTTGGACATTAATGCAGCACAAGCAAAACACAAAAAACTTGGGGCTCACAAGCCCACTTTTCTAAAACTATTTAAATCTTGACATGTATCCAAATATCATTAATTTAAACCAAAAATTTTCGGAGTTATGACTAATTGAAATTTTATATAGCCTGGGTGCGTGGCAGTGCCCAAAACACAAAAAACGCCCACTTTTCCAAAAAATTTTATATATGGCCTATGTTGTACCCACCGAACTTCTAAACCCATCGTAAAAGTTTCATGGAGATCGACTCTAAACTTTGGACATTAATGCAGCACAAACAAAACACAAAAAACTTGGGGGCTCACAAGCCCACTTTTCTAAAATTTTTTAAATCTTTACTAAGTTACACATGTATCCAAATATCATTAATTTAAACCAAAAACGTGCAGAGTTATGACGAATTGAAAGTTTATATAGCCTGGGTGCGTGGCAGTGCCAAAAACACAAACAACGCCCACTTTTCCAAAAAATTATATATATGGCCTATGTTTTACTCACCGAACTTCTAAACCCATCGTAAAAGTTTCATGGAGATCGACTCTAAACTTTGGACATTAATGCAGCACAAACAAAACACAAAAAACTTGGGGGCTCACAAGCCCACTTTTCTCAATTTTTTTAAATCTTGACTAAGTTACACATGTATTCAAATATCATTAATTTAAACCAAAAACGTGCAGAGTTATGACGAATTGAAATTTTATATAGCCTGGGTGCGTGGCAGTGCCCAAAACACAAAAAACGCCCACTTTTCCAAAAAATTGTATATATGGCCTATGTTTTACCTACCGAACTTCTAAACCCATCGTAAAAGTTTCATGGAGATCGACTCTAAACTTTGGACATTAATGCAGCACAAACAAAACACAAAAAACTTGGGGGCTACAAGCCCACTTTTCTAAATTTTTTTAAATCTTGACTAAGTTACACATGTATTCAAATATCATTAATTTAAACCAAAAACGTGCAGAGTTATGACGAATTGAAATTTTATATAGCCTGGGTGCGTGGCAGTGCCCAAAACACAGAAAACGCCCACTTTTCCACAAAATTATATATATGGTCTATGTTTTACCCACCGAACTTCTAAACCCATCGTAAAAGTTTCATGGAGATCGACTCTAAACTTTGGACATTAATGCAGCACAAACAAAACACAAAAAACTTGGGGGCTCACAAGCCCACTTTTCTAAATTTTTTTAAATCTTGACTAAGTTACACATGTATTCAAATATCATTAATTTAAACCAAAAACGTGCAGAGTTATGACGAATTGAAATTTTATATAGCCTGGGTGCGTGGCAGTGCCAAAAAAACAAAAAACGCCCACTTTTCTGAAATTATTTAAATCTTAACTATGTTACAAATATATAAAAATATTATTAATTTAAACAAAAACATTCACAGTTATGACGAATTGAACTTTTATAAGGCCTGGGTGCGCGACAGTGCCCACTTTTCCGAAAAATTATATATATAGCCCATGTTTTACCCACCGAACTTCTTAACTCATCGTAAAAGTTTCCTGGAGATCGACTCTAAACTTTGGACATTAATGCAGCCCAAACAAAACACAAAACACGTGGGCTGTCCCAAAGCCGCCTTTCTAAAATTATTTAAATCTTGACTAAGTTACACATGTATCCAAATATCATTAATTTAAACCAAAAACGTTCGGAGTTATGACGAATTGAAATTTTATATTGCCTGGTGGCCTGGTAAAAATAGATGTAGCCTATCTTGTACCCACCGAACTTCTGAACCCATCGTAAAAATTTCATGAAGATCGACTCTAAACTTTGGACATTAATGCAGCACAAGCAAAACACAAAAAACTTGGGGCTCACAAGCCCACTTTTCTAAAACTATTTAAATCTTGACATATATCCAAATATCATTAATTTAAACCAAAAATTTTCGGAGTTATGACTAATTGAAATTTTGTATAGCCTGGGTGCGTGGCAGTGCCCAAAACACAAAAAACGCCCACTTTTCCAAAAAATTTTATATATGGCCTATGTTGTACCCACCGAACTTCTAAACCCATCGTAAAAGTTTCATGGAGATCGACTCTAAACTTTGGACATTAATGCAGCACAAACAAAACACAAAAAAATTGGGGGCTCACAAGCCCACTTTTCTAAAATTTTTTAAATCTTTACTAAGTTACACATGTATCCAAATATCATTAATTTAAACCAAAAACGTGCAGAGTTATGACGAATTGAAAGTTTATATAGCCTGGGTGCGTGGCAGTGCCAAAAACACAAACAACGCCCACTTTTCCAAAAAATTATATATATGGCCTATGTTTTACCCACCGAACTTCTAAACCCATCGTAAAAGTTTCATGGAGATCGACTCTAAACTTTGGACATTAATGCAGCACAAACAAAACACAAAAAACTTGGGGGCTCACAAGCCCACTTTTCTAAATTTTTTTAAATCTTGACTAAGTTACACATGTATTCAAATATCATTAATTTAAACCAAAAACGTGCAGAGTTATGACGAATTGAAATTTTATATAGCCTGGGTGCGTGGCAGTGCCCAAAACACAAAAAACGCCCACTTTTCCAAAAAATTGTATATATGGCCTATGTTTTACCCACCGAACTTCTAAACCCATCGTAAAAGTTTCATGGAGATCGACTCTAAACTTTGGACATTAATGCAGCACAAACAAAACACAAAAAACTTGGGGGCTCACAAGCCCACTTTTCTAAATTTTTTTAAATCTTGACTAAGTTACACATGTATTCAAATATCATTAATTTAAACCAAAAACGTGCAGAGTTATGACGAATTGAAATTTTATATAGCCTGGGTGCGTGGCAGTGCCCAAAACACAAAAAACGCCCACTTTTCCAAAAAATTATATATATGGTCTATGTTTTACCCACCGAACTTCTAAACCCATCGTAAAAGTTTCATGGAGATCGACTCTAAACTTTGGACATTAATGCAGCACAAACAAAACACAAAAAACTTGGGGGCTCACAAGCCCACTTTTCTAAAATTTTTAAAATCTTGACTAAGTTACACATGTATCCAAATATCATTAATTTAAACCAAAAACGTGCAGAGTTATGACGCATTGAAATTTTATATAGCCTGAGTGCGTGGCAGTGCCAAAAAACAAAAAACGCCCACTTTTCTAAAATTATTTAAATCTTAACTGTGTTACAAATATATAAAAATATTATTAATTTAAACAAAAACATTCACAGTTATGACGAATTGAACTTTTATAAGGCCTGGGTGCGCGACAGTGCCCACTTTTCCGAAAAATTATATATATAGCCCATGTTTTACCCACCGAACTTCTTAACTCATCGTAAAAGTTTCCTGGAGATCGACTCTAAACTTTGGACATTAATGCAGCCCAAACAAAACACAAAACACGTGGGCTGTCCCAAAGCCGCCTTTCTAAAATTATTTAAATCTTGACTAAGTTACACATGTATCCAAATATCATTAATTTTAACCAAAAACGTTCGGAGTTATGACGAATTGAAATTTTATATTGCCTGGTGGCCTGGTAAAAATAGATGTAGCCTATCTTGTACCCACCGAACTTCTGAACCCATCGTAAAAATTTCATGAAGATCGACTCTAAACTTTGGACATTAATGCAGCACAAGCAAAACACAAAAAACTTGGGGCTCACAAGCTCACTTTTCTAAAACTATTTAAATCTTGACATATATCCAAATATCATTAATTTAAACCAAAAATTTTCGGAGTTATGACTAATTATATAGCCTGGGTGCGTGGCAGTGCCCAAAACACAAAAAACGCCCACTTTTCCAAAAAATTTTATATATGGCCTATGTTTTACCCACCGAACTTCTAAACCCATCGTAAAAGTTTCATGGAGATCGACTCTAAACTTTGGGCATTCATGCAGCACAAACAAAACACAAAAAACGTGGGCAGTCCAAGGCCGCTTTTCTAAAATTATTTAAATCTTGACTAAGTAACACATGTATCCAAATATCATTAATTTAAACCAAAAACGTGCAGAGTTATGACGAATTGAAAGTTTATATAGCCTGGGTACGTGGCAGTGCCAAAAACACAAACAACGCCCACTTTTCCAAAAAATTATATATATGGCCTATGTTTTACCCACCGAACTTCTAAACCCATCGTAAAAGTTTCATGGAGATCGACTCTAAACTTTGGACATTAATGCAGCACAAACAAAACACAAAAAACTTGGGGGCTCACAAGCCCACTTTTCTAAATTTTTTTAAATCTTGACTAAGTTACACATGTATCCAAATATCATTAATTTAAACCAAAAACGTGCAGAGTTATGACGAATTGAAATTTTATATAGCCTGGGTGCGTGGCAGTGCCCAAAACACAAAAAACGCCCACTTTTCCAAAAAATTGTATATATGGCCTATGTTTTACCTACCGAACTTCTAAACCCATCGTAAAAGTTTCATGGAGATCGACTCTAAACTTTGGACATTAATGCAGCACAAACAAAACACAAAAAACGTGGGGGCTCACAAGCCCACTTTTCTAAATTTTTTTAAATCTTGACTAAGTTACACATGTATTCAAATATCATTAATTTAAACCAAAAACGTGCAGAGTTATGACGAATTGAAATTTTATATAGCCTGGGTGCGTGGCAGTGCCCAAAACACAAAAAACGCCCACTTTTCCAAAAAATTATATATATGGTCTATGTTTTACCCACCGAACTTCTAAACCCATCGTAAAAGTTTCATGGAGATCGACTCTAAACTTTGGACATTAATGCAGCACAAACAAAACACAAAAAACTTGGGGGCTCAAAAGCCCACTTTTCTAAAATTTTTAAAATCTTGACTAAGTTACACATGTATCCAAATATCATTAATTTAAACCAAAAACGTGCAGAGTTATGACGCATTGAAATTTTATATAGCCTGAGTGCGTGGCAGTGCCAAAAAACAAAAAACGCCCACTTTTCTAAAATTATTTAAATCTTAACTGTGTTACAAATATATAAAAATATTATTAATTTAAACAAAAACATTCACAGTTATGACGAATTGAACTTTTATAAGGCCTGGGTGCGCGACAGTGCCCACTTTTCCGAAAAATTATATATATAGCCCATGTTTTACCCACCGAACTTCTTAACTCATCGTAAAAGTTTCCTGGAGATCGACTCTAAACTTTGGACATTAATGCAGCACAAACAAAACACAAAAAACTTGGGGGCTCACAAGCCCACTTTTCTAAAATTTTTAAAATCTTGACTAAGTTACACATGTATCCAAATATCATTAATTTAAACCAAAAACGTGCAGAGTTATGACGCATTGAAATTTTATATAGCCTGGGTGCGTGGCAGTGCCAAAAAAACAAAAAACGCCCACTTTTCTGAAATTATTTAAATCTTAACTATGTTACAAATATATAAAAATATTATTAATTTAAACAAAAACATTCACAGTTATGACGAATTGAACTTTTATAAGGCCTGGGTGCGCGACAGTGCCCACTTTTCCGAAAAATTATATATATAGCCCATGTTTTACCCACCGAACTTCTTAACTCATCGTAAAAGTTTCCTGGAGATCGACTCTAAACTTTGGACATTAATGCAGCCCAAACAAAACACAAAACACGTGGGCTGTCCCAAAGCCGCCTTTCTAAAATTATTTAAATCTTGACTAAGTTACACATGTATCCAAATATCATTAATTTAAACCAAAAACGTTCGGAGTTATGACGAATTGAAATTTTATATTGCCTGGTGGCCTGGTAAAAATATATGTAGCCTATCTTGTACCCACCGAACTTCTGAACCCATCGTAAAAATTTCATGAAGATCGACTCTAAACTTTGGACATTAATGCAGCACAAGCAAAACACAAAAAACTTGGGGCTCACAAGCCCACTTTTCTAAAACTATTTAAATCTTGACATATATCCAAATATCATTAATTTAAACCAAAAATTTTCGGAGTTATGACTAATTGAAATTTTGTATAGCCTGGGTGCGTGGCAGTGCCCAAAACACAAAAAACGCCCACTTTTCCAAAAAATTTTATATATGGCCTATGTTGTACCCACCGAACTTCTAAACCCATCGTAAAAGTTTCATGGAGATCGACTCTGAACTTTGGACATTAATGCAGCACAAACAAAACACAAAAAAATTGGGGGCTCACAAGCCCACTTTTCTAAAATTTTTTAAATCTTTACTAAGTTACACATGTATCCAAATATCATTAATTTAAACCAAAAACGTGCAGAGTTATGACGCATTGAAATTTTATATAGCCTGAGTGCGTGGCAGTGCCAAAAAACAAAAAACGCCCACTTTTCTAAAATTATTTAAATCTTAACTGTGTTACAAATATATAAAAATATTATTAATTTAAACAAAAACATTCACAGTTATGACGAATTGAACTTTTATAAGGCCTGGGTGCGCGACAGTGCCCACTTTTCCGAAAAATTATATATATAGCCCATGTTTTACCCACCGAACTTCTTAACTCATCGTAAAAGTTTCCTGGAGATCGACTCTAAACTTTGGACATTAATGCAGCACAAACAAAACACAAAAAACTTGGGGGCTCACAAGCCCACTTTTCTAAAATTTTTAAAATCTTGACTAAGTTACACATGTATCCAAATATCATTAATTTAAACCAAAAACATGCAGAGTTATGACGCATTGAAATTTTATATAGCCTGGGTGCGTGGCAGTGCCAAAAAAACAAAAAACGCCCACTTTTCTGAAATTATTTAAATCTTAACTATGTTACAAATATATAAAAATATTATTAATTTAAACAAAAACATTCACAGTTATGACGAATTGAACTTTTATAAGGCCTGGGTGCGCGACAGTGCCCACTTTTCCGAAAAATTATATATATAGCCCATGTTTTACCCACCGAACTTCTTAACTCATCGTAAAAGTTTCCTGGAGATCGACTCTAAACTTTGGACATTAATGCAGCACAAGCAAAACACTAAAAACTTGGGGCTCACAAGCCCACTTTTCTAAAACTATTTAAATCTTGACATATATCCAAATATCATTAATTTAAACCAAAAATTTTCGGAGTTATGACTAATTGAAATTTTGTATAGCCTGGGTGCGTGGCAGTGCCCAAAACACAAAAAACGCCCACTTTTCCAAAAAATTTTATATATGGCCTATGTTGTACCCACCGAACTTCTAAACCCATCGTAAAAGTTTCATGGAGATCGACTCTGAACTTTGGACATTAATGCAGCACAAACAAAACACAAAAAAATTGGGGGCTCACAAGCCCACTTTTCTAAAATTTTTTAAATCTTTACTAAGTTACACATGTATCCAAATATCATTAATTTAAACCAAAAACGTGCAGAGTTATGACGAATTGAAAGTTTATATAGCCTGGGTGCGTGGCAGTGCCAAAAACACAAACAACGCCCACTTTTCCAAAAAATTATATATATGGCCTATGTTTTACCCACCGAACTTCTAAACCCATCGTAAAAGTTTCATGGAGATCGACTCTAAACTTTGGACATTAATGCAGCACAAACAAAACACAAAAAACTTGGGGGCTCACAAGCCCACTTTTCTAAATTTTTTTAAATCTTGACTAAGTTACACATGTATTCAAATATCATTAATTTAAACCAAAAACGTGCAGAGTTATGACGAATTGAAATTTTATATAGCCTGGGTGCGTGGCAGTGCCCAAAACACAAAAAACGCCCACTTTTCCAAAAAATTGTATATATGGCCTATGTTTTACCTACCGAACTTCTAAACCCATCGTAAAAGTTTCATGGAGATCGACTCTAAACTTTGGACATTAATGCAGCACAAACAAAACACAAAAAACTTGGGGGCTCACAAGCCCACTTTTCTAAATTTTTTTAAATCTTGACTAAGTTACACATGTATTCAAATATCATTAATTTAAACCAAAAACGTGCAGAGTTATGACGAATTGAAATTTTATATAGCCTGGGTGCGTGGCAGTGCCCAAAACACAAAAAACGCCCACTTTTCCAAAAAATTATATATATGGTCTATGTTTTACCCACCGAACTTCTAAACCCATCGTAAAAGTTTCATGGAGATCGACTCTAAACTTTGGACATTAATGCAGCACAAACAAAACACAAAAAACTTGGGGGCTCACAAGCCCACTTTTCTAAAATTTTTAAAATCTTGACTAAGTTACACATGTATCCAAATATCATTAATTTAAACCAAAAACGTGCAGAGTTATGACGCATTGAAATTTTATATAGCCTGAGTGCGTGGCAGTGCCAAAAAACAAAAAACGCCCACTTTTCTAAAATTATTTAAATCTTAACTGTGTTACAAATATATAAAAATATTATTAATTTAAACAAAAACATTCACAGTTATGACGAATTGAACTTTTATAAGGCCTGGGTGCGCGACAGTGCCCACTTTTCCGAAAAATTATATATATAGCCCATGTTTTACCCACCGAAGTTCTTAACTCATCGTAAAAGTTTCCTGGAGATCGACTCTAAACTTTGGACATTAATGCAGCCCAAACAAAACACAAAACAGGTGGGCTGTCCCAAAGCCGCCTTTCTAAAATTATTTAAATCTTGACTAAGTTACACATGTATCCAAATATCATTAATTTTAACCAAAAACGTTCGGAGTTATGACGAATTGAAATTTTATATTTCCTGGTGGCCTGGTAAAAATAGATGTAGCCTATCTTGTACCCACCGAACTTCTGAACCCATCGTAAAAATTTCATGAAGATCGACTCTAAACTTTGGACATTAATGCAGCACAAGCAAAACACAAAAAACTTGGGGCTCACAAGCTCACTTTTCTAAAACTATTTAAATCTTGACATATATCCAAATATCATTAATTTAAGCCAAAAATTTTCGGAGTTATGACTAATTATATAGCCTGGGTGCGTGGCAGTGCCCAAAACACAAAAAACGCCCACTTTTCCAAAAAATTTTATATATGGCCTATGTTTTACCCACCGAACTTCTAAACCCATCGTAAAAGTTTCATGGAGATCGACTCTAAACTTTGGGCATTCATGCAGCACAAACAAACCACAAAAAACGTGGGCAGTCCAAGGCCGCTTTTCTAAAATTATTTAAATCTTGACTAAGTAACACATGTATCCAAATATCATTAATTTAAACCAAAAACGTGCAGAGTTATGACGAATTGAAAGTTTATATAGCCTGGGTGCGTGGCAGTGCCAAAAACACAAACAACGCCCACTTTTCCAAAAAATTATATATATGGCCTATGTTTTACCCACCGAACTTCTAAACCCATCGTAAAAGTTTCATGGAGATCGACTCTAAACTTTGGACATTAATGCAGCACAAACAAAACACATAAAACTTGGGGGCTCACAAGCCCACTTTTCTAAAATTTTTTAAATCTTTACTAAGTTACACATGTATCCAAATATCATTAATTTAAACCAAAAACGTGCAGAGTTATGACGAATTGAAAGTTTATATAGCCTGGGTGCGTGGCCCAAAACACAAAGAACGCCCACTTTTCCAAAAAATTTTATATATGGCCTATGTTTTACCCACCGAACTTCTAAACCCATCGTAAAAGTTTCATGGAGATCGACTCTAAACTTTGGGCATTCATGCAGCACAAACAAACCACAAAAAACGTGGGCAGTCCAAGGCCGCTTTTCTAAAATTATTTAAATCTTGACTAAGTAACACATGTATCCAAATATCATTAATTTAAACCAAAAACGTGCAGAGTTATGACGAATTGAAAGTTTATATAGCCTGGGTGCGTGGCAGTGCCAAAAACACAAACAACGCCCACTTTTCCAAAAAATTATATATATGGCCTATGTTTTACCCACCGAACTTCTAAACCCATCGTAAAAGTTTCATGGAGATCGACTCTAAACTTTGGACATTAATGCAGCACAAACAAAACACAAAAAACTTGGGGGCTCACAAGCCCACTTTTCTAAATTTTTTTAAATCTTGACTAAGTTACACATGTATCCAAATATCATTAATTTAAACCAAAAACGTGCAGAGTTATGACGAATTGAAATTTTATATAGCCTGGGTGCGTGGCAGTGCCCAAAACACAAAAAACGCCCACTTTTCCAAAAAATTGTATATATGGCCTATGTTTTACCTACCGAACTTCTAAACCCATCGTAAAAGTTTCATGGAGATCGACTCTAAACTTTGGACATTAATGCAGCACAAACAAAACACAAAAAACGTGGGGGCTCACAAGCCCACTTTTCTAAATTTTTTTAAATCTTGACTAAGTTACACATGTATTCAAATATCATTAATTTAAACCAAAAACGTGCAGAGTTATGACGAATTGAAATTTTATATAGCCTGGGTGCGTGGCAGTGCCCAAAACACAAAAAACGCCCACTTTTCCAAAAAATTATAAATATGGTCTATGTTTTACCCACCGAACTTCTAAACCCATCGTAAAAGTTTCATGGAGATCGACTCTAAACTTTGGACATTAATGCAGCACAAACAAAACACAAAAAACTTGGGGGCTGACAAGCCCACTTTTCTAAAATTTTTTAAATCTTGACTAAGTTACACATGTATCCAAATATCATTAATTTAAACCAAAAACGTGCAGAGTTATGACGCATTGAAATTTTATATAGCCTGGGTGCGTGGCAGTGCCAAAAAACAAAAAACGCCCACTTTTCTAAAATTATTTAAATCTTAACTATGTTACAAATATATAAAAATATTATTAATTTAAACAAAAACATTCACAGTTATGACGAGTTGAACTTTTATAAGGCCTGGGTGCGCGACAGTGCCCACTTTTCCGAAAAATTATATATATAGCCCATGTTTTACCCACCGAACTTCTTAACTCATCGTAAAAGTTTCCTGGAGATCGACTCTAAACTTTGGACATTAATGCAGCCCAAACAAAACACAAAACACGTGGGCTGTCCCAAAGCCGCCTTTCTAAAATTATTTAAATCTTGACTAAGTTACACATGTATCCAAATATCATTAATTTAAACCAAAAACGTTCGGAGTTATGACGAATTGAATTTTTATATTGCCTGGTGGCCTGGTAAAAATAGATGTAGCCTATCTTGTACCCACCGAACTTCTGAACCCATCGTAAAAATTTCATGAAGATCGACTCTAAACTTTGGACATTAATGCAGCACAAGCAAAACACAAAAAACTTGGGGCTCACAAGCCCACTTTTCTAAAACTATTTAAATCTTGACATATATCCAAATATCATTAATTTAAACCAAAAATTTTCGGGGGGACTAATTGAAATTTTATATAGCCTGGGTGCGTGGCAGTGCCCAAAACACAAAAAACGCCCACTTTTCCAAAAAATTTTATATATGGCCTATGTTGTACCCACCGAACTTCTAAACCCATCGTAAAAGTTTCATGGAGATCGACTCTAAACTTTGGACATTAATGCAGCACAAACAAAACACAAAAAACTTGGGGGCTCACAAGCCCACTTTTCTAAAATTCTTTAAATCTATACTAAGTTACACATGTATCCAAATATCATTAATTTAAACCAAAAACGTGCAGAGTTATGACGAATTGAAAGTTTATATAGCCTGGGTGCGTGGCAGTGCCAAAAACACAAACAACGCCCACTTTTCCAAAAAATTATATATATGGCCTATGTTTTACCCACCGAACTTCTAAACCCATCTGGATAAATGAGCGCTACGGTCCGGCAGAGGGCGCAGCAGCCAGTTCAACACACCACATTTGACACAAAACAATGTAACACATTCTAACACACATATGTACATACACACCCAAAACACAACACAACACACCACACAAACTGTCACACATTGTTTACACTTATCACTCTTTGTACAAAACAAAAAGCGAGAGCACGCATCGACCCGCGCAATAAACATCGACATTATATTTGAATATACCCCGCGTTGTTACTTTTGGAGCGTATTATTTCCCAAGTGAGTAGTGCCGCAGATCCCCCGTGAGTGCCCCCCAACCCACCTGTGAATTGAGTGCCCCCTAGGCCCCATGCCAAGTTATTCATGGTCCTTCGAGCCGGATACAGATACCTCGATGGGTCAACTTTTCTCCCGACCATCAAGTTGAAGTACACGGATTCTGTGATGCATCCGAAAAGGCATATTGCGCGACTATATATGTACGCACCCAACTTGGTGGCAAAACAAATTGCCAATTGCTAGCCGCAAAAAGTAAGGTCGCCCCTCTAAAGACCGTAAGCCTACCACGGCTTGAGCTATGCGGCGCACTCCTCCTAGCCAAATTAGCCTCAACCGTACGAAACCATCTAAATCTTAACGATAGCAAACTGTATCTGTGGTCTGACTCGGAAATTGTGTTAGCCTGGCTTGAAAAACCACCCCACACTTGGAAGACGTACGTTTCCAATCGTACTGCTCAAATCCTCGATCTAGTCGGGCCAGCCACTTGGCGACATGTAGCCAGTGGTGATAATCCCGCTGATCTTGGCACAAGAGGTTGCAACCCCCTGCAACTAGCCACCAGCTCCCTATGGTGGAATGGCCCCAACTGGCTAACAGAGTCGCCAGACTCCTGGCCACATTCTATCGCTCGAAATATAATACCACCAGAAAGTCGAAAAATTGAGTGCTTTCACACCAGTGCGGATGAACCCGACATCTTCGAAAGATTTTCGTCTTTCCACGAGCTATGCGAGTTGTTGCATACATGTTTTTATTTGTCGAGCGCATGAAGAATAAGGTCCACAAAATGCCTAACCCTCCACAGGCTACTCTGAACCACCATCTCCTACAGAGAGCAAAGGTATCCCTGATCATGGCCACCCAATCACGCTACTTCAGCCGTGACATATCAATGCTAACATCATCCAAGCCCATTGATAAAAGGAGCGCACTATTAGTCCTGAATCCGTTCCTGGATCCCAAGGGCCTACTTCGCGCTAATGGCCGACTCGCAAACTCGAGCCTTTCATATAACGAGAGGTACCCAATAATAATTCCGGAGAAGTCCTCATTCGCTTCTCTTTACCTAAACTTCCTCCATCTTTTAATGCTTCACGCCGAACACCGTTTGATGCAACAAATGATCCGGCAAGAGTTCTACATCCCACGTCTAAAGCCGCAAATCAAAAAGTGCATATTTATGTGTAAAGCTTGTACCATACACAAACAAAGGATGCGGACTCAGATCATGGCAGCTCTTCCCCCCGAACGCTGCAACTTTGCTCCACCCTTTACCACCACTGGTGTTGACTTTGCTGGGCCTTTCCAGATAAAGGCCTCCACGTTAAGGACTTCCATCTACATAAAGGGTTATGTGGCTGTCTTTGTTTGTTTCACTACAAAAGCAGTCCACCTCGAGCTATGTTCTGATCTCACGACCCCAGCCTTTCTCGCGGCATTCGCTCGCTTTGTCGGACGGCGAGGATTTCCTGCCAGAATGATGAGCGATAATGGTAAAACCTTTGTCGGAGCCAAAAGAGCAACAGAAAGACACTTTGTAAAATTCGCGGAAGAAGTTTCCCCCGAAATCATAGCCAAATACGCACCCCAAGGTATAGATTGGCAATTCATACCCCCGAGCGCCCCGCACATGGGTGGATTGTGGGAATCCGCCGTTAAGAGCTTCAAAATACATTTCAAAAAGGTCGCTGGAACTCAAAAGTTCAATTTTGAGGAGTTCACCACGCTCCTTACTCGAATCGAAGCCGTTCTCAATTCACGGCCCCTCTCTGCACTCTCGCAAGACCCCTCCGATTTTACTGCCCTCACACCCGGGCATTTCCTTACAGGAGCACCACTTCTGGCCACCCCTGAGCCACGTGCTAACTCTCTTTCACTTTTAAATAGATGGGAACGAATCAAAGCGTTACAACACGAATTCAGCCACCGATGGAAGGAGGAGTATCTCAAAGACCTCCATAAACGATACCGGTGGAAAGACACACAAAAGGCCCCAAATATTGGAGAATGTGTCCTTATAAGCGACGAGTGTCTCCCCCCAACAGAATGGCGACTTGGCCGCATCGAAAAGGTTCATCATGGCCCCGATGGTCATATTCGAGTCGTAGACCTCCGTACTCAGAACGGAGTTCTGACTAGACCCCTCGTCAAACTATGCTTTTTGCCCCATAAAGATTAAGATCCCCATTTCTCCCATTAAATCAAATCTCCAAGTCGAGAAGGTTTAGATATACCAAATAGTCACAACGATACCCCATATAAAATCTCACTCAGTTAAAAAGCTGCCTACCCTTAGCCTGCAAACCCATATAAAACACAAACTCTCTTTCTCTTCCCATAGAGACCATGGACACCGAGATGAGGACCGCCTCCAAAGCCAGCGCCGCTCAACCCGCCCGTGCTAGTGGACTACCATCCGAGCAGCCAGTCCCACAACCACGACGCAGCAACGTGCCCCCCATTGCGACCCCGGTGGCAACACCACGCAACCGCGGTTCCAGGATTGTAGTAGCTCCACCGGAGCTGCCAATTTCCGTCGAATCACCGCGTACTCCGCTACGATGTGGACTTTGCAGCCGCCCGCATACTATACGCTTGTGTCCCATTTTCAGGGGCATGCCCCCCCCTCAACGTCAACAAGTGGCAGCCGCGCATGGCTACTGCCTAAATTGCTTGGCGCAAACGCATATCGAATCGGAGTGCACTTCGGGTAACGTGTGCCAAATCTGTTACCAAGCACATCACACATTGCTTCATCGAGGTGGCAACGGCACCACCAATATTGGCCGAATCGACCGGCGTCGGCAGCCACATCCTTCGAGAGAACAGCAGCGCAGCACGCGTCAACTGCCAGTCACCACCTACAGACGCCGCCGTCCAGCTTTCCATCACAGTCAGCCCCAACATCATCGTTCCTCTCGGCTTCCCCCCACCACCTATCGCCGTCGTCCGCAGCCTGAAGCACAGCATCGTCGCGCCTCCGGGCTGAGCAACGTAGTGGAGACGCTGCAACAATTACAACGTTTGCTAGGCTAAGTATTCGCCTAGGGGGGCCGGGATGGATAAATGAGCGCTACGGTCCGGCAGAGGGCGCAGCAGCCAGTTCAACACACCACATTTGACACAAAACAATGTAACACATTCTAACACACATATGTACATACACACCCAAAACACAACACAACACACCACACAAACTGTCACACATTGTTTACACTTATCACTCTTTGTACAAAACAAAAAGCGAGAGCACGCATCGACCCGCGCAATAAACATCGACATTATATTTGAATATACCCCGCGTTGTTACTTTTGGAGCGTATTATTTCCCAAGTGAGTAGTGCCGCAGATCCCCCGTGAGTGCCCCCCAACCCACCTGTGAATTGAGTGCCCCCTAGGCCCCATGCCAAGTTATTCACCATCGTAAAAGTTTCATGGAGATCGACTCTAAACTTTGGACATTAATGCAGCACAAACAAAACACAAAAAACTTGGGGGCTCACAAGCCCACTTTTCTAAATTTTTTTAAATCTTGACTAAGTTACACATGTATTCAAATATCATTAATATAAACCAAAAACGTGCAGAGTTATGACGAATTGAAATTTTATATAGCCTGGGTGCGTGGCAGTGCCCAAAACACAAAAAACGCCCACTTTTCCAAAAAATTGTATATATGGCCTATGTTTTACCTACCGAACTTCTAAACCCATCGTAAAAGTTTCATGGAGATCGACTCTAAACTTTGGACATTAATGCAGCACAAACAAAACACAAAAAACTTGGGGGCTCACAAGCCCACTTTTCAAAATTTTTTTAAATCTTGACTAAGTTACACATGTATTCAAATATCATTAATTTAAACCAAAAACGTGCAGAGTTATGACGAATTGAAATTTTATATAGCCTGGGTGCGTGGCAGTGCCCAAAACACAAAAAACGCCCACTTTTCCAAAAAATTATATATATGGTCTATGTTTTACCCACCGAACTTCTAAACCCATCGTAAAAGTTTCATGGAGATCGACTCTAAACTTTGGACATTAATGCAGCACAAACAAAACACAAAAAACTTGGGGGCTGACAAGCCCACTTTTCTAAAATTTTTTGAATCTTGACTAAGTTACACATGTATCCAAATATCATTAATTTAAACCAAAAACGTGCAGAGTTATGACGCATTGAAATTTTATATAGCCTGGGTGCGTGGCAGTGCCAAAAAACAAAAAACGCCCACTTTTCTAAAATTATTTAAATCTTAACTATGTTACAAATATATAAAAATATTATTAATTTAAACAAAAATATTCACAGTTATGACGAATTGAACTTTTATAAGGCCTGGGTGCGCGACAGTGCCCACTTTTCCGAAAAATTATATATATAGCCCATGTTTTACCCACCGAACTTCTTAACTCATCGTAAAAGTTTCCTGGAGATCGACTCTAAACTTTGGACATTAATGCAGCCCAAACAAAACACAAAACACGTGGGCTGTCCCAAAGCCGCCTTTCTAAAATTATTTAAATCTTGACTAAGTTACACATGTATCCAAATATCATTAATTTAAACCAAAAACGTTCGGAGTTATGACGAATTGAAATTTTATATTGCCTGGTGGCCTGGTAAAAATAGATGTAGCCTATCTTGTACCCACCAAACTTCTGAACCCATCGTAAAAATTTCATAAATTTTTTTAAATCTTGACTAAGTTACACATGTATTCAAATATCATTAATTTAAACCAAAAACGTGCAGAGTTATGACGAATTGAAATTTTATATAGCCTGGGTGCGTGGCAGTGCCAAAAACACAAACAACGCCCACTTTTCCAAAAAATTATATATATGGCCTATGTTTTACCCACCGAACTTCTAAACCCATCGTAAAAGTTTCATGGAGATCGACTCTAAACTTTGGACATTAATGCAGCACAAACAAAACACAAAAAACTTGGGAGCTCACAAGCCCACTTTTCTAAATTTTTTTAAATCTTGACTAAGTTACACATGTATCCAAATATCATTAATTTAAACCAAAAACGTGCAGAGTTATGACGCATTGAAATTTTATATAGCCTGAGTACGTGGCAGTGCCAAAAAACATAAAACGCCCACTTTTCTAAAATTATTTAAATCTTAACTATGTTACAAATATATAAAAATATTATTAATTTAAACAAAAACATTCACAGTTATGACGAATTGAACTTTTATATTGCCTGGTGGCCTGGTAAAAATAGATGTAGCCTATCTTGTACCCACCGAACTTCTGAACCCATCGTAAAAATTTCATGAAGATCGACTCTAAACTTTGGACATTAATGCAGCACAAGCAAAACACAAAAAACTTGGGGCTCACAAGCTCACTTTTCTAAATTTTTTTAAATCTTGACTAAGTTACACATGTATTCAAATATCATTAATTTAAACCAAAAACGTGCAGAGTTATGACGAATTGAAATTTTATATAGCCTGGGTGCGTGGCAGTGCCCAAAACACAAAAAACGCCCACTTTTCCAAAAAATTGTATATATGGCCTATGTTTTACCTACCGAACTTCTAAACCCATCGTAAAAGTTTCATGGAGATCGACTCTAAACTTTGGGCATTAATGCAGCACAAACAAAACACAAAAAACTTGGGGGCTCACAAGCCCACTTTTCTAAATTTTTTTAAATCTTGACTAAGTTACACATGTATTCAAATATCATTAATTTAAACCAAAAACGTGCAGAGTTATGACGAATTGAAATTTTATATAGCCTGGGTGCGTGGCAGTGCCCAAAACACAAAAAACGCCCACTTTTCCGAAAAATTATATATATAGCCCATGTTTTACCCACCGAACTTCTTAACTCATCGTAAAAGTTTCCTGGAGATCGACTCTAAACTTTGGACATTAATGCAGCCCAAACAAAACACAAAACACGTGGGCTGTCCCAAAGCCGCCTTTCTAAAATTATTTAAATCTTGACTAAGTAACACATGTATCCAAATATCATTAATTTAAACCAAACACGTGCAGAGTTATGACGAATTGAAAGTTTATATAGCCTGGGTGCGTGGCAGTGCCAAAAACACAAACAACGCCCACTTTTCCAAAAAATTATATATATGGCCTATGTTTTACCTACCGAACTTCTAAACCCATCGTAAAAGTTTCATGGAGATCGACTCTAAACTTTGGGCATTCATGCAGCACAAACAAAACACAAAAAACGTGGGCAGTCCAAGGCCGCCTTTCTAAAATTATTTAAATCTTGACTAAGTAACACATGTATCCAAATATCATTAATTTAAACCAAACACGTGCAGAGTTATGACGAATTGAAAGTTTATATAGCCTGGGTGCGTGGCAGTGCCCAAAACACAAAAAACGCCCACTTTTCCAAAAAATTTTATATATGGCCTATGTTTTACCCACCGAACTTCTAAACCCATCGTAAAAGTTTCATGGAGATCGACTCTAAACTTTGAACATTAATGCAGCACAAACAAAACACAAAAAACTTGGGGGCTCACAAGCCCACTTTTCTAAAAATTTTTAAATCTTGACTAAGTTACACATGTATCCAAATATCATTAATTTAAACCAAAAACGTGCAGAGTTATGACGAATTGAAATTTTATATAGCCTGGGTGCGTGGCAGTGCCCAAAACACAAAAAACGCCCACTTTTCCAAAAAATTTTATATATGGCCTATGTTTTACCTACCGAACTTCTAAACCCATCGTAAAAGTTTCATGGAGATCGACTCTAAACTTTGAACATTAATGCAGCACAAACAAAACACAAAAAACGTGGGCAGTCCAAGGCCGCTTTTCTAAAATTATTTAAATCTTGACTAAGTAACACATGTATCCAAATATCATTAATTTAAACCAAACACGTGCAGAGTTATGACGAATTGAAAGTTTATATAGCCTGGGTGCGTGGCAGTGCCAAAAACACAAACAACGCCCACTTTTCCAAAAAATTATATATATGGCCTATGTTTTACCTACCGAACTTCTAAACCCATCGTAAAAGTTTCATGGAGATCGACTCTAAACTTTGAACATTAATGCAGCACAAACAAAACACAAAAAACTTGGGGGCTCACAAGCCCACTTTTCTAAAAATTTTTAAATCTTGACTAAGTTACACATGTATCCAAATATCATTAATTTAAACCAAAAACGTGCAGAGTTATGACGAATTGAAATTTTATATAGCCTGGGTGCGTGGCAGTGCCCAAAACACAAAAAACGCCCACTTTTCCAAAAAATTGTATATATGGCCTATGTTTTACCTACCGAACTTCTAAACCCATCGTAAAAGTTTCATGGAGATCGGCTCTAAACTTTGGACATTAATGCAGCACAAACAAAACACAAAAAACTTGGGGGCTCACAAGCCTACTTTTCTAAATTTTTTTAAATCTTGACTAAGTTACACATGTATTCAAATATCATTAATTTAAACCAAAAACGTGCAGAGTTATGACGAATTGAAATTTTATATAGCCTGGGTGCGTGGCAGTGCCCAAAACACAAAAAACGCCCACTTTTCCAAAAAATTTTATATATGGCCTATGTTTTACCTACCGAACTTCTAAACCCATCGTAAAAGTTTCATGGAGATCGACTCTAAACTTTGAACATTAATGCAAACAAAACACAAAAAACTTGGAGGCTCACAAGCCCACTTTTCTAAAATTTTTTAAATCTTGACTAAGTTACACATGTATCCAAATATCATTAATTTAAACCAAAAACGTGCAGAGTTATGACGCATTGAAATTTTATATAGCCTGAGTGCGTGGCAGTGCCAAAAAACAAAAAACGCCCACTTTTCTAAAATTATTTAAATCTTCACTATGTTACAAATATATAAAAATATTATTAATTTAAACAAAAACATTCACAGTTATGACGAATTGAACTTTTATAAGGCCTGGGTGCGCGACAGTGCCCACTTTTCCGAAAAATTATATATATAGCCCATGTTTTACCCACCGAACTTCTTAACTCATCGTAAAAGTTTCCTGGAGATGGACTCTAAACTTTGGACATTAATGCAGCCCAAACAAAACACAAAACACGTGGGCTGTCCCAAAGCCGCCTTTCTAAAATTATTTAAATCTTGACTAAGTTACACATGTATCCAAATATCATTAATTTAAACCAAAAACGTTCGGAGTTATGACGAATTGAAATTTTATATTGCCTGGTGGCCTGGTAAAAATAGATGTAGCCTATCTTGTACCCACCGAACTTCTGAACCCATCGTAAAAATTTCATGAAGATCGACTCTAAACTTTGGACATTAATGCAGCACAAGCAAAACACAAAAAACGTGGGCAGTCCAAGGCCGTTTTTCTAAAATTAATTAAATCTTGACTAAGTAACACATGTATCCAAATATCATTAATTTAAACCAAAAACGTGCAGAGCTATGACGAATTGAAATTTTATATAGCCTGGGTGCGTGGCAGTGCCAAAAACACAAACAACGCCCACTTTTCCAAAAACTTATATATATGGCCTATGTTTTACCCACCGAACTTCTAAACCCATCGTAAAAGTTTCATGGAGATCGACTCTAAACTTTGGACATTAATGCAGCACAAACAAAACACAAAAAACTTGGGGGCTCACAAGACCGCTTTTCTAAAATTATTTAAATCTTGACTAAGTAACACATGTATCCAAATATCATTAATTTAAACCAAAAACGCGCAGAGTTATGACGAATTGAAATTTTATATAGCCTGGGTGCGTGGCAGTGCCCAAAACACAAGAAACGCCCACTTTTCCAAAAAATTATATATATGGCCTATGTTTTACCCACCGAACTTCTAAACCCATCGTAAAAGTTTCATGGAGATCGACTCTAAACTTTGGACATTAATGCAGCACAAACAAAACACAAAAAACTTGGGGGCTCACAAGCCCACTTTTCTAAATTTTTTTAAATCTTGACTAAGTTACACATGTATTCAAATATCATTAATTTAAACCAAAAACGTGCAGAGTTATGACGAATTGAAATTTTATATAGCCTGGGTGCGTGGCAGTGCCCAAAACACAAAAAACGCCCACTTTTCCAAAAAATTGTATATATGGCCTATGTTTTACCTACCGAACTTCTAAACCCATCGTAAAAGTTTCCTGGTGATCGACTCTAAACTTTGGACATTAATGCAGCCCAAACAAAACATAAAACACGTGGGCTGTCCCAAAGCCGCCTTTCTAAAATTATTTAAATCTTGACTAAGTTACACATGTATCCAAATATCATTAATTTAAACCAAAAACGTTCGGAGTTATGACGAATTGAAATTTTATATTGCCTGGTGGCCTGGTAAAAATATATGTAGCCTATCTTGTACCCACCGAACTTCTGAACCCATCGTAAAAATTTCATGAAGATCGACTCTAAACTTTGGACATTAATGCAGCACAAACAAAACACAAAAAACGTGGGCAGTCCAAGGCCGCTTTTCTAAAATTATTTAAATCTTGACTAAGTAACACATGTATCCAAATATCATTAATTTAAACCAAAAACGTGCAGAGTTATGACCAATTGAAATTTTATATAGCCTGGGTGCGTGGCAGTGCCCAAAACACAAAAAACGCCCACTTTTCCAAAAAATTATATATATGGTCTATGTTTTACCCACCGAACTTCTAAACCCATCGTAAAAGTTTCATGGAGATCGACTCTAAACTTTGGACATTAATGCAGCACAAACAAAACACAAAAAACTTGGGGGCTCACAAGCCCACTTTTCTAAATTTTTTTAAATCTTGACTAAGTTACACATGTATTCAAATATCATTAATTTGAACCAAAAACGTGCAGAGTTATGACGAATTGAAATTTTATATAGCCTGGGTGCGTGGCAGTGCCCAAAACACAAAAAACGCCCACTTTTCCAAAAAATTGTATATATGGCCTATGTTTTACCTACCGAACTTCTAAACCCATCGTAAAAGTTTCTTGGAGATCGACTCTAAACTTTGGACATTAATGCAGTCCAAACAAAACATAAAACACGTGGGCTGTCCCGAAGCCGCCTTTCTAAAATTATTTAAATCTTGACTAAGTTACACATGTATCCAAATATCATTAATTTAAACCAAAAACGTTCGGAGTTATGACGAATTGAAATTTTATATTGCCTGGTGGCCTGGTAAAAATATATGTAGCCTATCTTGTACCCACCGAACTTCTGAACCCATCGTAAAAATTTCATGAAGATCGACTCTAAACTTTGGACATTAATGCAGCACAAGCAAAACACAAAAAACGTGGGCAGTCCAAGGCCGCTTTTCTAAAATTATTTAAATCTTGACTAAGTAACACATGTATCCAAATATCATTAATTTAAACCAAAAACGTGCAGAGTTATGACGAATTGAAATTTTACATAGCCTGGGTGCGTGGCAGTGCCCAAAACACAAAAAACGCCCACTTTTCCAAAAAATTTTATATATGGCCTATGTTTTACCCACCGAACTTCTAAACCCATCGTAAAAGTTTCATGGAGATCGGCTCTAAACTTTGGACATTAATGCAGCACAAACAAAACACAAAAAACTTGGGGGCTCACAAGCCCACTTTTCTAATTTTTTTTAAATCTTGACTAAGTTACACATGTATTCAAATATCATTAATTTAAACCAAAAACGTGCAGAGTTATGACGAATTGAAATTTTATATAGCCTGGGTGCGTGGCAGTGCCAAAAACACAAACAACGCCCACTTTTCCAAAAAATTATATATATGGCCTATGTTTTACCCACCGAACTTCTAAACCCATCGTAAAAGTTTCATGGAGATCGACTCTAAACTTTGGACATTAATGCAGCACAAACAAAACACAAAAAACTTGGGGGCTCACAAGACCGCTTTTCTAAAATTATTTAAATCTTGACTAAGTAACACATGTATCCAAATATCATTAATTTAAACCAAAAACGCGCAGAGTTATGACGAATTGAAAGTTTATATAGCCTGGGTGCGTGGCAGTGCCAAAAACGCAAACAACGCCCACTTTATATATATGGCCTATGTTTTACCCACCGAACTTCTAAACCCATCGTAAAAGTTTCATGGAGATCGACTCTAAACTTTGGACATTAATGCAGCACAAACAAAACACAAAAAACTTGGGGGCTCACATACCCACTTTTCTAAATTTTTTTAAATCTTGACTAAGTTACACTTGTATTCAAATATCATTAATTTAAACCAAAAACGTGCAGAGTTATGACGAATTGAAATTTTATATAGCCTGGGTGCGTGGCAGTGCCCAAAACACAAGAAACGCCCACTTTTCCAAAAAATTATATATATGGCCTATGTTTTACCCACCGAACTTCTAAACCCATCGTAAAAGTTTCATGGAGATCGACTCTAAACTTTGGACATTAATGCAGCACAAACAAAACACAAAAAACTTGGGGGCTCACAAGCCCACTTTTCTAAATTTTTTTAAATCTTGACTAAGTTACACATGTATTCAAATATCATTAATTTAAACCAAAAACGTGCAGAGTTATGACCAATTGAAATTTTATATAGCCTGGGTGCGTGGCAGTGCCCAAAACACAAAAAACGCCCACTTTTCCAAAAAATTGTATATATGGCCTATGTTTTACCTACCGAACTTCTAAACCCATCGTAAAAGTTTCCTGGAGATCGACTCTAAACTTTGGACATTAATGCAGCCCAAACAAAACATAAAACACGTGGGCTGTCCCAAAGCCGCCTTTCTAAAATTATTTAAATCTTGACTAAGTTACACATGTATCCAAATATCATTAATTTAAACCAAAAACGTTCGGAGTTATGACGAATTGAAATTTTATATTGCCTGGTGGCCTGGTAAAAATATATGTAGCCTATCTTGTACCCACCGAACTTCTGAACCCATCGTAAAAATTTCATGAAGATCGACTCTAAACTTTGGACATTAATGCAGCACAAACAAAACACAAAAAACGTGGGCAGTCCAAGGCCGCTTTTCTAAAATTATTTAAATCTTGACTAAGTAACACATGTATCCAAATATCATTAATTTAAACCAAAAACGTGCAGAGTTATGACCAATTGAAATTTTATATAGCCTGGGTGCGTGGCAGTGCCCAAAACACAAAAAACGCCCACTTTTCCAAAAAATTATATATATGGTCTATGTTTTACCCACCGAACTTCTAAACCCATCGTAAAAGTTTCATGGAGATCGACTCTAAACTTTGGACATTAATGCAGCACAAACAAAACACAAAAAACTTGGGGGCTCACAAGCCCACTTTTCTAAATTTTTTTAAATCTTGACTAAGTTACACATGTATTCAAATATCATTAATTTGAACCAAAAACGTGCAGAGTTATGACGAATTGAAATTTTATATAGCCTGGGTGCGTGGCAGTGCCCAAAACACAAAAAACGCCCACTTTTCCAAAAAATTGTATATATGGCCTATGTTTTACCTACCGAACTTCTAAACCCATCGTAAAAGTTTCTTGGAGATCGACTCTAAACTTTGGACATTAATGCAGCCCAAACAAAACATAAAACACGTGGGCTGTCCCGAAGCCGCCTTTCTAAAATTATTTAAATCTTGACTAAGTTACACATGTATCCAAATATCATTAATTTAAACCAAAAACGTTCGGAGTTATGACGAATTGAAATTTTATATTGCCTGGTGGCCTGGTAAAAATAGGTGTAGCCTATCTTGTACCCACCGAACTTCTGAACCCATCGTAAAAATTTCATGAAGATCGACTCTAAACTTTGGACATTAATGCAGCACAAGCAAAACACAAAAAACGTGGGCAGTCCAAGGCCGCTTTTCTAAAATTATTTAAATCTTGACTAAGTAACACATGTATCCAAATATCATTAATTTAAACCAAAAACGTGCAGAGTTATGACGAATTGAAATTTTACATAGCCTGGGTGCGTGGCAGTGCCCAAAACACAAAAAACGCCCACTTTTCCAAAAAATTTTATATATGGCCTATGTTTTACCCACCGAACTTCTAAACCCATCGTAAAAGTTTCATGGAGATCGGCTCTAAACTTTGGACATTAATGCAGCACAAACAAAACACAAAAAACTTGGGGGCTCACAAGCCCACTTTTCTAAATTTTTTTAAATCTTGACTAAGTTACACATGTATTCAAATATCATTAATTTAAACCAAAAACGTGCAGAGTTATGACGAATTGAAATTTTATATAGCCTGGGTGCGTGGCAGTGCCAAAAACACAAACAACGCCCACTTTTCCAAAAAATTATATATATGGCCTATGTTTTACCCACCGAACTTCTAAACCCATCGTAAAAGTTTCATGGAGATCGACTCTAAACTTTGGACATTAATGCAGCACAAACAAAACACAAAAAACTTGGGGGCTCACAAGACCGCTTTTCTAAAATTATTTAAATCTTGACTAAGTAACACATGTATCCAAATATCATTAATTTAAACCAAAAACGCGCAGAGTTATGACGAATTGAAAGTTTATATAGCCTGGGTGCGTGGCAGTGCCAAAAACACAAACAACGCCCACTTTATATATATGGCCTATGTTTTACCCACCGAACTTCTAAACCCATCGTAAAAGTTTCATGGAGATCGACTCTAAACTTTGGACATTAATGCAGCACAAACAAAACACAAAAAACTTGGGGGCTCACATACCCACTTTTCTAAATTTTTTTAAATCTTGACTAAGTTACACTTGTATTCAAATATCATTAATTTAAACCAAAAACGTGCAGAGTTATGACGAATTGAAATTTTATATAGCCTGGGTGCGTGGCAGTGCCCAAAACACAAGAAACGCCCACTTTTCCAAAAAATTATATATATGGCCTATGTTTTACCCACCGAACTTCTAAACCCATCGTAAAAGTTTCATGGAGATCGACTCTAAACTTTGGACATTAATGCAGCACAAACAAAACACAAAAAACTTGGGGGCTCACAAGCCCACTTTTCTAAATTTTTTTAAATCTTGACTAAGTTACACATGTATTCAAATATCATTAATTTAAACCAAAAACGTGCAGAGTTATGACCAATTGAAATTTTATATAGCCTGGGTGCGTGGCAGTGCCCAAAACACAAAAAACGCCCACTTTTCCAAAAAATTATATATATGGTCTATGTTTTACCCACCGAACTTCTAAACCCATCGTAAAAGTTTCATGGAGATCGACTCTAAACTTTGGACATTAATGCAGCACAAACAAAACACAAAAAACTTGGGGGCTCACAAGCCCACTTTTCTAAATTTTTTTAAATCTTGACAAAGTTACACATGTATTCAAATATCATTAATTTAAACCAAAAACGTGCAGAGTTATGACGAATTGAAATTTTATATAGCCTGGGTGCGTGGCAGTGCCCAAAACACAAAAAACGCCCACTTTTCCAAAAAATTGTATATATGGCCTATGTTTTACCTACCGAACTTCTAAACCCATCGTAAAAGTTTCCTGGAGATCGACTCTAAACTTTGGACATTAATGCAGCCCAAACAAAACATAAAACACGTGGGCTGTCCCAAAGCCGCCTTTCTAAAATTATTTAAATCTTGACTAAGTTACACATGTATCCAAATATCATTAATTTAAACCAAAAACGTTCGGAGTTATGACGAATTGAAATTTTATATTGCCTGGTGGCCTGGTAAAAATATATGTAGCCTATCTTGTACCCACCGAACTTCTGAACCCATCGTAAAAATTTCATGAAGATCGACTCTATACTTTGGACATTAATGCAGCACAAACAAAACACAAAAAACGTGGGCAGTCCAAGGCCGCTTTTCTAAAATTATTTAAATCTTGACTAAGTAACACATGTATCCAAATATCATTAATTTAAACCAAAAACGTTCGGAGTTATGACGAATTGAAATTTTATATTGCCTGGTGGCCTGGTAAAAATATATGTAGCCTATCTTGTACCCACCGAACTTCTGAACCCATCGTAAAAATTTCATGAAGATCGACTCTAACCTTTGGACATTAATGCAGCACAAACAAAACACAAAAAACGTGGGCAGTCCAAGGCCGCTTTTCTAAAATTATTTAAATCTTGACTAAGTAACACATGTATCCAAATATCATTAATTTAAACCAAAAACGTGCAGAGTTATGACCAATTGAAATTTTATATAGCCTGGGTGCGTGGCAGTGCCCAAAACACAAAAAACGCCCACTTTTCCAAAAAATTATATATATGGTCTATGTTTTACCCACCGAACTTCTAAACCCATCGTAAAAGTTTCATGGAGATCGACTCTAAACTTTGGACATTAATGCAGCACAAACAAAACACAAAAAACTTGGGGGCTCACAAGCCCACTTTTCTAAATTTTTTTAAATCTTGACTAAGTTACACATGTATTCAAATATCATTAATTTAAACCAAAAACGTGCAGAGTTATGACGAATTGAAATTTTATATAGCCTGGGTGCGTGGCAGTGCCCAAAACACAAAAAACGCCCACTTTTCCAAAAAATTGTATATATGGCCTATGTTTTACCTACCGAACTTCTAAACCCATCGTAAAAGTTTCCTGGAGATCGACTCTAAACTTTGGACATTAATGCAGCCCAAACAAAACACAAAACACGTGGGCTGTCCCAAAGCCGCCTTTCTAAAATTATTTAAATCTTGACTAAGTTACACATGTATCCAAATATCATTAATTTAAACCAAAAACGTTCGGAGTTATGACGAATTGAAATTTTATATTGCCTGGTGGCCTGGTAAAAATATATGTAGCCTATCTTGTACCCACCGAACTTCTGAACCCATCGTAAAAATTTCATGAAGATCGACTCTAAACTTTGGACATTAATGCAGCACAAACAAAACACAAAAAACGTGGGCAGTCCAAGGCCGCTTTTCTAAAATTATTTAAATCTTGACTAAGTAACACATGTATCCAAATATCATTAATTTAAACCAAAAACGTGCAGAGCTATGACGAATTGAAATTTTATATAGCCTGGGTGCGTGGCAGTGCCAAAAACACAAACAACGCCCACTTTTCCAAAAAATTATATATATGGCCTATGTTTTACCCACCGAACTTCTAAACCCATCGTAAAAGTTTCATGGAGATCGACTCTAAACTTTGGACATTAATGCAGCACAAACAAAACACAAAAAATGTGGGCAGTCCAAGGCCGCTTTTCTAAAATTATTTAAATCTTGACTAAGTAACACATGTATCCAAATATCATTAATTTAAACCAAAAACGTAGAGAGTTATGACGAATTGAAAGTTTATATAGCCTGGGTGCGTGGCAGTGCCAAAAACACAAACAACGCCCACTTTTCCAAAAAATTATATATATGGCCTATGTTTTACCCACCGAACTTCTAAACCCATCGTAAAAGTTTCATGGAGATCGACTCTAAACTTTGGACATTAATGCAGCACAAACAAAACACAAAAAACTTGGGGGCTCACAAGCCCACTTTTCTAAATTTTTTTAAATCTTGACTAAGTTACACATGTATTCAAATAGCATTAATTTAAACCAAAAACGTGCAGAGTTATGACGAATTGAAATTTTATATTGCCTGGTGGCCTGGTAAAAATATATGTAGCCTATCTTGTACCCACCGAACTTCTGAACCCATCGTAAAAATTTCATGAAGATCGACTCTAAACTTTGGACATTAATGCAGCACAAACAAAACACAAAAAACGTGGGCAGTCCAAGGCCGCTTTTCTAAAATTATTTAAATCTTGACTAAGTAACACATGTATCCAAATATCATTAATTTAAACCAAAAACGTGCAGAGCTATGACGAATTGAAATTTTATATAGCCTGGGTGCGTGGCAGTGCCCAAAACACAAAAAACGCCCACTTTTCCAAAAAATTATATATATGGTCTACGTTTTACCCACCGAACTTCTAAACCCATCGTAAAAGTTTCCTGGAGATCGACTCTAAACTTTGGACATTAATGCAGCCCAAACAAAACACAAAACACGTGGGCTGTCCCAAAGCCGCCTTTCTAAAATTATTTAAATCTTGACTAAGTTACACATGTATCCAAATATCATTAATTTAAACCAAAAACGTTCGGAGTTATGACGAATTGAAATTTTATATTGCCTGGTGGCCTGGTAAAAATATATGTAGCCTATCTTGTACCCACCGAACTTCTGAACCCATCGTAAAAATTTCATGAAGATCGACTCTAAACTTTGGACATTAATGCAGCACAAACAAAACACAAAAAACGTGGGCAGTCCAAGGCCGCTTTTCTAAAATTATTTAAATCTTGACTAAGTTACACATGTATCCAAATATCATTAATTTAAACCAAAAACGTTCGGAGTTATGACGAATTGAAATTTTATATTGCCTGGTGGCCTGGTAAAAATATATGTAGCCTATCTTGTACCCACCGAACTTCTGAACCCATCGTAAAAATTTCATGAAGATCGACTCTAAACTTTGGACATTAATGCAGCACAAACAAAACACAAAACACGTGGGCTGTCCCAAAGCCGCCTTTCTAAAATTATTTAAATCTTGACTAAGTTACACATGTATCCAAATATCATTAATTTAAACCAAAAACGTTCGGAGTTATGACGAATTGAAATTTTATATTGCCTGGTGGCCTGGTAAAAATATATGTAGCCTATCTTGTACCCACCGAACTTCTGAACCCATCGTAAAAATTTCATGAAGATCGACTCTAAACTTTGGACATTAATGCAGCACAAACAAAACACAAAAAACGTGGGCAGTCCAAGGCCGCTTTTCTAAAATTATTTAAATCTTGACTAAGTTACACATGTATCCAAATATCATTAATTTAAACCAAAAACGTGCAGAGTTATGACGCATTGAAATTTTATATAGCCTGGGTGCGTGGCAGTGCCAAAAAACAAAAAACGCCCACTTTTCTAAAATTATTTAAATCTTAACTATGTTACAAATATATAAAAATGTTATTAATTTAAACAAAAACATTCACAGTTAAGACGAATTGAACTTTTATAAGGAAAATTATATATATAGCCCATGTTTTACCCACCGAACTTCTTAGCTCATCGTAAAAGTTTCCTGGAGATCGACTCTAAACTTTGGACATTAATGCAGCCCAAACAAAACACAAAACACGTGGGCTGTCCCAAAGCCGCCTTTCTAAAATTATTTAAATCTTGACTAAGTTACACATGTATCCAAATATCATTAATTTAAACCAAAAACGTTCGGAGTTATGACGAATTGAAATTTTATATTGCCTGGTGGCCTGGTAAAAATATATGTAGCCTATCTTGTACCCACCGAACTTCTGAACCCATCGTAAAAATTTCATGAAGATCGACTCTAAACTTTGGACATTAATGCAGCACAAACAAAACACAAAAAACGTGGGCAGTCCAAGGCCGCTTTTCTAAACTTATTTAAATCTTGACTAAGTAACACATGTATCCAAATATCATTAATTTAAACCAAAAACGTGCAGAGTTATGACGAATTGAAATTTTATATAGCCTGGGTGCGTGGCAGTGCCAAAAACACAAACAACGCCCACTTTTCCAAAAAATTATATATATGGCCTATGTTTTACCCACCGAACTTCTAAACCCATCGTAAAAGTTTCATGGAGATCGACTCTAAACTTTGGACATTAATGCAGCACAAACAAAACACAAAAAATGTGGGCAGTCCAAGGCCGCTTTTCTAAAATTATTTAAATCTTGACTAAGTAACACATGTATCCAAATATCATTAATTTAAACCAAAAACGTGCAGAGTTATGACGAATTGAAAGTTTATATAGCTTGGGTGCGTGGCAGTGCCAAAAACACAAAAAACGCCCACTTTTCCAAAAAATTATATATATGGTCTTTGTTTTACCCACCGAACTTCTAAACCCATCGTAAAAGTTTCATGGAGATCGACTCTAAACTTTGGACATTAATGCAGCACAAACAAAACACAAAAAACTTGGGGGCTCACAAGCCCACTTTTCTAAATTTTTTTAAATCTTGACTAAGTTACACATGTATTCAAATAGCATTAATTTAAACCAAAAACGTGCAGAGTTATGACGAATTGAAATTTTATATAGCCTGGGTGCGTGGCAGTGCCCAAAACACAAAAAACGCCCACTTTTCCAAAAAATTATATATATGGTCTACGTTTTACCCACCGAACTTCTAAACCCATCGTAAAAGTTTCCTGGAGATCGACTCTAAACTTTGGACATTAATGCAGCCCAAACAAAACACAAAACACGTGGGCTGTCCCAAAGCCGCCTTTCTAAAATTATTTAAATCTTGACTAAGTTACACATGTATCCAAATATCATTAATTTAAACCAAAAACGTTCGGAGTTATGACGAATTGAAATTTTATATTGCCTGGTGGCCTGGTAAAAATATATGTAGCCTATCTTGTACCCACCGAACTTCTGAACCCATCGTAAAAATTTCATGAAGATCGACTCTAAACTTTGGACATTAATGCAGCACAAACAAAACACAAAAAACGTGGGCAGTCCAAGGCCGCTTTTCTAAAATTATTTAAATCTTGACTAAGTTACACATGTATCCAAATATCATTAATTTAAACCAAAAACGTTCGGAGTTATGACGAATTGAAATTTTATATTGCCTGGTGGCCTGGTAAAAATATATGTAGCCTATCTTGTACCCACCGAACTTCTGAACCCATCGTAAAAATTTCATGAAGATCGACTCTAAACTTTGGACATTAATGCAGCACAAACAAAACACAAAACACGTGGGCTGTCCCAAAGCCGCCTTTCTAAAATTATTTAAATCTTGACTAAGTTACACATGTATCCAAATATCATTAATTTAAACCAAAAACGTTCGGAGTTATGACGAATTGAAATTTTATATTGCCTGGTGGCCTGGTAAAAATATATGTAGCCTATCTTGTACCCACCGAACTTCTGAACCCATCGTAAAAATTTCATGAAGATCGACTCTAAACTTTGGACATTAATGCAGCACAAACAAAACACAAAAAACGTGGGCAGTCCAAGGCCGCTTTTCTAAAATTATTTAAATCTTGACTAAGTTACACATGTATCCAAATATCATTAATTTAAACCAAAAACGTGCAGAGTTATGACGCATTGAAATTTTATATAGCCTGGGTGCGTGGCAGTGCCAAAAAACAAAAAACGCCCACTTTTCTAAAATTATTTAAATCTTAACTATGTTACAAATATATAAAAATATTATTAATTTAAACAAAAACATTCACAGTTATGACGAATTGAACTTTTATAAGGAAAATTATATATATAGCCCATGTTTTACCCACCGAACTTCTTAGCTCATCGTAAAAGTTTCCTGGAGATCGACTCTAAACTTTGGACATTAATGCAGCCCAAACAAAACACAAAACACGTGGGCTGTCCCAAAGCCGCCTTTCTAAAATTATTTAAATCTTGACTAAGTTACACATGTATCCAAATATCATTAATTTAAACCAAAAACGTTCGGAGTTATGACGAATTGAAATTTTATATTGCCTGGTGGCCTGGTAAAAATATATGTAGCCTATCTTGTACCCACCGAACTTCTGAACCCATCGTAAAATTTCATGAAGATCGACTCTAAACTTTGGACATTAATGCAGCACAAACAAAACACAAAAAACGTGGGCAGTCCAAGGCCGCTTTTCTAAACTTATTTAAATCTTGACTAAGTAACACATGTATCCAAATATCATTAATTTAAACCAAAAACGTGCAGAGTTATGACGAATTGAAATTTTATATAGCCTGGGTGCGTGGCAGTGCCAAAAACACAAACAACGCCCACTTTTCCAAAAAATTATATATATGGCCTATGTTTTACCCACCGAACTTCTAAACCCATCGTAAAAGTTTCATGGAGATCGACTCTAAACTTTGGACATTAATGCAGCACAAACAAAACACAAAAAATGTGGGCAGTCCAAGGCCGCTTTTCTAAAATTATTTAAATCTTGACTAAGTAACACATGTATCCAAATATCATTAATTTAAACCAAAAACGTGCAGAGTTATGACGAATTGAAAGTTTATATAGCTTGGGTGCGTGGCAGTGCCAAAAACACAAAAAACGCCCACTTTTCCAAAAAATTATATATATGGTCTTTGTTTTACCCACCGAACTTCTAAACCCATCGTAAAAGTTTCATGGAGATCGACTCTAAACTTTGGACATTAATGCAGCACAAGCAAAACACAAAAAACTTGGGGGCTCACAAGCCCACTTTTCTAAATTTTTTTAAATCTTGACTAAGTTACACATGTATTCAAATATCATTAATTTAAACCAAAAACGTGCAGAGTTATGACGAATTGAAAGTTTATATAGCCTGGGTGCGTGGCAGTGCCCAAAACACAAAAACGCCCACTTTTCCAAAAAATTTTATACATGGCCTATGTTTATATAGCCGATCTTCTAAACCCATCGTAAAAGTTTCATGGAGATCGACTCTAAACTTTGGACATTAATGCAGCACAAACAAAACACAAAAAACTTGGGCGCTCACAAGCCCACTTTTCTAAAATTTTTTAAATCTTGACTAAGTTACACATGTATCCAAATATCATTAATTTAAACCAAAAACGTGCAGAGTTATGACGCATTGAAATTTTATATAGCCTGGGTGCGTGGCAGTGCCCAAAACACAAAAAACGCCCACTTTTCCAAAAAATTTTATACATGGCCTATGTTTTACCCACCGAACTTCTAAACCCATCGTAAAAGTTTCATGGAGATCGACTCTAAACTTTGGACATTAATGTAGCACAAACAAAACACAAAAAACGTGGGCAGTCCAAGGCCGCTTTTCTAAAATTTTTTAAATTTTGACTAAGTTACACATGTATCCAAATATCATTAATTTAAACCAAAAACGTGCAGAGTTATGACGAATTGAAATTTTATATAGCCTGGGTGCGTGGCAGTGCCCAAAACACAAAAAACGCCCACTTTTCCAAAAAATTATATATATGGTCTATGTTTTACCCACCGAACTTCTAAACCCATCGTAAAAGTTTCATGGAGATCGACTCTAAACTTTGGACATTAATGCAGCACAAACAAAACACAAAAAACTTGGGGGCTCACAAGCCCACTTTTCTAATTTTTTTTAAATCTTGACTAAGTTACACATGTATTCAAATATCATTAATTTAAACCAAAAACGTGCAGAGTTATGACGAATTGAAAGTTTATATAGCCTGGGTGCGTGGCAGTGCCCAAACCACAAAAAACGCCCACTTTTCCAAAAAATTATATATATGGTCTATGTTTTACCCACCGAACTTCTAAACCCATCGTAAAAGTTTCATGGAGATCGACTCTAAACTTTGGCCATTAATGCAGCACAAACAAAACACAAAAAACTTGGGCAGTCCAAGGCCGCTTTTCTAAAATTATTTAAATCTTGACTAAGTAACACATGTATCCAAATATCATTAATTTAAACCAAAAACGTGCAGAGTTATGACGAATTGAAAGTTTATATAGCCTGGGTGCGTGGCAGTGCCCAAAACACAAACAACGCCCACTTTTCCAAAAAATTGTATATATGGCCTATGTTTTACCTACCGAACTTCTAAACCCATCGTAAAAGTTTCATGGAGATCGACTCTAAACTTTGGACATTAATGTAGCACAAACAAAACACAAAAAACGTGGGCAGTCCAAGGCCGCTTTTCTAAAATTATTTAAATCTTGACTAAGTAACACATGTATCCAAATATCATTAATTTAAACCAAAAACGTGCAGAGTTATGACGAATTGAAAGTTTATATAGCCTGGGTGCGTGGCAGTGCCCAAAACACAAAAAACGCCCACTTTTCCAAAAAATTATATATATGGTCTATGTTTTACCCACCGAACTTCTAAACCCATCGTAAAAGTTTCATGGAGATCGACTCTAAACTTTGGACATTAATGCAGCACAAACAAAACACAAAAAACTTGGGGGCTCACAAGCCCACTTTTCTAAATTTTTTTAAATCTTGACTAAGTTACACATGTATTCAAATATTATTAATTTAAACCAAAAACGTGCAGAGTTATGACGAATTGAAATTTTATATAGCCTGGGTGCGTGGCAGTGCCCAAAACACAAAAAACGCCCACTTTTCCAAAAAATTATATATATGGTCTATGTTTTACCCACCGAACTTCTAAACCCATCGTAAAAGTTTCATGGAGATCGACTCTAAACTCTGGACATTAATGCAGCACAAACAAAACACAAAAAACTTGGGGGCTCACAAGCCCACTTTTCTAAATTTTTTTAAATCTTGACTAAGTTACACATGTATTCAAATATCATTAATTTAAACCAAAAACGTGCAGAGTTATGACGAATTGAAAGTTTATATAGCCTGGGTGCGTGGCAGTGCCCAAAACACAAAAACGCCCACTTTTCCAAAAAATTTTATACATGGCCTATGTTTATATAGCCGATCTTCTAAACCCATCGTAAAAGTTTCATGGAGATCGACTCTAAACTTTGGACATTAATGCAGCACAAACAAAACACAAAAAACTTGGGGGCTCACAAGCCCACTTTTCTAAAATTTTTTAAATCTTGACTAAGTTACACATGTATCCAAATATCATTAATTTAAACCAAAAACGTGCAGAGTTATGACGCATTGAAATTTTATATAGCCTGGGTGCGTGGCAGTGCCCAAAACAAAAAAACGCCCACTTTTCCAAAAAATTTTATACATGGCCTATGTTTTACCCACCGAACTTCTAAACCCATCGTAAAAGTTTCATGGAGATCGACTCTTAACTTTGGACATTAATGTAGCACAAACAAAACACAAAAAACGTGGGCAGTCCAAGGCCGCTTTTCTAAAATTTTTTAAATCTTGACTAAGTTACACATGTATCCAAATATCATTAATTTAAACCAAAAACGTGCAGAGTTATGACGAATTGAAATTTTATATAGCCTGGGTGCGTGGCAGTGCCCAAAACAAAAAAAACGCCCACTTTTCCAAAAAATTATATATATGGTCTATGTTTTACCCACCGAACTTCTAAACCCATCGTAAAAGTTTCATGGAGATCGACTCTAAACTTTGGACATTAATGCAGCACAAACAAAACACAAAAAACTTGGGGGCTCACAAGCCCACTTTTCTAAATTTTTTTAAATCTTGACTAAGTTACACATGTATTCAAATATCATTAATTTAAACCAAAAACGTGCAGAGTTATGACGAATTGAAATTTTATATAGCCTGGGTGCGTGGCAGTGCCCAAAACACAAAAAACGCCCACTTTTCCAAAAAATTGTATATATGGCCTATGTTTTACCTACCGAACTTCTAAACCCATCGTAAAAGTTTCCTGGAGATCGACTCTAAACTTTGGACATTAATGCAGGCCAAACAAAACACAAAACACGTGGGCTGTCCCAAAGCCGCCTTTCTAAAATTATTTAAATCTTGACTAAGTTACACATGTATCCAAATATCATTAATTTAAACCAAAAACGTTCGGAGTTATGACGAATTGAAATTTTATATTGCCTGGTGGCCTGGTAAAAATATATGTAGCCTATCTTGTACCCACCGAACTTCTGAACCCATCGTAAAAATTTCATGAAGAATTGAAATTTTATATAGCCTGGGTGCGTGGCAGTGCCAAAAACACAAACAACGCCCACTTTTCCAAAAAATTATATATATGGCCTATGTTTTACCCACCGATCTTCTAAACCCATCGTAAAAGTTTCATGGAGATCGACTCTAAACTTTGGACATTAATGCAGCACAAACAAAACACAAAAAACTTGGGGGCTCACAAGCCCACTTTTCTAAAATTTTTTAAATCTTGACTAAGTTACACATGTATCCAAATATCATTAATTTAAACCAAAAACGTGCAGAGTTATGACGCATTGAAATTTTATATAGCCTGGGCGCGTGGCAGTGCCAAAAAACAAAAAACGCCCACTTTTCTAAAATTATTTAAATCTTAACTATGTTACAAATATATAAAAATATTATTAATTTAAACAAAAACATTCACAGTTATGACGAATTGAACTTTTATAAGGAAAATTATATATATAGCCCATGTTTTACCCACCGAACTTCTTAACTCATCGTAAAAATTTCATGAAGATCGACTCTAAACTTTGGACATTAATGCAGCACAAACAAAACACAAAAAACTTGGGGCTCACAAGCCCACTTTTCTAAAACTATTTAAATCTTGACATATATCCAAATATCATTAATTTAAACCAATTGAAATTTTATATAGCCTGGGTGCGTGGCAGTGCCCAAAACACAAAAAACGCCCACTTTTATAAAAAATTGTATATATGGCCTATGTTTTACCCACCGAACTTCTAAACCCATCGTAAAAGTTTCATGGAGATCGACTCTAAACTTTGGACATTAATGCAGCACAAACAAAACACAAAAAACTTGGGGGCTCACAAGCCCACTTTTCTAAATTTTTTTAAATCTTGACTAAGTTACACATGTATCCAAATATCATTAATTTAAACCAAAAACGTGCAGAGTTAGGACGAATTGAAATTTTATATAGCCTGGGTGCGTGGCAGTGCCAAGAAACTAAAAACGCCCCCTTTTCTAAAATTATTTAAATCTTAACTATGTTACACATATATAAAAATATCATTAATTTAAACAAAAAATTCGTAGTTATGACGAATTGAACTTTTATATAGCCTGGGTGCGCGGCAGTGTCCACATTTCCGAAAAATTATATATATAGCCCATGTTTTACCCACCGAACTTCTAAACTCATCGTACAAGTTTCATGGAGATCGACTCTAAACTTTGGACATTAATGCAGCTCAAACAAAATACAAAAAACGTGGGCAGTCCAAGGCCGCTTTTCTAAAATTATTTAAATCTTGACTAAGTAACACATGTATACAAATATCATTAATTTAAACCAAAAACGTGCAGAGTTATGACGAATTGAAAGTTTATATAGCCTGGGTGCGTGGCAGTGCCCAAACCACAAAAAACGCCCACTTTTCCAAAAAATTATATATATGGTCTATGTTTTACCCACCGAACTTCTAAACCCATCGTAAAAGTTTCATGGAGATCGACTCTAAACTTTGGCCATTAATGCAGCACAAACAAAACACAAAAAACTTGGGGGCTCACAAGCCCACTTTTCTAAAATTTTTTAAATCTTGACTAAGTAACACATGTATCCAAATATCATTAATTTAAACCAAAAACGTGCAGAGTTATGACGAATTGAAAGTTTATATAGCCTGGGTGCGTGGCAGTGCCCAAAACACAAAAAACGCCCACTTTTCCAAAAAATTATATATATGGTCTATGTTTTACCCACCGAACTTCTAAACCCATCGTAAAAGATTCATGGAGATCGACTCTAAACTTTGGACATTAATGCAGCATAAACAAAACACAAAAAACTTGGGGGCTCACAAGCCAACTTTTCTAAAATTTTTTAAATCTTGACTAAGTTACACATGTATCCAAATATCATTAATTTAAACCAAAAACGTGCAGAGTTATGACGCATTGAAATTTTATATAGCCTGGGTGCGTGGCAGTGCCAAAAAACAAAAAACGCCCACTTTTCTAAAATTATTTAAATCTTAACTAGGTTACAAATATATAAAAATATTATTAATTTAAACAAAAACATTCACAGTTATGACGAATTGAACTTTTATAAGGCCTGGGTGCGCGACAGTGCCCACTTTTCCGAAAAATTATATATATAGCCCATGTTTTACCCACCGAACTTCTTAACTCATCGTAAAAGTTTCCTGGAGATCGACTCTAAACTTTGGACATTAATGCAGCACAAACAAAACACAAAAAACTTGGGGGCTCACAAGCCCACTTTTCTAAAATTTTTTAAATCTTGACTAAGTTACACATGTATCCAAATATCATTAATTTAAACCAAAAACGTGCAGAGTTATGACGCATTGAAATTTTATATAGCCTGGGTGCGTGGCAGTGCCAAAAAACAAAAAACGCCCACTTTTCTAAAATTATTTAAATCTTAACTAGGTTACAAATATATAAAAATATTATTAATTTAAACAAAAACATTCACAGTTATGACGAATTGAACTTTTATAAGGCCTGGGTGCGCGACAGTGCCCACTTTTCCGAAAAATTATATATATAGCCCATGTTTTACCCACCAAACTTCTTAACTCATCGTAAAAGTTTCCTGGAGATCGACTCTAAACTTTGGACATTAATGCAGCTCAAACAAAACAAAAAAAACGTGGGCAGTCCAAGGCCGCTTTTCTAAAATTATTTAAATCTTGACTAAGTAACACATGTATCCAAATATCATTAATTTAAACCAAAAACGTGCAGAGTTATGACGAATTGAAAGTTTATATAGCCTGGGTGCGTGGCAGTGCCCAAAACACAAAAAACGGCCACTTTTCCAAAAAATTATATACGAGGTGTGTTCAAAAAGTATCGCGAATTTTGTGGTTTTTCAAAAATTATTTATTTATTCATGAATATCTATTTTGTCCCCTTCAAAGTAATCCCCATGAGATATTATACACTTGTGCCAACGGTTTTTCCAATCTTCGAAGCACTTCAAAAAATCATTTTTTGTATCTTGTTCAGCTCCTTCTTCGATGCCGTCTTTATCTCGTCAAGAGAAGCGTAACGTCGTCCTTTCATGTGCCTCTTCAGTTTAGGGAACAAGAAAAAGTCACAGGGGGCCAGATCTGGGGAATACGGTGGCTGCGGCATCATTAGTGTGTTGTTTTTGGCCAAAAAGTCGCGCACAAGCAACGATGCGTGAGCAGGGGCGTTATCGTGGTGTAAAAGCCAATTTTTGTTCTTCCACAAATCCGGGCGTTTCTGGCGGATTGCTTCGCGCAAATTGCGCATAACTTGCAGGTAATATTCTTATGGATCGTTCTTCCCTGTGGCAAGAACTCATGATGCACCACGCCCCTGCAATCGAAGAAAACTGTCAGCAATACTTTCACATTCGACCGAACTTGGCGCGCTTTTTTCGGTCTCGGTTCGTGCGGCAGCTTCCATTGAGATGGTTGAGCTTTGGTTTCCACGTCATAACCATAAACCCACGATTCGTCACCAGTTATGACCCTCTGGAGCAAATTTGGGTCGTCGCGGACAGAGTTTAACATCTCATTAGCAATGTTCATGCGATGCTGTTTTTGGTCACAATTGAGCAATTTTGGTAAAAAAATAGGTAAAAATCGAAGACGATCAAAAACACGTGCAAGCAAAGCAGCTGTCAACGATTCACTGAACATTCAAAATGGCCGAGCTTGTCGGCATAAGTGAGAGACATGAGTACGAACATAACGCCACAAAAAATTCGAAATTCGAATATACGTAACCAGCGAAAATTCAAAATTCGCGATACTTTTTAAACACACCTCGTATATGGTCTATGTTTTACCCACCGAACTTCTAAACCCATCGTAAAAGTTTCATGGAGATCGACTCTAAACTTTGGACATTAATGCAGCACAAACAAAACACAAAAAACTTGGGGGCTCACAAGGCCGCTTTTCTAAAATTTTTTAAATCTTGACTAAGTTACACATGTATCCAAATATCATTAATTTAAACCAAAACGTGCAGAGTTATGACGCATTGAAATTTTATATAGCCTGGGTGCGTGGCAGTGCCAAAAAACAAAAAACGCCCACTTTTCTAAAATTATTTAAATCTTAACTATGTTACAAATATATAAAAATATTATTAATTTAAACAAAAACATTCACAGTTATGACGAATTGAACTTTTATAAGGCCTGGGTGCGCGACAGTGCCCACTTTTCCGAAAAATGATATATATAGCCCATGTTTTACCCACCGAACTTCTTAACTCATCGTAAAAGTTTCCTGGAGATCGACTCTAAACTTTGGACATTAATGCAGCACAAACAAAACACAAAACACGTGGGCTGTCCCAAAGCCGCCTTTCTAAAATTATTTAAATCTTGACTAAGTTACACATGTATCCAAATATCATTAATTTAAACCAAAAACGTTCGGAGTTATGACGAATTGAAATTTTAAATTGCCTGGTGGCCTGGTAAAAATATATGTAGCCTATCTTGTACCCACCGAAGTTCTGAACCCATCGTAAAAATTTCATGAAGATCGACTCTAAACTTTGGACATTAATGCAGCACAAACAAAATACAAAAACTTGGGGCTCACAAGCCCACTTTTCTAAAACTATTTAAATCTTGACATATATCCAAATAAATATCATTAATTTAAACTAAAAATTTTCAGAGTTATGACTAATTGAAATTTTATATAGCCTGGGTGCGTGGCAGTGCCCAAAACACAAAAAACGCCCACTTTTATAAAAAATTGTATATATGGCCTATGTTTTACCCACCGAACTTCTTAACTCATCGTAAAAGTTTCCTGGAGATCGACTCTAAACTTTGGACATTAATGCAGCACAAACAAAACACAAAAAACTTGGGGCTCACAAGCCCACTTTTCTAAAACTATTTAAATCTTGACATATATCCAAATATCATTAATTTAAACCAAAAATTTTCGGAGTTATGACTAATTGAAATTTTATATAGCCTGGGTGCGTGGCAGTGCCCAAAACACAAAAAACGCCCACTTTTATAAAAAATTGTATATATGGGCTATGTTTTACGCACCGAACTTCTAAACCCATCGTAAAAGTTTCATGGAGATCGACTCTAAACTTTGGAGATTAATGCAGCACAAACAAAACACAAAAAACTTGGGGGCTCACAAGCCCACTTTTCTAAAACTCTTTAAATCTTGACATATATCCAAATATCATTAATTTAAACCAAAAATTTTCGGAGTTATGACTAATTGAAATTTTATATAGCCTGGGTGCGTGGCAGTGCCCAAAACACAAAAAACGCCCACTTTTATAAAAAATTGTATATATGGCCTATGTTTTACCCACCGAACTTCTAAACCCATCGTAAAAGTTTCATGGAGATCGACTCTAAACTTTGGACATTAATGCAGCACAAACAAAACACAAAAACTTGGGGCTCACAAGCCCACTTTTCTAAAACTATTTAAATCTTGACATATATCCAAATATCATTAATTTAAACCAAAAATTTTCGGAGTTATGACTAATTGAAATTTTATATAGCCTGGGTGCGTGGCAGTGCCCAAAACACAAAAAACGCCCACTTTTATAAAAAATTGTATATATGGCCTATGTTTTACCCACCGAACTTCTAAACCCATCGTAAAAGTTTCATGGAGATCGACTCTAAACTTTGGACATTAATGCAGCACAAACAAAACACAAAAAACTTGGGGGCTCACAAGGCCGCTTTTCTAAAATTTTTTAAATCTTGACTAAGTTACACATGTATCCAAATATCATTAATTTAAACCAAAACGTGCAGAGTTATGACGCATTGAAATTTTATATAGCCTGGGTGCGTGGCAGTGCCAAAAAACAAAAAACGCCCACTTTTCTAAAATTATTTAAATCTTAACTATGTTACAAATATATAAAAATATTATTAATTTAAACAAAAACATTCACAGTTATGACGAATTGAACTTTTATAAGGCCTGGGTGCGCGACAGTGCCCACTTTTCCGAAAAATGATATATATAGCCCATGTTTTACCCACCGAACTTCTTAACTCATCGTAAAAGTTTCCTGGAGATCGACTCTAAACTTTGGACATTAATGCAGCACAAACAAAACACAAAACACGTGGGCTGTCCCAAAGCCGCCTTTCTAAAATTATTTAAATCTTGACTAAGTTACACATGTATCCAAATATCATTAATTTAAACCAAAAACGTTCGGAGTTATGACGAATTGAAATTTTAAATTGCCTGGTGGCCTGGTAAAAATATATGTAGCCTATCTTGTACCCACCGAAGTTCTGAACCCATCGTAAAAATTTCATGAAGATCGACTCTAAACTTTGGACATTAATGCAGCACAAACAAAATACAAAAACTTGGGGCTCACAAGCCCACTTTTCTAAAACTATTTAAATCTTGACATATATCCAAATAAATATCATTAATTTAAACTAAAAATTTTCAGAGTTATGACTAATTGAAATTTTATATAGCCTGGGTGCGTGGCAGTGCCCAAAACACAAAAAACGCCCACTTTTATAAAAAATTGTATATATGGCCTATGTTTTACCCACCGAACTTCTAAACCCATCGTAAAAGTTTCATGGAGATCGACTCTAAACTTTGAACATTAATGCAGCGCAAACAAAACACAAAAAACTTGGGGCTCACAAGCCCACTTTTCTAAAACTATTTAAATCTTGACATATATCCAAATATCATTAATTTAAACCAAAAATTTTCGGAGTTATGACTAATTGAAATTTTATATAGCCTGGGTGCGTGGCAGTGCCCAAAACACAAAAAACGCCCACTTTTATAAAAAATTGTATATATGGGCTATGTTTTACGCACCGAACTTCTAAACCCATCGTAAAAGTTTCATGGAGATCGACTCTAAACTTTGGAGATTAATGCAGCACAAACAAAACACAAAAAACTTGGGGGCTCACAAGCCCACTTTTCTAAAACTCTTTAAATCTTGACATATATCCAAATATCATTAATTTAAACCAAAAATTTTCGGAGTTATGACTAATTGAAATTTTATATAGCCTGGGTGCGTGGCAGTGCCCAAAACACAAAAAACGCCCACTTTTATAAAAAATTGTATATATGGCCTATGTTTTACCCACCGAACTTCTAAACCCATCGTAAAAGTTTCATGGAGATCGACTCTAAACTTTGGACATTAATGCAGCACAAACAAAACACAAAAACTTGGGGCTCACAAGCCCACTTTTCTAAAACTATTTAAATCTTGACATATATCCAAATATCATTAATTTAAACCAAAAATTTTCGGAGTTATGACTAATTGAAATTTTATATAGCCTGGGTGCGTGGCAGTGCCCAAAACACAAAAAACGCCCACTTTTATAAAAAATTGTATATATGGCCTATGTTTTACCCACCGAACTTCTAAACCCATCGTAAAAGTTTCATGGAGATCGACTCTAAACTTTGGACATTAATGCAGCACAAACAAAACACAAAAAACTTGGGGCTCACAAGCCCACTTTTCTAAAACTATTTAAATCTTGACATATATCCAAATATCATTAATTTAAACCAAAAATTTTCGGAGTTATGACTAATTGAAATTTTATATAGCCTGGGTGCGTGGCAGTGCCCAAAACACAAAAAACGCCCACTTTTATAAAAAATTTTATATATGGCCTATGTTTTACCCACCGAACTTCTAAACCCATCGTAAAAGTTTCATGGAGATCGACTCTAAACTTTGGACATTAATGCAGCACAAACAAAACACAAAAAACTTGGGGGCTCACAAGCCCACTTTTCTAAAACTATTTAAATCTTGACATATATCCAAATATCATTAATTTAAACCAAAAATTTTCGGAGTTATGACTAATTGAAATTTTATATAGCCTGGGTGCGTGGCAGTGCCCAAAACACAAAAAACGCCCACTTTTATAAAAAATTGTATATATGGGCTATGTTTTACGCACCGAACTTCTAAACCCATCGTAAAAGTTTCATGGAGATCGACTCTAAACTTTGGAGATTAATGCAGCACAAACAAAACACAAAAAACTTGGGGGCTCACAAGCCCACTTTTCTAAAACTATTTAAATCTTGACATATATCCAAATATCATTAATTTAAACCAAAAATTTTCGGAGTTATGACTAATTGAAATTTTATATAGCCTGGGTGCGTGGCAGTGCCCAAAACACAAAAAACGCCCACTTTTATAAAAAATTGTATATATGGCCTATGTTTTACCCACCGAACTTCTAAACCCATCGTAAAAGTTTCATGGAGATCGACTCTAAACTTTGGAGATTAATGCAGCACAAACAAAACACAAAAAACTTGGGGGCTCACAAGCCCACTTTTCTAAAACTATTTAAATCTTGACATATATCCAAATATCATTAATTTAAACCAAAAATTTTCGGAGTTATGACTAATTTAAATTTTATATAGCCTGGGTGCGTGGCAGTGCCCAAAACACAAAAAACGCCCACTTTTATAAAAAATTGTATATATGGCCTATGTTTTACCCACCGAACTTCTAAACTCATCGTACAAGTTTCATGGAGATCGACTCTAAACTTTGGACATTAATGCAGCACAAACAAAACACAAAAAACTTGGGGGCTCACAAGCCCACTTTTCTAAAATTTTTTAAATCTTGACTAAGTTACACATGTATCCAAATATCATTAATTTAAACCAAAAACGTGCAGAGTTATGACGCATTGAAATTTTATATAGCCTGGGTGCGTGGCAGTGCCAAAAAACAAAAAACGCCCACTTTTCTAAAATTATTTAAATCTTAACTATGTTACAAATATATAAAAATATTATTAATTTAAACAAAAACATTCACAGTTATGACGAATTGAACTTTTATAAGGCCTGGGTGCGCGACAGTGCCCACTTTTCCGAAAAATTATATATATAGCCCATGTTTTACCCACCGAACTTCTTAACTCATCGTAAAAGTTTCCTGGAGATCGACTCTAAACTTGGACATTAATGCAGCCCAAACAAAACACAAAACACGTGGGCTGTTCCAAAGCCGCCTTTCTAAAATTATTTAAATCTTGACTAAGTTACACATGTATCCAAATATCATTAATTTAAACCAAAAACGTTCGGAGTTATGACGAATTGAAATTTTATATAGCCTGGGTGCGTAGCAGTGCCCAAAACACAAAAAATGCCCACTTTTCCAAAAAATTATATCTATGGCCTATCTTGTGCCCACCGAACTTCTGAACCCATCGTAAAAATTTCATGAAGATCGACTCTAAACTTTGGACATTAATGCAGCACAAACAAAACACAAAAAACTTGTGGCTCACAAGCCCACTTTTCTAAAACTATTTAAATCTTGACATATATCCAAATATCATTAATTTAAACCAAAAATTTTCGGAGTTATGACTAATTGAAATTTTATATAGCCTGGGTGCGTGGCAGTGCCCAAAACACAAAAAACGCCCACTTTTATAAAAACTTTTATATATGGCCTATGTTTTACCCACCGAACTTCTAAACCCATTGTAAAAGTTTCATGGAGATCGACTCTAAACTTTGGACATTAATGCAGCACAAACAAAACACAAAAAACTTGAGGGCTCACAAGCCCACTTTTCTAAATTTTTTTAAATCTTGACTAAGTTACACATGTATCCAAATATCATTAATTTAAACCAAAAACGTGCAGAGTTATGACGAATTGAAATTTTATTCCAAAAAATTGTATATATGGCCTATGTTTTTCCCACCGAACTTCTAAACCCATCGTAAAAGTTTCATGGAGATCGACTCTAAACTTTGGACATTAATGCAGCACAAACAAAACACAAAAAACTTGGGGGCTCACAAGCCCACTTTTCTAAATTTTTTTAAATCTTGACTAAGTTACACATGTATCCAAATATCATTAATTTAAACCAAAAACATGCAGAGTTATGACGAATTGAAATTTTATATAGCCTGGGTGCGTGGCAGTGCCCAAAACACAAAAAACGCCCACTTTTCCAAAAAATTGTATATATGGCCTATGTTTTACCTACCGAACTTCTAAACCCATCGTAAAAGTTTCATGGAGATCGACTCTAAACTTTGGACATTAATGCAGCACAAACAAAACACAAAGAACTTGGGGGCTCACAAGCCCACTTTTCTAAAATTTTTTAAATCTTGACTAAGTTACACATGTATCCAAATATCATTAATTTAAACCAAAAACGTGCAGAGTTTTGACGCATTGAAATTTTATATAGCCTGGGTGCTTGGCAGTGCCAAAAAACAAAAAACGCCCACTTTTCTAAAATTATTTAAATCTTAACTATGTTACAAATATATAAAAATATTATTAATTTAAACAAAAACATTCGCAGTTATGACGAATTGAACTTTTATAAGGCCTGGGTGCGCGACAGTGTCCACTTTTCCGAAAAATTATATATATAGCCGATGTTTTACCCACCGAACTTCTAAACCCATCGTAAAAGTTTCATGGAGATCGACTCTAAACTTTGGACATTAATGCAGCACAAACAAAACACAAAAAACTTGGGGGCTCACAAGCCCACTTTTCTAAAATTTTTTAAATCTTTACTAAGTTACACATGTATCCAAATATCATTAATTTAAACCAAAAACGTGCAGAGTTATGACGAATTGAAAGTTTATATAGCCTGGGTGCGTGGCCCAAAACACAAAGAACGCCCACTTTTCCAAAAAGTTGTATATATGGCCTATGTTTTACCCACCGAACTTCTAAGCCCATTGTAAAAGTTTCATGGAGATCGACTCTAAACTTTGTACATTAATGCAGCACAAACAAAACACAAACAACTTGGGGGCTCACAAGCCCACTTTTCTAAAATTTTTTAAATCTTGACTAAGTTACACATGTATCCAAATATCATTAATTTAAACCAAAAACGTTCGGAGTTATGACGAATTGAAATTTTATATTGCCTGGTAAAAATATATGTAGCCTATCTTGTACCCACCGAACTTCTGAACCCATCGTAAAAATTTCTTGAAGATCGACTCTAAACTTTGGACATTAATGCAGCACAAACAAAACACAAAAACTTGGGGCTCACAAGCCCACTTTTCTAAAACTATTTAAATCTTGACATATATCCAAATATCATTAATTTAAACTAAAAATTGCCGGAGTTATGACTAATTGAAATTTTATATAGCCTGGGTGCGTGGCAGTGCCCAAAACACAAAAAACGCCCACTTTTATAAAAAATTGTATATATGGCCTATGTTTTACCCACCGAACTTCTAAACCCATCGTAAAAGTTTCATGGAGATCGACTCTGAAGTTTGGACATTAATGCAGCACAAACAAAACACAAAAAACTTGGGGGCTCACAAGCCCACTTTTCTAAATTTTTTTAAATCTTGACTAAGTTACACATGTATCCAAATATCATTAATTTAAACCAAAAACGTGCAGAGTTATGACGAATTGAAATTTTATATAGCCTGGATGCGTGGCAGTGCCCAAAACACAAAAAACGCCCACTTTTCCAAAAAATTGTATATATGGCCTATGTTTTACCGACCGAACTTCTATACCCATCGTAAAAGTTTCATGGAGATCGACTCTAAACTTTGGACATTAATGCAGCACAAACAAAACACATAAAACTTGGGGGCTCACAAACCCACTTTTCTAAATTTTTTTAAATGTTGCTAAGTTACACATGTATCCAAATATCATTAATTTAAACCAAAAACGTGCAGAGTTATGACTAATTGAAATTTTATATAGCCTGGATGCGTGGCAGTGCCCAAAACACAAAAAACGCCCACTTTTCCAAAAAATTGTATATATGGCCTATGTTTTACCGACCGAACTTCTATACCCATCGTAAAAGTTTCATGGAGATCGACTCTAAACTTTGGACATTAATGCAGCACAAACAAAACACATAAAACTTGTCGGCTCACAAGCCCACTTTTCTAAAATTTTTTAAATCTTTACTAAGTTACACATGTATCCAAATATCATTAATTTAAACCAAAAACGTGCAGAGTTATGACGAATTGAAATTTTATATAGCCTGGATGCGTGGCAGTGCCCAAAACACAAAAAACGCCCACTTTTCCAAAAAATTGTATATATGGCCTATGTTTTACCGACCGAACTTCTATACCCATCGTAAAAGTTTCATGGAGATCGACTCTAAACTTTGGACATTAATGCAGCACAAACAAAACACAAAAAACTTGGGGGCTCACAAGCCCACTTTTCTAAATTTTTTTAAATCTTGACTAAGTTACACATGTATCCAAATATCATTAATTTAAACCAAAAACGTGCAGAGTTATGACGAATTGAAATTTTATATAGCCTGGATGCGTGGCAGTGCCCAAAACACAAAAAACGCCCACTTTTCCAAAAAATTGTATATATGGCCTATGTTTTACCGACCGAACTTCTATACCCATCGTAAAAGTTTCATGGAGATCGACTCTAAACTTTGGACATTAATGCAGCACAAACAAAACACATAAAACTTGGGGGCTCACAAGCCCACTTTTCTAAAATTTTTTAAATCTTTACTAAGTTACACATGTATCCAAATATCATTAATTTAAACCAAAAACGTGCAGAGTTATGACGAATTGAAAGTTTATATAGCCTGGGTGCGTGGCCCAAAACACAAAGAACGCCCACTTTTCCAAAAAGTTGTATATATGGCCTATGTTTTACCCACCGAACTTCTAAGCCCATTGTAAAAGTTTCATGGAGATCGACTCTAAACTTTGTACATTAATGCAGCACAAACAAAACACAAACAACTTGGGGGCTCACAAGCCCACTTTTCTAAAATTTTTTAAATCTTGACTAAGTTACACATGTATCCAAATATCATTAATTTAAACCAAAAACGTTCGGAGTTATGACGAATTGAAATTTTATATTGCCTAGTAAAAATATATGTAGCCTATCTTGTACCCACCCAACTTCTGAACCCATCGTAAAAATTTCTTGAAGATCGACTCTAAACTTTGGACATTAATGCAGCACAAACAAAACACAAAAACTTGGGGCTCACAAGCCCACTTTTCTAAAACTATTTAAATCTTGACATATATCCAAATATCATTAATTTAAACTAAAAATTGTCGGAGTTATGACTAATTGAAATTTTATATAGCCTGGGTGCGTGGCAGTGCCCAAAACACAAAAAACGCCCACTTTTATAAAAAATTGTATATATGGCCTATGTTTTACCCACCGAACTTCTAAACCCATCGTAAAAGTTTCATGGAGATCGACTCTAAAGTTTGGACATTAATGCAGCACAAACAAAACACAAAAAACTTGGGGGCTCACAAGCCCACTTTTCTAAATTTTTTTAAATCTTGACTAAGTTACACATGTATCCAAATATCATTAATTTAAACCAAAAACGTGCAGAGTTATGACGAATTGAAATTTTATATAGCCTGGCTGCGTGGCAGTGCCCAAAACACAAAAAACGCCCACTTTTCCAAAAAATTGTATATATGGCCTATGTTTTACCGACCGAACTTCTATACCCATCGTAAAAGTTTCATGGAGATCGACTCTAAACTTTGGACATTAATGCAGCACAAACAAAACACAAAAAACTTGGGGGCTCACAAGCCCACTTTTCTAAATTTTTTTAAATGTTGACTAAGTTACACATGTATCCAAATATCATTAATTTAAACCAAAAACGTGCAGAGTTATGACGAATTGAAATTTTATATAGCCTGGGTGCGTGGCAGTGCCAAGAAACTAAAAACGACCACTTTTCTAAAATTATTTAAATCTTAACTATGTTACACATACTCGTATATAAAAATATCATTTATTTAAACAAAAAATTCGTAGTTATGACGAATTGAACTTTTATATAGCCTGGGTGCGCGGCAGTGCCCACTTTTCCGAAAAATTATATATATAGCCCATGTTTTACCCACCGAACTTCTAAACTCATCGTAAAAGTTTCCCACCGAACTTCTAAACCCATCGTACAAGTTTCATGGAGATCGACTCTAAACTTTGGACATTAATGCAGCACAAACAAAACACAAAAACTTGGGGGCGCACAAGCCCACTTTTCTAAAATTATTTAAATCTTGACTAAGTGACACTATATCCACATATCATTAATTTAAACCAAATACGTGTGGAGTTATATGTATCCATATATCATTAATTTAAACCAAATACGTGTGGAGTTATATGTATCCATATATCATTAATTTAAACCAAATACGTGTGGAGTTATGACGAATTCAAATTTTATATAGCCTGGCTGCGTGGAATTGCCCAAAACACAAAAAACGCTTACTTTTTTTAAAATTTCTTGAATCTTGACTAAGTTACACATATTTATCGACTTTAAACTTTGAACATTAATGCAGCGCAAACAAAACGCAAAAAACATGGGGGCTCACAAGCCCACTTTTCTGAAATTATTTAAATCTTGACTAAGTGACACATATATCAATATGTCATTAATTTAAACCAAATACGTCCAGAGTTATCACGAATTGGAATTTTATATAGCCTGGGTGGGTGGCAGTGCCCACTTTTCCAAAAAATTATATACATAGCCGAGGTTTTACCCACTGAACTTCTAAACTCATCGCAAAAGTTTCTTGGAGATCGACTCTAAACTTTGGACATTAATGCAGCACAAACAAAACACAAAAAACGTGGGCGGTCCCGCGCCCACTATACTAAAGTTACTTAAATTTTGACTAAGTTACATATATATCCAAATATCATTAATTTAAACCAAAAACGTTCAGAGTTATGACGAATTAAAATGTTAAATAGTCTGGGTGCGTGGTAGTGCCTAAAACACATAAAACGCCGACTTTTCTAAAATTTGATTGAGGGCTCACAAGCCCACTTTTCTAAAATTATTTAAATATTGACTAAGTGACACACATATCCAAATTTCAATAATTTGAACCAAAAACGTTCAGAGTTATGACGAATTGAAATTTTACATAGCCTGGGTTCGTGGCAGTGCCCAAAACACAAAAAACGCACACTTTTCTAAAATTATTCAAATCTTCACTAAGTTACACATGTATCCAAATATCATTAATTCAAACAAAAGCGTTCGTAGTTATCACGAATTGGAATTTTATATAGCCTTGGTGCGTGGCACTGCCCAAAACATATAAAACGCCCATTTTTCTAAATTTTTTTAAAGCTTGACTAAGTTACACATATATCCAAATATCATTAATTTAAACCGAAAATGTTCGGAGTTATGACGAATTGAAATTTTATTTAGCCTGGGTGCGTGGCAGTGCCCAAAACATATAAAACGCCCACTTTTCTAAAATTTTTTAAATCTTGACTAAGTTACACATATATAAAAATATCATTAATTTAAACCAAAATGTTCGGAGTTATGACGAATTGAAATTTTATATAGCCTGGGTACGTGGCAGTGCCCACTTTTCTAAAACTATTTAAATCTTGACTAAGTGACACATATAGCCAAATATCATTAATTTAAATCAAACACGTGCAGAGTTATGACGAATTGAACTTTTATACAGACTGGGTGCGTGGCACTGCCCAAAACATATAAAACGCCCATTTTTCTAAATTTTTTTAAAGCTTGACTAAGTTACACATATATCCAAATATCATTAATTTAAACCGAAAATGTTCGGAGTTATGACGAATTGAAATTTTATTTAGCCTGGGTGCGTGGCAGTGCCCAAAACATATAAAACGCCCACTTTTCTAAAATTATTTAAATCTTAACTATGTTACACATATATAAAAATATCATTAATTTAAACAAAAACATTCGCAGTTATGACGAATTGAACTTTTATATAGCCTGGGTGCGCGGCAGTGCCCACTTTTCCGAATATTATATATATAGCCCATGTTTTACCCACCGAACTTCTAAACTCATCGTAAAAGTTTCCTGGAGATCGACTCTAAACTTTGGACATTAATACAGCACAAACAAATCACAAAAAACGTGGGCAGTCCCAAAACCGCCTTTCTAAAATTATTTAAATCTTGACTAAGTTACACATGTATCCAAATATCATTAATTTAAACCAAAAACGTTCGGAGTTATGACGAATTGAAATTTTATATAGCCTGGGTGCGTCGCAGTGCCCAAAACACAAAAAACGCCCACTTTTCTAAAATTATTTAAATCTTAACTATGTTACACATATATAAAAATATCATTAATTTAAACAAAAACATTCGCAGTTATGACGAATTGAACTTTTATGAAAGTTTCATAGAGATCGACTCTAAACTTTGAACATTAATGCAGCGCAAACAAAACACAAAAACTTGGGGGCGCACAAGCCCACTTTTCTAAAATTATTTAAATCTTGACTAAGTGACACTATATCCACATATCATTAATTTAAACCAAATACGTGTGGAGTTATATATATCCATATATCATTAATTTAAACCAAATACGTGTGGAGTTATGACGAATTCAAATTTTATATAGCCTGGCTGCGTGGAATTGCAAAAAAACACAAAAAACGCTTACTTTTTTTAAAATTTCTTGAATCTTGACTAAGTTACACATATTTATCGACTTTAAACTTTGAACATTAATGCAGCGCAAACAAAACGCAAAAAACATGGGGGCTCACAAGCCCACTTTTCTGAAATTATTTAAATCTTGACTAAGTGACACATATATCAATATGTCATTAATTTAAACCAAATACGTCCAGAGTTATCACGAATTGGAATTTTATATAGCCTTGGTGCGTGGCACTGCCCACTTTTCCAAAAAGTTATATACACAGCCGATGTTTTACCCACCGAACTTTTAAGCTCATCGTAAAAGTTTCTTGGAGATCGACTCTAAACTTTGGACATTAATGCAGCACAAACAAACACACAAAAAGCGTGGGGGCTCACAAGCCCACTTTTCAGAAACTAATGAAATCTTGTCTAAGTGAATATCCAAATATAATTAATTTAAACCAAAAACATTCAGAGTTATGACGAATTAAAATGTTAAATAGTCTGGGTGCGTGGTAGTGCCTAAACCACATAAAACGCCCACTTTTCTAAAATTTGATTGGGGGCTCACAAGCCCACTTTTCTAAAATTATTTAAATATTGACTAAGTGACACACATATCCAAATTTCATTAATTTGAACCAAAAACGTTCAGAGTTATGACGAATTGAAATTTTATATAGCCTGGGTGCGTGGTAGTGCCTAAACCACATAAAACGCCCACTTTTCTAAAATTTGATTGGGGCTCACAAGCCCACTTTTCTAAAATTATTTAAATATTGACTAAGTGACACACATATCCAAATTTCATTAATTTGAACCAAAAACGTTCAGAGTTATGACGAATTAAAATGTTAAATAGTCTGGGTGCGTGGCAGTGCCCAAAACATATAAAACGCCCACTTTTCTAAATTTTTTTAAAGCTTGACTAAGTTACGCATATATCCAAATATCATTTATTTAAACCAAAAATGTTCGGAGCTATGACGAATTGAAATTTTATATAGCCTGGGTGCGTGGTAGTGCCCACTTTTCTAAAACTATTTAAATCTTGACTAAGTGACACATATATCCAAATATCATTAATTTAAATCAAACACGTGCAGAGTTATGACGAATTGAACTTTTATACAGCCTAGGTGGGTGGCAGTGCCCAAAACACAAAAAACGCCCACTTTTCTAAAATTATTTAAATCTTAACTATGTTACACATATATAAAAATATCAATCATTTAAACAAAAACATTCGCAGTTATGACGAATTGAACTTTTATATAGCCTGGGTGCGCGGCAGTGCCCACTTTTCCGAATATTATATATATAGCCCATGTTTTACCCACCGAACTTCTAAACTCATCGTAAAAGTTTCCTGGAGATCGACTCTAAACTTTGGACATTAATACAGCACAAACAAATCACAAAAAACGTGGGCAGTCCCAAAACCGCCTTTCTAAAATTATTTAAATCTTGACTAAGTTACACATGTATCCAAATATCATTAATTTAAACCAAAAACGTTCGGAGTTATGACGAATTGAAATTTTATATAGCCTGGGTGCGTCGCAGTGCCCAAAACATATAAAACGCCCATTTTTCTAAATTTTTTTAAAGCTTGACTAAGTTACACATATATCCAAATATCATTAATTTAAACCGAAAATGTTCGGAGTTATGACGAATTGAAATTTTCTTTAGCCTGGGTGCGTGGCAGTGCCCAAAACATATAAAACGCCCACTTTTCTAAAATTTTTTAAATCTTGACTAAGTTACACATATATAAAAATATCATTAATTTAAACCAAAATGTTCGGAGTTATGACGAATTGAAATTTTATATAGCCTGGGTACGTGGCAGTGCCCACTTTTCTAAAACTATTTAAATCTTGACTAAGTGACACATATAGCCAAATATCATTAATTTAAATCAAACACGTGCAGAGTTATGACGAATTGAACTTTTATACAGACTGGGTGCGTGGCACTGCCCAAAACATATAAAACGCCCATTTTTCTAAATTTTTTTAAAGCTTGACTAAGTTACACATATATCCAAATATCATTAATTTAAACCGAAAATGTTCGGAGTTATGACGAATTGAAATTTTATTTAGCCTGGGTGCGTGGCAGTGCCCAAAACATATAAAACGCCCACTTTTCTAAAATTATTTAAATCTTAACTATGTTACACATATATAAAAATATCATTAATTTAAACAAAAACATTCGCAGTTATGACGAATTGAACTTTTATATAGCCTGGGTGCGCGGCAGTGCCCACTTTTCCGAATATTATATATATAGCCCATGTTTTACCCACCGAACTTCTAAACTCATCGTAAAAGTTTCCTGGAGATCGACTCTAAAACTTTGGACATTAATACAGCACAAACAAATCACAAAAAACGTGGGCAGTCCCAAAACCGCCTTTCTAAAATTATTTAAATCTTGACTAAGTTACACATGTATCCAAATATCATTAATTTAAACCAAAAACGTTCGGAGTTATGACGAATTGAAATTTTATATAGCCTGGGTGCGTCGCAGTGCCCAAAACACAAAAAACGCCCACTTTTCTAAAATTATTTAAATCTTAACTATGTTACACATATATAAAAATATCATTAATTTAAACAAAAACATTCGCAGTTATGACGAATTGAACTTTTATGAAAGTTTCATAGAGATCGACTCTAAACTTTGAACATTAATGCAGCGCAAACAAAACACAAAAACTTGGGGGCGCACAAGCCCACTTTTCTAAAATTATTTAAATCTTGACTAAGTGACACTATATCCACATATCATTAATTTAAACCAAATACGTGTGGAGTTATATATATCCATATATCATTAATTTAAACCAAATACGTGTGGAGTTATGACGAATTCAAATTTTATATAGCCTGGCTGCGTGGAATTGCAAAAAACACAAAAAACGCTTACTTTTTTTAAAATTTCTTGAATCTTGACTAAGTTACACATATTTATCGACTTTAAACTTTGAACATTAATGCAGCGCAAACAAAACGCAAAAAAACATGGGGGCTCACAAGCCCACTTTTCTGAAATTATTTAAATCTTGACTAAGTGACACATATATCAATATGTCATTAATTTAAACCAAATACGTCCAGAGTTATCACGAATTGGAATTTTATATAGCCTGGGTGGGTGGCAGTGCCCACTTTTCCAAAAAATTATATACATAGCCGAGGTTTTACCCACCGAACTTCTAAACTCATCGCAAAAGTTTCTTGGAGATCGACTCTAAACTTTGGACATTAATGCAGCACAAACAAAACACAAAAAACGTGGGCGGTCCCGCGCCCACTATACTAAAGTTACTTAAATTTTGACTAAGTTACATATATATCCAAATATCATTAATTTAAACCAAAAACGTTCAGAGTTATGACGAATTAAAATGTTAAATAGTCTGGGTGCGTGGTAGTGCCTAAAACACATAAAACGCCGACTTTTCTAAAATTTGATTGAGGGCTCACAAGCCCACTTTTCTAAAATTATTTAAATATTGACTAAGTGACACACATATCCAAATTTCAATAATTTGAACCAAAAACGTTCAGAGTTATGACGAATTGAAATTTTACATAGCCTGGGTTCGTGGCAGTGCCCAAAACACAAAAAACGCACACTTTTCTAAAATTATTCAAATCTTCACTAAGTTACACATGTATCCAAATATCATTAATTTAAACAAAAGCGTTCGTAGTTATCACGAATTGGAATTTTATATAGCCTTGGTGCGTGGCACTGCCCACTTTTCCAAAAAGTTATATACACAGCCGATGTTTTACCCACCGAACTTTTAAGCTCATCGTAAAAGTTTCTTGGAGATCGACTCTAAACTTTGGACATTAATGCAGCACAAACAAACACACAAAAAGCGTGGGGGCTCACAAGCCCACTTTTCAGAAACTAATGAAATCTTGACTAAGTGACACATATATCCAAATATAATTAATTTAAACCAAAAACATTCAGAGTTATGACGAATTAAAATGTTAAATAGTCTGGGTGCGTGGTAGTGCCTAAACCACATAAAACGCCCACTTTTCTAAAATTTGATTGGGGGCTCACAAGCCCACTTTTCTAAAATTATTTAAATATTGACTAAGTGACACACATATCCAAATTTCATTAATTTGAACCAAAAACGTTCAGAGTTATGACGAATTGAAATTTTATATAGCCTGGGTGCGTGGTAGTGCCTAAACCACATAAAACGCCCACTTTTCTAAAATTTGATTGGGGGCTCACAAGCCCACTTTTCTAAAATTATTTAAATATTGACTAAGTGACACACATATCCAAATTTCATTAATTTGAACCAAAAACGTTCAGAGTTATGACGAATTAAAATGTTAAATAGTCTGGGTGCGTGGCAGTGCCCAAAACATATAAAACGCCCACTTTTCTAAATTTTTTTAAAGCTTGACTAAGTTACGCATATATCCAAATATCATTTATTTAAACCAAAAATGTTCGGAGCTATGACGAATTGAAATTTTATATAGCCTGGGTGCGTGGTAGTGCCCACTTTTCTAAAACTATTTAAATCTTGACTAAGTGACACATATATCCAAATATCATTAATTTAAATCAAACACGTGCAGAGTTATGACGAATTGAACTTTTATACAGCCTAGGTGGGTGGCAGTGCCCAAAACACAAAAAACGCCCACTTTTCTAAAATTATTTAAATCTTAACTATGTTACACATATATAAAAATATCAATCATTTAAACAAAAACATTCGCAGTTATGACGAATTGAACTTTTATATAGCCTGGGTGCGCGGCAGTGCCCACTTTTCCGAATATTATATATATAGCCCATGTTTTACCCACCGAACTTCTAAACTCATCGTAAAAGTTTCCTGGAGATCGACTCTAAACTTTGGACATTAATACAGCACAAACAAATCACAAAAAACGTGGGCAGTCCCAAAACCGCCTTTCTAAAATTATTTAAATCTTGACTAAGTTACACATGTATCCAAATATCATTAATTTAAACCAAAAACGTTCGGAGTTATGACGAATTGAAATTTTATATAGCCTGGGTGCGTCGCAGTGCCCAAAACACAAAAAACGCCCACTTTTCTAAAATTATTTAAATCTTAACTATGTTACACATATATAAAAATATCATTAATTTAAACAAAAACATTCGTAGATATGATGAATTGAACTTTTATATAGCCTGGGTGCGTGGCACTGCCCAAAACATATAAAACGCCCACTTTTCTAAAATTTTTTAAATCTTGACTAAATTACACATATATAAAAATATCATTAATTTAAACCAAAATGTTCGGAGTTATGACGAATTTAAATTTTATATAGCCTGGGTACGTGGCAGTGCCCACTTTTCTAAAACTATTTAAATCTTGACTAAGTGACACATATATCCAAATATCATTAATTTAAATCAAACACGTGCAGAGTTATGACGAATTGAACTTTTATACAGCCTAGGTGGGTGGCAGTGCCCAAAACACAAAAAACGCCCACTTTTCTAAAATTATTTAAATCTTAACTATGTTACACATATATAAAAATATCAATCATTTAAACAAAAACATTCGCAGTTATGACGAATTGAACTTTTATATAGCCTGGGTGCGCGGCAGTGCCCACTTTTCCGAATATTATATATATAGCCCATGTTTTACCCACCGAACTTCTAAACTCATCGTAAAAGTTTCCTGGAGATCGACTCTAAACTTTGGACATTAATACAGCACAAACAAATCACAAAAAACGTGGGCAGTCCCAAAACCGCCTTTCTAAAATTATTTAAATCTTGACTAAGTTACACATGTATCCAAATATCATTAATTTAAACCAAAAACGTTCGGAGTTATGACGAATTGAAATTTTATATAGCCTGGGTGCGTCGCAGTGCCCAAAACACAAAAAACGCCCACTTTTCTAAAATTATTTAAATCTTAACTATGTTACACATATATAAAAATATCATTAATTTAAACAAAAACATTCGCAGTTATGACGAATTGAACTTTTATATAGCCTGGGTGCGCGGCAGTGCCCACTTTTCCGAATATTATATATATAGCCCATGTTTTACCCACCGAACTTCTAAACTCATCGTAAAAGTTTCCTGGAGATCGACTCTAAACTTTGGACATTAATACAGCACAAACAAAACACAAAAAACGTGGGCAGTCCAAGGCCGCTTTTCTAAAATTATTTAAATCTTGACTAAGTTACACATATATCCAAATATCATTAATTTAAACCAAACACGTTCGGAGTTATGACGAATTGAAATTTTATATGGCCTGGTGGCCTGGTAAAAATATATGTAGCCTATGTTGTACCCACCGAACTTCTGAACCCATCGTGAAAGTTTCATAGAGATCGACTCTAAACTTTGAACATTAATGCAGCGCAAACACAACGCAAAAAACATGGGGGCTCACAAGCCCACTTTTCTGAAATTATTTAAATCTTGACTAAGTGACACATATATCAATATGTCATTAATTTAAACCAAATACGTCCAGAGTTATCACGAATTGGAATTTTATATAGCCTGGGTGGGTGGCAGTGCCCACTTTTCCAAAAAATTATATACATAGCCGAGGTTTTACCCACCGAACTTCTAAACTCATCGCAAAAGTTTCTTGGAGATCGACTCTAAACTTTGGACATTAATGCAGCACAAACAAAACACAAAAAACGTGGGCGGTCCCGCGCCCACTATACTAAAGTTACTTAAATTTTGACTAAGTTACATATATATCCAAATATCATTAATTTAAACCAAAAACGTTCAGAGTTATGACGAATTAAAATGTTAAATAGTCTGGGTGCGTGGTAGTGCCTAAAACACATAAAACGCCGACTTTTCTAAAATTTGATTGAGGGCTCACAAGCCCACTTTTCTAAAATTATTTAATATTGACTAAGTGACACACATATCCAAATTTCATTAATTTGAACCAAAAACGTTCAGAGTTATGACGAATTGAAATTTTACATAGCCTGGGTTCGTGGCAGTGCCCAAAACACAAAAAACGCACACTTTTCTAAAATTATTCAAATCTTCACTAAGTTACACATGTATCCAAATATCATTAATTTAAACAAAAGCGTTCGTAGTTATCACGAATTGGAATTTTATATAGCCTTGGTGCGTGGCAGTGCACACTTTTCCAAAAAGTTATATACACAGCCGATGTTTTACCCACCGAACTTTTAAGCTCATCGTAAAAGTTTCTTGGAGATCGACTCTAAACTTTGGACATTAATGCAGCACAAACAAACACACAAAAAGCGTGGGGGCTCACAAGCCCACTTTTCAGAAACTAATGAAATCTTGACTAAGTGACACATATATCCAAATATCATTAATTTAAACCAAAACATTCAGAGTTATGACGAATTAAAATGTTAAATAGTCTGGGTGCGTGGTAGTGCCTAAACCACATAAAACGCCCACTTTTCTAAAATTTGATTGGGGGCTCACAAGCCCACTTTTCTAAAAGTATTTAAATATTGACTAAGTGACACACATATCCAAATTTCATTAATTTGAACCAAAAACGTTCAGAGTTATGACGAATTGAAATTTTATATAGCCTGGGTGCGTGGTAGTGCCTAAACCACATAAAACGCCCACTTTTCTAAAATTTGATTGGGGGCTCACAAGCCCACTTTTCTAAAATTATTTAAATATTGACTAAGTGACACACATATCCAAATTTCATTAATTTGAACCAAAAACGTTCAGAGTTATGACGAATTAAAATGTTAAATAGTCTGGGTGCGTGGCAGTGCCCAAAACATATAAAACACCCACTTTTCTAAATTTTTTTAAAGCTTGACTAAGTTACGCATATATCCAAATATCATTTATTTAAACCAAAAATGTTCGGAGCTATGACGAATTGAAATTTTATATAGCCTGGGTGCGTGGTAGTGCCCAAACCAAAAAAACGCCCACTTTTCTAAAATTATTTAAAGCTTGACTAAGTTACACATATATCCAAATATCATTAATTTAAACCGAAAATGTTCGGAGTTATGACGAATTGAAATTTTATTTAGCCTGGGTGCGTGGCAGTGCCCAAAACATATAAAACGCCCACTTTTCTAAAATTTTTTAAATCTTGAATAAGTTACACATATATAAAAATATCATTAATTTAAACCAAAATGTTCGGAGTTATGACGAATTGAAATTTTATATAGCCTGGGTGCGTGGCAGTGCCCAAAACAAAAAAACGCCCACTTTTCTAAAATTATTTAAATCTTAACTATGTTACACATATACAAAAATATCATTAATTTAAACAAAAACATTCGTAGATATGATGAATTGAACTTTTATATAGCCTGGGTGCGTGGCACTGCCCAAAACATATAAAACGCCCATTTTTCTAAATTTTTTTAAAGCTTGACTAAGTTACACATATATCCAAATATCATTAATTTAAACCGAAAATGTTCGGAGTTATGACGAATTGAAATTTTATTTAGCCTGGGTGCGTGGCAGTGCCCAAAACATATAAAACGCCCACTTTTCTAAAATTTTTTAAATCTTGAATAAGTTACACATATATAAAAATATCATTAATTTAAACCAAAATGTTCGGAGTTATGACGAATTGAAATTTTATATAGCCTGGGTGCGTGGCAGTGCCCAAAACAAAAAAACGCCCACTTTTCTAAAATTATTTAAATCTTAACTATGTTACACATATATAAAAATATCATTAATTTAAACAAAAACATTCGCAGTTATGACGAATTGAACTTTTATATAGCCTGATTGCGCGGCAGTGCCCACTTTTCCGAATATTATATATATAGCCCATGTTTTACCCACCGAACTTCTAAACTCATCGTAAAAGTTTCCTGGAGATCGACTCTAAACTTTGGACATAAATACAGCACAAACAAATCACAAAAAACGTGGGCAGTCCCAAAACCGCGTTTCTAAAATTATTTAAATCTTGACTAAGTTACACATGTATCCAAATATCATTAATTTAAACCAAAATGTTCGGAGTTATGACGAATTGAAATTTTATATAGCCTGGGTGCGTGGCAGTGCCCAAAACAAAAAAACGCCCACTTTTCTATAATTATTTAAATCTTAACTATGTTACACATATATAAAAATATCATTCATTTAAACAAAAACATTCGTAGATATGATGAATTGAACTTTTAGATAGCCTGGGTGCGTGGCACTGCCCAAAACATATAAAACGCCCACTTTTCTAAATTTTTTTAAAGCTTGACTAAGTTACGCATATATCCAAATATCATTAATTTAAACCAAAAATGTTCGGAGCTATGACGAATTGAAATTTTATATAGCCTGGGTGCGTGGCAGTGCCCAAAACAAAAAAACGCCCACTTTTCTAAAATTATTGAAATCTTAACTATGTTACACATATATAAAAATATCATTAATTTAAACAAAAACATTCGTAGATATGATGAATTGAACTTTTATATAGCCTGGGTGCGTGGCACTGCCCAAAACATATAAAACGCCCACTTTTCTAAATTTTTTTAAAGCTTGACTAAGTTACACATATATCCAAATATCATTAATTTAAACCAAAAATGTTCGGAGTTATGACGAATTGAAATTTTATATAGCCTGGGTACGTGGCAGTGCCCACTTTTCTAAAACTATTTAAATCTTGACTAAGTGACACATATATCCAAATATCATTAATTTAAATCAAACACGTGCAGAGTTATGACGAATTGAACTTTTATACAGCCTAGGTGCGTGGCAGTGCCCAAAACACAAAAAACGCCCACTTTTCTAAAATTATTTAAATCTTAACTATGTTACACATATATAAAAATATCATTAATTTAAACAAAAACATTCGCAGTTATGACGAATTGAACTTTTATATAGCCTGATTGCGCGGCAGTGCCCACTTTTCCGAATATTATATATATAGCCCATGTTTTACCCACCGAACTTCTAAACTCATCGTAAAAGTTTCCTGGAGATCGACTCTAAACTTTGGACATAAATACAGCACAAACAAATCACAAAAAACGTGGGCAGTCCCAAAACCGCGTTTCTAAAATTATTTAAATCTTGACTAAGTTACACATGTATCCAAATATCATTAATTTAAACCAAAAACGTTCGGAGTTATGACGAATTGAAATTTTATATAGCCTGGGTGCGTGGCAGTGCCCAAAACACAAAAAACGCCCACTTTTCCAAAAAATTATATATATGGCCTCTGTTTTACCCACCGAACTTCTAAACCCATCGTAAAAGTTTCGTGGAGATCGACTCTAAACTTTGGACATTAATGCAGCACAAACAAAACACAAAAACCGTGGGCGGTCCCGCGCCCACTATACTAAAGTTACTTAAATTTTGACTAAGTTACACATATATAAAAATATCATTAATTCAAACCAAAATGTTCGGAGTTATGACGAATTGAAATTTTATATAGCCTGGGTACGTGGCAGTGCCCACTTTTCTAAAACTATTTAAATCTTGACTAAGTGACACATATATCCAAATATCATTAATTTAAATCAAACACGTGCAGAGTTATGACGAATTGAACTTTTATACAGCCTAGGTGCGTGGCAGTGCCCAAAACACAAAAAACGCCCACTTTTCTAAAATTATTTAAATCTTAACTATGTTACACATATATAAAAATATCATTAATTTAAACAAAAACATTCGCAGTTATGACGAATTGAACTTTTATATAGCCTGATTGCGCGGCAGTGCCCACTTTTCCGAATATTATATATATAGCCCATGTTTTACCCACCGAACTTCTAAACTCATCGTAAAAGTTTCCTGGAGATCGACTCTAAACTTTGGACATTAATGCAGCACAAACAAAACACAAAAACCGTGGGCGGTCCCGCGCCCACTATACTAAAGTTACTTAAATTTTGACTAAGTTACATATATATCCAAATATCATTAATTTAAACCAAAAACGTTCAGAGTTATGACGAATTAAAATGTTAAATAGTCTGGGTGCGTGGCAGTGCCCAAAACACAAAAAACGCCCACTTTTCCAAAAAATTATATATATGGCCTCTGTTTTACCCACCGAACTTCTAAACCCATCGTAAAAGTTTCGTGGAGATCGACTCTAAACTTTGGACATTAATGCAGCACAAACAAAACACAAAAACCGTGGGCGGTCCCGCGCCCACTATACTAAAGTTACTTAAATTTTGACTAAGTTACACATATATAAAAATATCATTAATTCAAACCAAAATGTTCGGAGTTATGACGAATTGAAATTTTATATAGCCTGGGTACGTGGCAGTGCCCACTTTTCTAAAACTATTTAAATCTTGACTAAGTGACACATATATCCAAATATCATTAATTTAAATCAAACACGTGCAGAGTTATGACGAATTGAACTTTTATACAGCCTAGGTGCGTGGCAGTGCCCAAAACACAAAAAACGCCCACTTTTCTAAAATTATTTAAATCTTGACTAAGTTACACATACATGAAAATATAATTTATTTAAACAAAAACGTTCGGAGTTATGACGAATTGAACTTTTATATAGCCGTGGGGCGTGGCAATGCCCAAAACACAAAAAACGCACACTTTTCTAAAATTGTTTAAATCTTGACTAAGTTACAAATATATAAAAATATCATTAATTTAAACAAAAACGTTCGGAGTTATGACGAATTGAAATTTTATATAGCCTGGGTACGTGGCAGTGCCCACTTTTCTAAAACTATTTAAATCTTGACTAAGTGACACATATATCCAAATATCATTAATTTAAACCAAAAACGTTTAGAGTTATGACGAATTGAAATTTTATATAGCCTGGGTGCGTGGCAGTGCCCAAAACACAAAAAACGCACACTTTTCTAAAATTGTTTAAATCTTGACTAAGTTACACATACATAAAAATATAATTTATTTAAACAAAAACGTTCGGAGTTATGACGAATTGAACTTTTATATAGCCGTGGGGCGTGGCAATGCCCAAAACACAAAAAACGCACACTTTTCTAAAATTGTTTAAATCTTGACTAAGTTACAAATATATAAAAATATCATTAATTTAAACAAAAACGTTCGGAGTTATGACGAATTGAACGTTTATATAGCCTGGGTGCATGGCAGTGCCCACTTTTCCAAAAAATATATGTAGCCTATGTTGTACCCACGCAACTTCTGAACCCATCGTAAAAGTGTCATAGAGATCGACTCTAAACTTTGAACAGTAATGCAGCGCAAAAAAACACAAAAAACTTGGAAGCTCACAAGCCCACTTTTCTAAAATTATTGAAATCTTGACTACGTGACACATATATCCAAATATCATTAATTTAAACCAAAAACGTTCAGAGTTATGACGAATTGAAATTTTATATAGCCTGGGTGCGTGGCAGTGCCCAAAACACATAAAACGCCCACTTTTCTCAAATTTTTTAAATCTTGACTAAGTTACACATATAGAAAAATATCATTAATTTAAACAAAAACGTTCGGAGTTATAACGAATTGAACTTTTAAATACCCGTGGGGCGTGGCACCGCCCAATTTTCCTGAAGCTATCGTGAGAGTTTCATGGAGATCGACTCTAAACTTTGAACATTAATGCAGCGCAAGCAAAACACAAAAAACTTGGGGGCTCACAAGCCCACTTTTCTAAAATTATTTAAATCTTGACTACGTGGCACATATATCCAAATATCATTAATTTAAACCAAAAACGTGCAGAATTATGACGAATTGAAATTTTATATACCCTGAGTGCGTGGCAGTGCCCAAAACACAAAAAACGCACACTTTTCTAAAATTATTTAAATCTTGACTAAGTTACAAATATATAAAAATATCATTAATTTAAACAAAAACGTTCGGAGTTATGACGAATTGAACTTTTATATACCCTGGGTGCATGGCAGTGCCCACTTTTCCAAAAAAAATATATATAGCACATGTTTTACCCACCGAACTTCTAAACTTATCGTAAAAGTTTCCTGGAGATCGACTCTAAACTTTGGACATTAATGCAGCACAAACAAAACACAAAAAACGTGGGCAGTCCCAAGTCCGCTTTTCTAAAACTATTTAAATCTTGACTAAGTTACACATATATCCAAATATCATTAATTTAAACAAAAACATTCGTAGTTATGACGAATTTAACTTTTATATAGCCTGGGTGCGTGGCAGTGCCCACTTTTCCGAAAAATTATATATATAGCCCATGTTTTACCCACCGAACTTCTAAACTTATCGTAAAAGTTTCCTGGAGATCGACTCTAAACTTTGGACATTAATGCAGCACAAACAAAACACAAAAAACGTGGGCAGTCCCAAGGCCGCTTTTCTAAAACTATTTAAATCTTGACTAAGTTACACATATATCCAAATATCATTAATTTAAACCAAACCCGTGCAGAATTATGACGAATTAAAGTTTTATATTTCCTGGTGGCGTGGCACCGCCCACTTTCCCAAAAAATATGTATGGCCTATGTTGTACCCACCGAACTTCTGAACCCATTGTAAAAGTTTCATGGAGATCGACTCTAAACTTTGAACATTAATGCAGCACAAACAAAACACAAAAAACTTGGGGGCTGACAAGCCCACTTTTCTAAAACTATTTAAATCTTGACTAAATTACACATATATCCAAATATCATTAATTTAAACCAAACACGTTCGGAGTTATGACGAATTGAAATTTTATATTGCCTGGTGGCAGGGCACCGCCCACTTTCCGAAAAAATACAAGTAGACTATGTTGTACCCACCGAACTTCTGAACCCATCGTAAAAATTTCATGAAGATCGACTCTAAACTTTTGACATTAATGCGGCACAAACAAAACACAAAAAACTTGGGGGCTCACAAGCCCACTTTTCTAAAACTTTTTAAATCTTGACTAAGGTACACATATATCCAAATATCATTAATTTAAACCAAAAACGTTCAGAGTTGTGACGAATTGAATTTTTATATAGACTGGGTGCGTTTCAGTGCCCAAAACACAAAATACGCCCACTTTTCTAAAATTATTTAAATCTTGACTAAGTTACAGATATGTAAAAATATCATTTATTTAAACAAAAGCCTTTGGAGGTATCACGAATTGGAATTTTATAAAGCCTGGGTGCGTGGCAGTGCCCACTTTTCCAAAAAATTATATATAGCCCATGTTTTACCCACCGAACTTCTAAACCCATCGTAAAAGTTTCCTTGAGATCGACTCTAAACTTTGGTCATTAATGCAGCCCAAACAAAACACAAAACACGTGGGCAGTCCCAAGGCCGGTTTTCTAAAACTATTTAAATCTTGACTAAGTTACACATATATACAAATATCATTAATTTAAACCAAAAACGTGCAGAATTATGACGAATTGAAATTTTATATTGCCTGGTGGCGTGGCACCGCCCACTTTCCCAAAAAATATGTGTAAGGGTGGCTACTACGTTTGGTATGACCAGCTAGCAACCCTGTTTAATTTCATACGATGGTAACCCTGTTTCGTTTGAACGTTCAAGTAGTAACGAGCATTCGACGAGAGCATAGGCCGCGAAGTGACGAACACCCTAACTACTTCATTTTTAAATGACAAACCCTCTATTAATACATATTTAAATCTTTCCAAATATAATTAATTAATGTTAATCACAGTGTTCGTGTTTTATTAATATTAGATTTACAAAGCCCTAGTTTCTAGCCTTTCAGGTCAGAAGGGGATGAAGCTGCGCATTTGTATATATATACATACATAAATTTATAAGTGCAAATTGTGAAATTTCGTATAACGGAATAGCGAGACTCCCCTGGCCAAGCGTGGGTGCTCCGCTGCCATTCTGCGAATTCGGGTTTTGAATTGAACGTTAAAATCAAAATTTTTGAGCAAGATATTACTTGTCCACAAGTGGGAGTGTGACAACATAAGCAATATATTGTCGAAGTAGCGAGTGTCATATATTTTATATATGCATAAAGGAGATGCGATAATACTCCATAACTGCGTGAAAAAAGCGAATCACGAAATATAACGAAATACGTAAACGGTATGGTCGCGAAAGAGGGATGAACGTATAATATTCCTGAACGGTAGAGACATACATATTGTAAGCGAGACGGTAACGTGCGACTTCGGAAAGTCGAGAAAAAGAAAAACAACGAAAATTTTAGCGAGCGCAACGAAGAGTGTGTTGTGAAAGAGTTTTTTTAATACAGAGTGCAAACGAAAACGTAAATAAGCAAAATGCCGATGGTAAAAATAAGTAGTTTGAAGTTGGCAGAAATAAAAGAAATGCTCAGTGAAAGAGGTTTAGAAACAGAAGGGCAGAAACACGAGTTAATTTTACGACTAAGTGGTACAAAATACTTACTATATTGAGAAGGTATATAACATTTGTGTTTGGGATAATCAAAGCAACCTTTTTCTGATGAAAAAGTTTTTAACAAATTCATGAGTTTATAACTCAATAGTGATGGTGATTTAAATTCGCGCATTAAGCATAGCATAAAACAAAATTAAACCAACAACAACAACATAAAAAAAAAAAAAAAAAAACGAGTTCAATATGCCAACATCGTCTGCTAGTGCATCTCAAACAGCCAAGCGTCGCCTAAGCAGAGATTCGCCTACCGTTAAGGCAGTGAAATTGGACGGTGAAGTTACTCTTTCTGCTGTTTTTGCGAGAATAAATGAGTTTGATGAGAAGTTACAGAAACAGATGGATCAGTATCTGCCGCTAGTTGAGAGTATGTCTGTGAGACTGACAGAGCTGGAGGCCAAGCTGTGTAAAGCAATAGATGATGATTTGAGCACGTTGACAGCTAAAGCTGCGGAGATGTCTACTTACATTGCTACTCTGGAGGCGAATATGCGTAAAGCAGAAAGTGATATCGTTAGCCTACAACACCAGCTGGCCAATTCTACCCCACAAAAAACTATGCCCGATTTAAGCGCTGATGCTGTTGCTTTTGGTGTGCCGTATGCTGAGGGCGAGAACCTCAAGTTTATTTATAATCAAATATGTTTGTCGATAGACTTCTTGTCACCTCAAGTGCGTGATATATTCCGAGCACGGCCCTCTCCTACAAGTCTCAACAGTGTAATTATAATCAAGTTTCACTCGCCGATTGACCGCAATCGCACACTTCGTGCGTTTAGTGAGTATCGTAGAAGAACCAAATCTAACATCTCACTCTGTTCACTTGGGATTGAAGGGAACTGGCACATATTTGAGAGCCTCTCAAAAGAGAATCGAAAATTGCTTCAAGACGCCATCAAGCTGCGAAGAGATGGAAAGCTTGCATCTGTGTATACGTTTCGTGGGTATGTGCATGTCAAACAAGAGAAGGGGAGAGACAGCGTATCTACGAAAATTACAAACCAAGATGAGTTGGCGCAGTTTTTATAAATATGTGTTTTATTTGTTAGTGTTATGTTTATTCTTCGTTTTTATTGTTATTTTTGTAAAGTTAGCACATCTTAGTTTCTCTTTCTTTTCTCTTTTTTTGTCAAATTTTTACTTTGCTTTTTTGAGGTTGCTTTTGTTTAATTGTATAGCACTGTGTCATGATTTTTAACAACAACAGCACAACATCTAGCGTTGATGAGTGTAGCCCAGCGATGATAAATATTTTATGCAATCAGCAGGAAGGCCTAAAAATTGTTCATTTCAATGCGCGGAGTCTAAATAATGAAAAAATGGACATGGTGAGAAGGGTGTTTGAGTTTTCAGCTGTCGACGTTATATGTGTATCTGAAACATGGTTTAGGCATGACGTTAGTGATGCGCACTTCGACATAAACAGCTTTAAATTATTTAGAGCTGATAGGATAAGCAGAAAAGGTGGTGGGGTTGCCATATATGTTAAAAATCACTTAAAAACAAAGTTTATTGCCCAGTCAACCGGGAGTGCCGTAGAATATTTATTTATTGAATTGTCCGCCCGTTCGTCCAGAACCCTGTTGTGCTGTGTATACAATCCCAATAAATGTAGTAGTTTGTGTGACTTTTTTGGTTATCTGTCCTCTGTTTCTACTGACTATGACAATATCATTGTTTGTGGTGACTTTAATATTAATTTTTTAAGATCTGATAGTTGCAGTTCTCGGTTAGTTGAAGATGTGTCTGGTGTTGGTTTGTCTTTTGTAAATTTATCTGTGCCCACAAGGTACGGAAATAACTGTTGTCCAAGTCTACTTGACTATTTCATCGTATCTGGCCTTTCCATTGTCTTAAAATTTGACCAAATATCGTTCGTATCGGATCATGACTTGATTTTCTGCACACTTGACATTCAAGTCGACAATGAAAATGAACCTATCAATACCTATAGCTTTTTAGACTATCGATCTCTAAATGTAAATACCCTCTTCAGGGACCTTGCAAACATAAATTGGTCCACCTGTTGGGGCCTCAGTTCGGTAAATGATAAGCTTTCGTTTCTTAATAGCACTATTCTGCAACTGCTGAGTGCACATGTGCCAACAAAAACTGTTGTGAATAGATCGTCATCCTGTCCCTGGTACAACAATAGAGTTCGAATGGCTATTAAGAAGCGAAGCAAAGCTTATTCGAAATGGAAAAGGGTCCGATCCGAAACGAACTGGAGTACTTTTAGAGTTATACGCAATGAAACCACGCAAATTATAAAGCATGAAAAGCAAAAATATTTCGGTAAAAGGCTCTGTCCGTCCCTACCTAATAATGTCTTGTGGCGTAACCTGAGAACCTTACGTGTTCGTGTTCGTGATAATCCCGTATGTACGATCAACCCTGATACCTTAAATGATGCCTTTGTTCACTATTCCCCCTCCCCATCCCCCTGCTCACGAGCTCCTGCGCCCATGGTCCATTGTGATGCTGTCCCACCTGATCAGTTGTTTGAGTTTCGTGCTGTCTCTGAAATAGATATCGAGAGGAATATATACAAGATGCGATCCAATGCCATAGGTGAGGATGGCATCCCCATTAAATTTATAAAAACCATCCTGCCATTTATATTGCCCTCTCTAACGCACATTATAAACCACAGTTTCACAACCTCTTGCTTCCCCAATGCATGGAAAGTCGCCACTGTGCTCCCTGTAGCCAAAAGCAGATCGCCTGCTAGCCCTACTGATTTTCGACCGATCAGCATACTGCCTGCTCTGTCAAAAGTAGCTGAGTCGATCATGTCTGAGCAAGTTTATCGTCATATCAATGAATTTAATCTCCTGTCGCGGTTCCAGTCTGGGTTTAGAGCCAAACACAGTTACTCCACAGCCATGGTTAAAATACTGGATGACGTTAGACTTGCTTTAGATAAAAAGTACTTGACATTGCTCTGTCTGCTGGATTTCTCGAAGGCCTTTGATTCGGTTGATCATGACTTGCTTTGCTTTAAATTGGAAACGCTATTTGGCTTCAGTGCATCAGCTGTGCAACTGATGCAGAGTTACCTGACTGACAGGTCCCAGCGTGTGAAGGTTGCGAATAATTTATCTGCGATGCGTCCACTGTTATGTGGTGTACCCCAGGGTTCCATTCTGGGACCACTGCTATTCAGTGTTTTTGTTAATGATGTGCTCTCTAAATGTAAATATGCAAGTATTCATGCTTATGCGGATGATATCCAGCTATATTTGTCCTGTCCTCTAGATCAAACCATAAACATGGTAGCCAACTTTAACGAGGATTTATCCTCTATCAATTCCTGGGCGTCACAAAATGGCTTACGCCTTAACGTCGATAAGTGTTACGTGTTACCTATTTGTAAGAAGCACCCTGGCGCCGCAGCTATCCCCCCTTTGTATATAGGAGATCGCGCTATTAAATCGGTCTCGAAGATAACCAACATAGGCTTCATTATAAATAGTGATCTTACATGTGCGGACCATATAAGCGCCACTGTTGGCAAGGTTTACTATAGTTTACGGAGTCTGCGTATGTCTGCCCAATTTACTCCGGTTGGCATAAGACGAAAGCTTGCTATACAGTTAATCATGCCTATCATCCTCTATGCAGAGCTGGTGTATAGCAAGTTGGACTCTCAGTCTGCGCATAAGCTGGATGTGGCTTTCAACCACGTCACGCGCTATGTGTTTGGGTTAAATAGATTTGAGCATATCTCATCGTGGAGGACTAGGTTGCTAGGGTGTGAACTTTCAGAGTATCTCAAAGCCAGAAACTGCACCTTTCTCTGCCAACTCATAAAGGATGAACAACCAAGTTACCTATATGAAAAATTAATATTTCCAAGGTCAACTCGTGTAAGTGACTTGATAGTGCCGCAGTACAATTTTCTCTCCTCTACTAGGCTATTCTTTATCAATGCTATACGCTTATGGAACTCGATTCCTGCCACAGTTCGGAAGAGCCTGAACAAAAGCAACACAAAGACAACTCTAATAAATTATTTTGGTAACACTATGACTTGATAAGTGTTTTCTTTCTCTAAGATGTGCTATCTAAAACCCGATATGTTCTTGATTTTTAATTTATTTTTTTATGTTATTTTATGGCCCGTAGTCATGGTCAGGGTTATGTATGATTTTGAGTTGTTAAGGCACTTTTGCTGATAGCACACGCGAAGTCGAGTTAAGGCTTTGACTGACCTGGAATCATACTTAAATTTTTGACTATGACTACGGTCCCATGTTTCTATCGTATTTAATTAACTACTTTTAAGCTCACATGTACTGTGTTTTTGACATTTTTATGTGCTATTATCTCCTATTGTTGTACTAAAAAAGAATTCATATTTTCTTATTGTACTAATGTTATAGAATAATAAATGAAATGAAAAAAAATGAAATGAAGCGGTTGGCGCGGACGTAATTGAGTTTACTCAAACGAACATACAGGAGCAAATCAATGAGCTGCGCGAAATGTTTACGTCGGTAATGCAAGTGATGCAAAATAACTCGGGAACGCCAGTCAGTGATAATTAGAATAAACGCGAAACGAACAACAACCACCACTCCAATCGTCGGTGACAGGTGGGCATAAAACGAAATACTCGGTTAAAGAAATAGCCGAAACTATACCAAACTTCGATCCAACGAACGAATCGTCAATCACTGTCGAGCAATTTGTAGACATAGTGAATAGTGTTATGAGTGCATACCAGTGGGAGGAAAAGTGTTTGTTGTTGGCAGTGTATAGCCGACTCAAAGGCGCAGCGAAAATGTGGCTCAATTCGACCGAGAAGTTGTACTCGAATTGGAGTGAACTTGCAGAGCGGTTGTGCGATGAGTTTAACTGTATACCAGACGAAGCTGACGTTCATTATAAAATGAGTCAAGCAGTGCGTAAATCGAATGCGACACTATTGGATTATTATTTTCGTGTGAGTGCTTTAGGCAAGCGTTATGCTTTGAGTGAACCAGCAGTTGTTAAGTATGCGAAAGAAGGGTTGAAACATCATGAGTTGCAAGTGGCGTTGGCAGTCACTCGGTTTAAAACAATGCGCTAGTTGCGACAGTCGATTTCCGATTATATGAAAAACACTCAAACGCGTTCGGGTAAGTACGAAAAATCAAACGAATATGATAAAAGTGTAAACGAAAAAAGTGACAAAAACAACCAAGTGATTTGTTTTAATTGTCAAGAAAAAGGGCATATATCGAGTAAATGTATGCGACCACAGCGCAGGCGAAGATGCATAGACTGCGACAAAGTGCATCCAAAAAGCGAGCCTGAAAATTGTGGTAAGAAAAAAACGGTTGTGAGAAAAACAAATACGCAAAACAAAGTAAAACCCAATAATATTTTTGAGCAAAGTATTGTAATCAACGGACAGACATTTGTTGCATTTATCGACACGAGTAGTGAGTGTAGCATGGTCAGAGCGACGGTGGCCGAAAATTTAAATTGCGAAAAAGAACAGTGTATGCTAAAAATAAGCGGATTTTGCGGTGGTGTAATATACGCACAGTCAAAAATTCGTTTTGAGATACAATTCGAAAACTTAAAATGTTTAGTTACGCTATATGTTGTTGATGATGAGTTTTTATCAGCAGATTTGTTGTTGGGGCAAGATCTGTTCAATAATATGCGTGCGGTTATCGTAGACGGGAAAATAACATTTGCGAGCGAACATAAATTTAATATTGACAATGTCAAGTGCGGCACCAATGATATAAACGTTAAAAATGATTTAATTAATTTGCTAAACGAATTCGGCGGCCGCCGTGGTGTGAAGGTAGTGTTGCCGGCCTACCACACCGAAGGTCCATGGTTCGAGTCCTGGTACAGGTAACATCAAAAGTGATTTGAAAAAAGTTTTTCAAAACGGGGTCGCCCCTCGGCAGTGGTTTGGCAAACTCTCCGAGTGTATTTCTGCCATGACAGGCTTCTCAGCAAAAATTAGTCTCCTTTGTAGATGCCGTTCGGAGTCGGCAAAAAACTGTAGGTCCCACCAATTTGTAGGGAAAATTCAAATCGGCACACCACAAATTGGAAGAGAAGCTTGGCGCAAAAATCCCTTAGGAGGTTTATGATGATATACCTGTTGTATATCGCGCCATAGAGAGAGAGAGAGAAACGAATTCGGATATATTTTCTCAACAAGCGTTAACGAAATTGGTCAAACTGATTTAATAGAAATGAAAATAGAATTGGATACAAATACTCCGATTGCACAAAAGCCATTTCGAGTTCCTGAGCCTAAAAAACAGGTAAGAGCGGATATGGTAAACGAACTTTTGGAAGCTGACATAATAGGTAAGTCTACTTCTGAATATGCTAGCCCAATGATATTGGTCAAAAAGAAAAATGGAAGTGACCGATTGTGTGTAGACTTTAGACGACTTAATCAGCATATGCGTAAAGAGATTTTCCCAATGCCAAGTATTGAAGAACAGTTGCAAAGCGCTAAGACATACGTCTATTTCACGGTGCTAGATTTAAATAGTGGGTATTGCCAAATACCAATTGCCGCCGATAGTCAAAAACATACAGCATTCGTAACGACGGAGGGTTTATTCAAATTTAAAAGGATGCCATTCGGGCTTAAAAATGCTCCCGTAGTGTTTCCGCGGTTAATAGCGCAAATCAAAGAACGTGTTGAAAAAGACGATATGATGAACTATATGGATGACATTTTAATCGGTAGCCAAACGGTAAATGAGATGTATGAAAAACTAAAACGAGTGCTAAGCGCCTTACGCGACGCGAACGTTACGCTAAATATAAAAAAGTGCGAGTTTTTGAAAAACACGATTGAGTTTCTGGGGAATGAGCTAACTCCCGACGGCATTGCACCCGGTATCGCGAAAACTTTATCAATACGGGATTACAAAACACCCTCAAACGTATCCGAAGTAAGGCAGTTCCTCGTGCTGAGCGGTTATTTCCGTAAATTCGTTCCGGGTTACGCGTTAATAGCCGCGCCGTTGAACCAATTGTTACGTAAAAATGAACAATTTGTATGGTCGGAAGATCAAAATAACGCATTTGAAAGACTCAAAACAATTTTAGTGTCGCGACCAGTGATGACTGCATTTCGAATCGATGCAGAACATCAAGTACATACGGTGTTTTGTTACAAAAAGAAAACGACGACTGGAAACCCGTAATATATTATAGTCGTGCGAATACCGACGCGGAAAAAAAGTACCACAGCTATGAGCTCGAAACGCTTGCGGTCGTCGAATCCGTCAAAAGGTTCCGATATTATATATACGGCAAACGAATTAAATTGATAACCGATTGTAGCGCAATTACGACTACAATGAAAAAACGCGAACTAGTGCCACGAATAGCGCGGTGGTGGCTACGAACCCAGGACTTTGACCTCGATATTAAACATCGCAGTGGGCAACGAATGGCGCATGTAGACGCTTTGAGCAGGGCTCCCACTGAAGAACCACGTGAAATTGAGACAGCATCGTTACGAACCGACAAAGTAAAAATTGCAGAGGAAGATTGATTGTTTGGCATGCAATTGCAGGATGACAACATCAAAGCGATAGTTGATAAAATACAACGAAGGGATAAAAACATTGCAAAAGGTTTTAAAATTTCTAACGGTAGGTTGTTCAAGGTAGTAAACGGTAACAATGCTTGGGTGGTACCAAAGGCTTTACGGTGGCAGGTTGTTCACAACGCACATGACAAAGCTGGTCATTTGGGCTTGGAAAAAACTCTACAACGCATAAGTGAGCATATGTGGTTTGCACGTATGAGAAACGTCGTCAAGTCGTACATTAAGTCATGCATCGAATGTACATACAACAAGGTCCCTGGGGGTAAGAAAAAAGGTGAGCTTCACGTTGGCGAAGTGGAGCCGATACCGTTTAGAACGGTGCATGTCGATCACCTTGGCCCATTTCCAAAAAGTTCCAAACGCAATGAACATGTATTAGTAATCATCGACGCTTTTACACGCTTTGTTATCATACGAGCTTAAAAGCACAGCGACTAGACATGTAATCGACGTATTCAACGACATTAGCAGTTTCATGGGCATGCCAGAACGCATAATATCCGACAGAGGTACAGCGTATACGTCCAAGGAATTTGAACGTTTTTGCACAGACAATGATATCAAGCACATATGTAACGCAGTTAGAACTCCTCGAGCCAACGGGTTGGTTGAGCGTTGTAATAGAACTATACTATCAATGCTCTTGCCAACAGTAAACAACGATAAACGATGGGACGAATCCCTACGAAATCTACAATGGAGCATCAATAGCATGAAAAACAAAACAACATCACGAACACCACAAGAGTTACTATTTGGGTTTCGACCCCGCGATATTTTACAAAATAAGATTGTGCTAGCACTACAGCATGATGACACAATGGTTGACAACCTAGAAGAATTGCGATCAACAGCAGCAGCACGTAAACCCGGGGAGCGTCTTAAAAATAAACAACGATTTGATCAAAGGCACGTCAAGCCTACGAAGTACAAAGTTAACGATTTGGTGGTAGCCGAATAAGAAGCACCAAGCACAGGCACCTCGCGAAAGCTAGAACCACGGTACAAGGGTCCATTTCAAATCACCCAAGTACTTAATAATGATCGTTACGTCGTACAAGATATACCTGGGTCAAAACGAACCCAACGTCAATATTCTTCCGTATACGCCAGCGATAAAATAAAATCATGGTGTGCATTACCTGAGGTATACTACGAAATCGATAACGGCGATGATGAAGACATCGAAGATACACCAGCAGCGGCACGAGGTCGCACCGTATTGTCAGGAAGGCCGAACTGTAAGGGTGGCTACTACGTTTGGTATGAGCAGCTAGCAACCCTGTTTAATTTCATACGATGGTAACCCTGTTTCGTTTGAACGTTCAGTTAGTAACGAGCATTCGACGAGAGCATACGCCGCGAAGTGACGAACACCCTAACTACTTCATTTTTAAATGACAAACCCTCTATTAATACATATTTAAATCTTTCCAAATATAATTAATTAATGTTAACCACAGTGTTCGTGTTTTATTAATATTAGATTAACAAAGCGCTAATTTCTAGCCTTTCATATGCATGGCCTATGTTGTACCCACCGAACTTCTGAACCCATCGTAAAAGTTTCATGAAGATCGACTCTAACCTTTGAACATTAATGCAGCACAAACAAAGCACAAAAAACTTGGGGGATCACAAGCCCACTTTTCTAAAACTATTTAAATCTTGACTAAGTTACACATACATCCAAATATCATTAATTTAAACCAAAAACGTTCGCAGTTATGACGAATTTAAATTTTATATTGCCTGGTGGCATGGCACCGCCCACTTTCCGAAAAAATATATGTAGCCTATGTTGTACCCACCGAACTTCTGAACCCATCGTAAAAATTTCATGAAGATCGACTCTAAACTTTGGACATTAATGCAGCCCAAACAAAACACAAAAAACGTGGGCAGTCCCAAGGCCGCTTTTCTAAAACTTTAAATCTTGACTAAGTTACACATATATCCAAATATCATTAATTAAAACCAAAAACGTTGAGAGTTATGATGAATTGAAATTTTATATAGCCTGGGTGCGTGGCAGTGCCCAAACACACAAAAAACGCCCACTTTTCTAAAATTACTTAAATCTTGACTACGTGACACATATATCCAAATATCATTAATTTAAACCAAAAACGTTCAGAGTTATGACAAATTTAAATTTTATATTGCCTGGTGGCATGGCACCGCCCACTTTCCGAAAAAATATATGTAGCCTATGTTGTACCCACCGAACTTCTGAACCCATCGTAAAAATTTCATGAAGATCGACTCTAAACTTTGGACATTAATGCAGCCCAAACAAAACACAAAAAACGTGGGCAGTCCCAAGGCCGCTTTTCTAAAACTTTAAATCTTGACTAAGTTACACATATATCCAAATATCATTAATTTAAACCAAAAACGTTCGGAGTTATGCCGAATTGAAATTTTATATGGCCTGGTGGCGTGGCACCGCCCAATTTTCCAAAAATATATGCAACCTGTGTCGTACCCAACGAACTCCTGAAGCTATCGTGAAAGTTTCATAGAGATCGACTGTAAACTTTGAACCTTAATGCAGCGCAAACAAAACACAAAAAACTTGAGGGCTCAAAAGCCCAATTTTCTAAAATTATTTAAATATTGACTAAATGACACATATATCCAAATATCATTAATTTAAACCAAACACGTTTAGAGTTATGACGAATTGAAATTTTATATAGCCTGGGTGCGTGGCAGTGCCCAAAACACAAAAAACGCCCACTTTTCTAAAATTATTTAAATCTTGACTAAGTTACACATATAAAATTATAATTTATTTAAACAAAAACGTTCGGAGTTATGACGAATTGAACTTTTATATAGCCGTGGGGCGTGGCAGTGCCCAAAACACAAAAAACGCACACTTTTCTAAAATTGTTTAAATCTTGACTAAGTTACAAATATATAAAAATATCATTAATTTAAACAAAAACGTTCGGAGTTATGACGAATTGATAGTTTATATAGCCTGGGTGCATGGCAGTGCCCACTTTTCCAAAAAATATATGTAGCCTATGTTGTACCCACGGAACTTCTGAACCCATCGTAAAAGTTTCATGAAGATCGACTCTAAACTTTGAACATTAATGCAGCGCAAACAAAACACAAAAAATATGGGCGGTCCCACGCCCGCCTTTCTAAAATTATTTAAATCTTGACTAAGTTACACATATAGAAAAATATCATTAATTTAAACAAAAACGTTCGGAGTTATGACGAATTGATAGTTTATATAGCCTGGGTGCATGGCAGTGCCCACTTTTCCAAAAAATATATGTAGCCTATGTTGTACCCACGGAACTTCTGAACCCATCGCAAAAGTTTCATAGAGATCGACTCTAAGCTTTGAACATTAATGCAGCGCAAACAAAACACAAAAAATATGGGCGGACCCACGCCCGCCTTTCTAAAATTATTTAAATCTTGACTAAGTTACACATATAGAAAAATATCATTAATTTAAACAAAAACGTTCGGAGTTATGACGAATTGAACTTTTATATAGCCTGGGTGCATGGCAGTGCCCACATTTCCAAAAAATATATATAGCCTATGTTGTACCCACGGAACTTCTGAACCCATCGTGAAAGTTTCATAGAGATCGACTCTAAACTTTGAACCTTAATGCAGCGCAAACAAAACACAAAAAACTTGGAAGCTCACAAGCCCACTTTTCTAAAATTATTGAAATCTTGACTACGTGACACATATATCCAAATATCATTAATTTAAACCAACTTTTCTAAAATTTCTTAAATCTTGACTAAGTGACACATATATCCAAATATCATTAATTTAAACCAAAAACGTTCAGAGTTATGACGAATTGAAATTTTATATAGCCTGGGTGCGTGGCAGTACCCAAAACACAAAAAAGGCCCACTTTTCTAAAATTTCTTAAATCTTGACTAAGTGACACATGTATCCAAATATTATTAATTTAAACCAAAAATTTTCGGAGTTATGACGAATTGAAATTTTATATATCCTGGCTGCGTGGCAGTGCCCACTTTTCCAAAAAATTATATATATGACCCATGTTTTACCCACCGAACTTCTAAACCCATCGTAAAAGTTTCATGGAGACCGACTCTAAGCTTTGGACATTAATAGAGCACAAACAAAACACAAAAAACGCCCACTTTTCTAAAATTATTTAAATCTTGACTAAGTTACACATATATAAAAATATAATTTATTTAAACAAAAATGTTAGGAGTTATGACGAACTGAACTTTTATACAGCCGTGGGGCGTGGCAGTGCCCAAAACACAAAAAACGCGCACTCTTCTAAAATTTTTTAAATTTTGACTAAGTTACAAATATATAAAAATATCATTAATTTAAACAAAAACGTTCGGAGTTATGAGGAATTGAACGTTTATATAGCCTGGGTACATGGCAGTACCCACTTTTCCAAAAAATATATATAGCCTATGTTGTACCCACGGAACTTCTGAACCCATCATGAAAGTTTCATAGAGATCGACTCTAAACTTTGAACCTTAATGCAGCGCAAACAAAACACAAAAAACTTGGGGGCTCACAAGCCCACTCTTCTAAAACCATTTAAATATTGACTAAGTGACACATATATCCAAATATCATTAATTTAAACCAAAAACGTTTAGAGTTATGACGAATTGAAATTTTATATAGCCTGGGTGCGTGGCAGTGCCCAAAACACAAAAAACGCCCACTTTTCTAAAATTATTTAAATCTTGACTAAGTTACACATATATAAAAATATAATTTATTTAAACAAAAACGTTCGGAGTTATGACGAATTGAATTTTATATAGCCGTGGGGCGTGGCAGTGCCCAAAACACAAAAAACGCACACTCTTCTAAAATTGTTTAAATCTTGACTAAGTTACAGATATATAAAAATATCATTAATTTAAACAAAACCGTTCGGAGTTATGACGAATTGAACGTTTATATAGCCTGGGTGCATGGCAGTGCCCACTTTTCCAAAAAATATATATAGCCTATGTTGTGCCCACGGAACTTCTGAACCCATCGTGAAAGTTTCATAGAGATCGACTCTAAACTTTAAACCTTAATGCAGCGCAAACAAAACACAAAAAACTTGGAAGCTCACAAGCCCACTTTTCTAAAATTATTGAAATCTTGACTACGTGACACATATATCCAAATATCATTAATTTAAACCAACTTTTCTAAAATTTCTAAATCTTGACTAAGTGACACATATATCCAAATATCATTAATTTAAACCAAAAACGTTCAGAGTTATAACGAATTGAAATTTTATATAGCCTGGGTACGTGGCACCGCCCAATTTTGCAAAAATATATGCAACCTGTGTCGTACCCAACGAACTCCTGAAGCTATCGTGAAAGGTTCATAGAGATCGACTGTAAACTTTGAACCTTAATGCAGCGCAAACAAAACACAAAAAACTTGAGGGCTCACAAGCCCAATTTTCTAAAATTATTTAAATATTGACTAAATGACACATATATCCAAATATCATTAATTTAAACCAAAAACGTTTAGAGTTATGACGAATTGAAATTTTATATAGCCTGGGTGCGTGGCAGTGCCCAAAACACAAAAAACGCCCACTTTTCTAAAATTATTTAAATCTTGACTAAGTTACACATACATAAAATTATAATTTATTTAAACAAAAACGTTCGGAGTTATGACGAATTGAACTTTTATATAGCCGTGGGGCGTGGCAGTGCCCAAAACACAAAAAACGCACACTTTTCTAAAATTGTTTAAATCTTGACTAAGTTACAAATATATAAAAATATCATTAATTTAAACAAAAACGTTCGGAGTTATGACGAATTGATAGTTTATATAGCCTGGGTGCATGGCAGTGCCCACTTTTCCAAAAAATATATGTAGCCTATGTTGTACCCACGGAACTTCTGAACCCATCGTAAAAGTTTCATAGAGATCGACTCTAAACTTTGAACATTAATGCAGCGCAAACAAAACACAAAAAATATGGGCGGTCCCACGCCCGCCTTTCTAAAATTATTTAAATCTTGACTAAGTTACACATATAGAAAAATATCATTAATTTAAACAAAAACGTTCGGAGTTATGACGAATTGATAGTTTATATAGCCTGGGTGCATGGCAGTGCCCACTTTTCCAAAAAATATATGTAGCCTATGTTGTACCCACGGAACTTCTGAACCCATCGTAAAAGTTTCATAGAGATCGACTCTAAACTTTGAACATTAATGCAGCGCAAACAAAACACAAAAAAATGGGCGGTCCCACGCCCGCCTTTCTAAAATTATTTAAATCTTGACTAAGTTACACATATAGAAAAATATCATTAATTTAAACAAAAACGTTCGGAGTTATGACGAATTGAACTTTTATATAGCCTGGGTGCATGGCAGTGCCCACATTTCCAAAAAATATATAAAGCCTATGTTGTACCCACGGAACTTCTGAACCCATCGTGAAAGTTTCATAGAGATCGACTCTAAACTTTGAACCTTAATGCAGCGCAAACAAAACACAAAAAACTTGGAAGCTCACAAGCCCACTTTTCTAAAATTATTGAAATCTTGACTACGTGACACATATATCCAAATATCATTAATTTAAACCAACTTTTCTAAAATTTCTTAAGTCTTGACTAAGTGACACATGTATCCAAATATCATTAATTTAAACCAAAAACGTTCAGAGTTATGACGAATTGAAATTTTATATAGCCTGGGTGCGTGGCAGTACCCAAAACACAAAAAAGGCCCACTTTTCTAAAATTTCTTAAATCTTGACTAAGTGACACATGTATCCAAATATTATTAATTTAAACCAAAAATTTTCGGAGTTATGACGAATTGGAATTTCATATATCCTGGCTGCGTGGCAGTGCCCACTTTTCCAAAAAATTATATATATGACCTATGTTTTACCCACCGAACTTCTAAACCCATCGTAAAAGTTTCATGGAGACCGACTCTAAGCTTTGGACATTAATAGAGCACAAACAAAACACAAAAAACGCCCACTTTTCTAAAGTTATTTAAATCTTGACTAAGTTACACATATATAAAAATATAATTTATTTAAACAAAAATGTTAGGAGTTATGACGAACTGAACTTTTATATAGCCGTGGGGCGTGGCAGTGCCCAAAACACAAAAAACGCGCACTCTTCTAAAATTTTTTAAATTTTGACTAAGTTACAAATATATAAAAATATCATTAATTTAAACAAAAACGTTCGGAGTTATGAGGAATTGAATGTTTATATAGCCTGGGTACATGGCAGTACCCACTTTTCCAAAAAATATATATAGCCTATGTTGTACCCACGGAACTTCTGAACCCATCATGAAAGTTTCATAGAGATCGACTCTAAACTTTGAACCTTAATGCAGCGCAAACAAAACACAAAAAACTTGGGGGCTCACAAGCCCACTCTTCTAAAACCATTTAAATATTGACTAAGTGACACATATATCCAAATATCATTAATTTAAACCAAAAACGTTTAGAGTTATGACGAATTGAAATTTTATATAGCCTGGGTGCGTGGCAGTGCCCAAAACACAAAAAACGCCCACTTTTCTAAAATTATTTAAATCTTGACTAAGTTACACATATATAAAAATATAATTTATTTAAACAAAAACGTTCGGAGTTATGACGAATTGAATTTTATATAGCCGTGGGGCGTGGCAGTGCCCAAAACACAAAAAACGCACACTCTTCTAAAATTGTTTAAATCTTGACTAAGTTACAAATATATAAAAATATCATTAATTTAAACAAAACCGTTCGGAGTTATGACGAATTGAACGTTTATATAGCCTGGGTGCATGGCAGTGCCCACTTTTCCAAAAAATATATATAGCCTATGTTGTGCCCACGGAACTTCTGAACCCATCGTGAAAGTTTCATAGAGATCGACTCTAAACTTTAAACCTTAATGCAGCGCAAACAAAACACAAAAAACTTGGAAGCTCACAAGCCCACTTTTCTAAAATTATTGAAATCTTGACTACGTGACACATATATCCAAATATCATTAATTTAAACCAACTTTTCTAAAATTTCTAAATCTTGACTAAGTGACACATATATCCAAATATCATTAATTTAAACCAAAAACGTTCAGAGTTATAACGAATTGAAATTTTATATAGCCTGGGTACGTGGCACCGCCCAATTTTGCAAAAATATATGCAACCTGTGTCGTACCCAACGAACTCCTGAAGCTATCGTGAAAGGTTCATAGAGATCGACTGTAAACTTTGAACCTTAATGCAGCGCAAACAAAACACAAAAAACTTGAGGGCTCACAAGCCCAATTTTCTAAAATTATTTAAATATTGACTAAATGACACATATATCCAAATATCATTAATTTAAACCAAAAACGTTTAGAGTTATGACGAATTGAAATTTTATATAGCCTGGGTGCGTGGCAGTGCCCAAAACACAAAAAACGCCCACTTTTCTAAAATTATTTAAATCTTGACTAAGTTACACATACATAAAATTATAATTTATTTAAACAAAAACGTTCGGAGTTATGACGAATTGAACTTTTATATAGCCGTGGGGCGTGGCAGTGCCCAAAACACAAAAAACGCACACTTTTCTAAAATTGTTTAAATCTTGACTAAGTTACAAATATATAAAAATATCATTAATTTAAACAAAAACGTTCGGAGTTATGACGAATTGATAGTTTATATAGCCTGGGTGCATGGCAGTGCCCACTTTTCCAAAAAATATATGTAGCCTATGTTGTACCCACGGAACTTCTGAACCCATCGTAAAAGTTTCATAGAGATCGACTCTAAACTTTGAACATTAATGCAGCGCAAACAAAACACAAAAAATATGGGCGGTCCCACGCCCGCCTTTCTAAAATTATTTAAATCTTGACTAAGTTACACATATAGAAAAATATCATTAATTTAAACAAAAACGTTCGGAGTTATGACGAATTGATAGTTTATATAGCCTGGGTGCATGGCAGTGCCCACTTTTCCAAAAAATATATGTAGCCTATGTTGTACCCACGGAACTTCTGAACCCATCGTAAAAGTTTCATAGAGATCGACTCTAAACTTTGAACATTAATGCAGCGCAAACAAAACACAAAAAAATGGGCGGTCCCACGCCCGCCTTTCTAAAATTATTTAAATCTTGACTAAGTTACACATATAGAAAAATATCATTAATTTAAACAAAAACGTTCGGAGTTATGACGAATTGAACTTTTATATAGCCTGGGTGCATGGCAGTGCCCACATTTCCAAAAAATATATATAGCCTATGTTGTACCCACGGAACTTCTGAACCCATCGTGAAAGTTTCATAGAGATCGACTCTAAACTTTGAACCTTAATGCAGCGCAAACAAAACACAAAAAACTTGGAAGCTCACAAGCCCACTTTTCTAAAATTATTGAAATCTTGACTACGTGACACATATATCCAAATATCATTAATTTAAACCAACTTTTCTAAAATTTCTTAAGTCTTGACTAAGTGACACATGTATCCAAATATCATTAATTTAAACCAAAAACGTTCAGAGTTATGACGAATTGAAATTTTATATAGCCTGGGTGCGTGGCAGTACCCAAAACACAAAAAAGGCCCACTTTTCTAAAATTTCTTAAATCTTGACTAAGTGACACATGTATCCAAATATTATTAATTTAAACCAAAAATTTTCGGAGTTATGACGAATTGGAATTTCATATATCCTGGCTGCGTGGCAGTGCCCACTTTTCCAAAAAATTATATATATGACCTATGTTTTACCCACCGAACTTCTAAACCCATCGTAAAAGTTTCATGGAGACCGACTCTAAGCTTTGGACATTAATAGAGCACAAACAAAACACAAAAAACGCCCACTTTTCTAAAGTTATTTAAATCTTGACTAAGTTACACATATATAAAAATATAATTTATTTAAACAAAAATGTTAGGAGTTATGACGAACTGAACTTTTATATAGCCGTGGGGCGTGGCAGTGCCCAAAACACAAAAAACGCCCACTCTTCTAAAATTTTTTAAATTTTGACTAAGTTACAAATATATAAAAATATCATTAATTTAAACAAAAACGTTCGGAGTTATGAGGAATTGAACGTTTATATAGCCTGGGTACATGGCAGTACCCACTTTTCCAAAAAATATATATAGCCTATGTTGTACCCACGGAACTTCTGAACCCATCATGAAAGTTTCATAGAGATCGACTCTAAACTTTGAACCTTAATGCAGCGCAAACAAAACACAAAAAACTTGGGGGCTCACAAGCCCACTCTTCTAAAACCATTTAAATATTGACTAAGTGACACATATATCCAAATATCATTAATTTAAACCAAAAACGTTTAGAGTTATGACGAATTGAAATTTTATATAGCCTGGGTGCGTGGCAGTGCCCAAAACACAAAAAACGCCCACTTTTCTAAAATTATTTAAATCTTGACTAAGTTACACATATATAAAAATATAATTTATTTAAACAAAAACGTTCGGAGTTATGACGAATTGAATTTTATATAGCCGTGGGGCGTGGCAGTGCCCAAAACACAAAAAACGCACACTCTTCTAAAATTGTTTAAATCTTGACTAAGTTACAAATATATAAAAATATCATTAATTTAAACAAAACCGTTCGGAGTTATGACGAATTGAACGTTTATATAGCCTGGGTGCATGGCAGTGCCCACTTTTCCAAAAAATATATATAGCCTATGTTGTGCCCACGGAACTTCTGAACCCATCGTGAAAGTTTCATAGAGATCGACTCTAAACTTTAAACCTTAATGCAGCGCAAACAAAACACAAAAAACTTGGAAGCTCACAAGCCCACTTTTCTAAAATTATTGAAATCTTGACTACGTGACACATATATCCAAATATCATTAATTTAAACCAACTTTTCTAAAATTTCTAAATCTTGACTAAGTGACACATATATCCAAATATCATTAATTTAAACCAAAAACGTTCAGAGTTATAACGAATTGAAATTTTATATAGCCTGGGTACGTGGCACCGCCCAATTTTGCAAAAATATATGCAACCTGTGTCGTACCCAACGAACTCCTGAAGCTATCGTGAAAGGTTCATAGAGATCGACTGTAAACTTTGAACCTTAATGCAGCGCAAACAAAACACAAAAAACTTGAGGGCTCACAAGCCCAATTTTCTAAAATTATTTAAATATTGACTAAATGACACATATATCCAAATATCATTAATTTAAACCAAAAACGTTTAGAGTTATGACGAATTGAAATTTTATATAGCCTGGGTGCGTGGCAGTGCCCAAAACACAAAAAACGCCCACTTTTCTAAAATTATTTAAATCTTGACTAAGTTACACATACATAAAATTATAATTTATTTAAACAAAAACGTTCGGAGTTATGACGAATTGAACTTTTATATAGCCGTGGGGCGTGGCAGTGCCCAAAACACAAAAAACGCACACTTTTCTAAAATTGTTTAAATCTTGACTAAGTTACAAATATATAAAAATATCATTAATTTAAACAAAAACGTTCGGAGTTATGACGAATTGATAGTTTATATAGCCTGGGTGCATGGCAGTGCCCACTTTTCCAAAAAATATATGTAGCCTATGTTGTACCCACGGAACTTCTGAACCCATCGTAAAAGTTTCATAGAGATCGACTCTAAACTTTGAACATTAATGCAGCGCAAACAAAACACAAAAAATATGGGCGGTCCCACGCCCGCCTTTCTAAAATTATTTAAATCTTGACTAAGTTACACATATAGAAAAATATCATTAATTTAAACAAAAACGTTCGGAGTTATGACGAATTGAACTTTTATATAGCCTGGGTGCATGGCAGTGCCCACATTTCCAAAAAATATATATAGCCTATGTTGTACCCACGGAACTTCTGAACCCATCGTGAAAGTTTCATAGAGATCGACTCTAAACTTTGAACCTTAATGCAGCGCAAACAAAACACAAAAAACTTGGAAGCTCACAAGCCCACTTTTCTAAAATTATTGAAATCTTGACTACGTGACACATATATCCAAATATCATTAATTTAAACCAACTTTTCTAAAATTTCTTAAGTCTTGACTAAGTGACACATGTATCCAAATATCATTAATTTAAACCAAAAACGTTCAGAGTTATGACGAATTGAAATTTTATATAGCCTGGGTGCGTGGCAGTACCCAAAACACAAAAAAGGCCCACTTTTCTAAAATTTCTTAAATCTTGACTAAGTGACACATGTATCCAAATATTATTAATTTAAACCAAAAATTTTCGGAGTTATGACGAATTGGAATTTCATATATCCTGGCTGCGTGGCAGTGCCCACTTTTCCAAAAAATTATATATATGACCTATGTTTTACCCACCGAACTTCTAAACCCATCGTAAAAGTTTCATGGAGACCGACTCTAAGCTTTGGACATTAATAGAGCACAAACAAAACACAAAAAACGCCCACTTTTCTAAAGTTATTTAAATCTTGACTAAGTTACACATATATAAAAATATAATTTATTTAAACAAAAATGTTAGGAGTTATGACGAATTGAACTTTTATATAGCCGTGGGGCGTGGCAGTGCCCAAAACACAAAAAACGCACACTCTTCTAAAATTTTTTAAATTTTGACTAAGTTACAAATGTATAAAAATATCATTAATTTAAACAAAAACGTTCGGAGTTATGACGAATTGAACGTTTATATAGCCTGGGTACATGGCAGTGCCCAAAACACAAAAAACGCACACTCTTCTAAAATTGTTTAAATCTTGACTAAGTTACAAATATATAAAAATATCATTAATTTAAACAAAAACGTTCGGAGTTATGACGAATTGAAATTTTATATAGCCTGGGTGCGTGGCAGTGCCCAAAACACAAAAAACGCCCACTTTTCTAAAATTATTTAAATCTTGACTAAGTTACACATATATAAAAATATAATTTATTTAAACAAAAACGTTCGGAGTTATGACGAATTGAATTTTATATAGCCGTGGGGCGTGGCAGTGCCCAAAACACAAAAAACGCACACTCTTCTAAAATTGTTTAAATCTTGACTAAGTTACAAATATATAAAAATATCATTAATTTAAACAAAAACGTCCGGAGTTATGACGAATTGAACGTTTATATAGCCTGGGTGCATGGCAGTGCCCACTTTTCCAAAAAATATATATAGCCTATGTTGTGCCCACGGAACTTCTGAACCCATCGTGAAAGTTTCATGGAGATCGACTGTAAACTTTAAACCTTAATGCAGCGCAAACAAAACACAAAAAACTTGGAAGCTCACAAGCCCACTTTTCTAAAATTGTTGAAATCTTGACCACGTGACACATATATCCAAATATCATTAATTTAAACCAACTTTTCTAAAATTTCTAAATCTTGACTAAGTGACACATATATCCAAATATCATTAATTTAAACCAAAAACGTTCAGAGTTATGACGAATTGAAATTTTATATAGCCTGGGTGCGTGGCAGTACCCAAAACACAAAAAAGGCCCACTTTTCTAAAATTTCTTAAATCTTGACTAAGTGACACATGTATCCAAATATTATTAATTTAAACCAAAAATTTTCGGAGTTATGACGAATTGAAATTTTATATATCCTGGCTGCGTGGCAGTGCCCACTTTTCCAAAAAATTATATATATGACCTATGTTTTACCCACCGAACTTCTAAACCCATCGTAAAATTTTCATGGAGACCGACTCTAAGCTTTGGACATTAATGCAGCGCAAACAAAACATAAAAAACTTGGAAGCTCACAAGCCCACTTTTCTAAAATTATTGAAATCTTGACTACGTGACACATATATCCAAATATCATTAATTTAAACCAACTTTTCTAAAATTTCTTAAATCTTGACTAAGTGACACATATATCCAAATATCATTAATTTAAACCAAAAACGTTCAGAGTTATGACGAATTGAAATTTTATATAGCCTGGGTGCGTGGCAGTACCCAAAACACAAAAAAGGCCCACTTTTCTAAAATTTCTTAAATCTTGACTAAGTGACACATGTATCCAAATATTATTAATTTAAACCAACTTTTCTAAAATTTCTTAAATCTTGACTAAGTGACACATATATCCAAATATCATTAATTTAAACCAAAAACGTTCAGAGTTATGACGAATTGAAATTTTATATAGCCTGGGTGCGTGGCAGTACCCAAAACACAAAAAACAAACAAAACATAAAAAACTTGGAAGCTCACAAGCCCACTTTTCTAAAATTATTGAAATCTTGACTACGTGACACATAAAGGGTGTTTTTTTTAGGGGTATAGAACTTTGAATTGAAATAAAACACAAGAAAATCGTTTTAAGGTCCATCAATTTGGCTTTATTGGAAGGATAATTTTATGCCATTAATGTTTAAATATGACTTCGGGCATGTGGCCGCCGCGGCTGGCTCGAATAAAGCCAATTCTACAAGTCCAATTTTCAACCACTTTTTCGAGCATATGGGGCCGTATGTCGGCAATAACGCCACGAATGTTGGCTTCCAATTCCCCTAACGTTTCTGGTTTGTTGGTGTAGATGAGCGACTTCACATATCCCCAAAGAAAATAATCCAATGGTGTCAAATCACACGACCTTGGTGGCCAATTGACAGGTCCATTCCGCGAAATTATGCGCTCATCGAATGTTTCCTTCAATAAATCGATTGTGACGTGCGCTGTGTGGCATGTAGCGCCGTCTTGTTGGAACCACAACTCATCCACATTCATGCCATCCAATTCGGGAACAAAATAGTCGGTTATCATGGCTCTATACCGGTCTCCATTAACGGTAGCTGCCTCTCCAGCATTATTGCGGAAGAAGTATGGCCCAATGACTCCACCAGCCCATAGAGCACACCAAACAGTCAGTTTTTGTGGATGTAATGGCGTTTCAAGGGTCTCATGTGGATTCTCTTCACTCCAAATGCGGCAATTTTGCTTGTTGACGTAGCCATTCAACCAAAAATGAGCCTCATCACTGAACAAAATTTTGCGATGAAAATCAGCATCGAAATCAATCTCCTTTTCGGCCCATACACCAAAATCACGACGCATTGCATGGTCTCGCGGCTTTAATTCTTGCACAAGCTGGATCTTGTAAGGTCGCAAGCCAAGATCTTTGCGCAAAATCTTCCATAAAGTTGATGGACAAAGCTCCAATTGCTGTGCACGGTGGCGAATCGATTCATTCGGGTCCTCTTCAACACTTTGCTCTACAGCGGCAATTGTTTCTTCGGTGCGCACTGTTCGACGTCTCTGCGGATGCGTATTATCACATAGAGTAAACGTAGTGCGAAAACGATCCATGGTTAACCGAATTAATTGCTCTGATGGACGATTATGTCGACCATAAAATGGACGGAGCTCACGGTAAACTTCGCGAACTGAACCATTATTTTCGCAATAAATTTGCACGATTTGCAAGCGTTGTTCTTTTGTCAACCTGTTCATGATGAAATGGCAAACCAAACTGAACATAAATGACATTAGAGTTGCCAGATTTGACCACAAAATGCCAGTTTTATCTCTATTCGAAAAACAAACCTGTAAAAAAAACACCCTATATATCCAAATATCATTAATTTAAACCAACTTTTCTAAAATTTCTTAAATCTTGACTAAGTGACACATATATCCAAATATCATTAATTTAAACCAAAAACGTTCAGAGTTATGACGAATTGAAATTTTATATAGCCTGGGTGCGTGGCAGTACCCAAAACACAAAAAAGGCCCACTTTTCTAAAATTTCTTAAATCTTCACTACGTGACACATATATCCAAATATCATTAATTTAAACCAACTTTTCTAAAATTTCTTAAATCTTGACTAAGGGACACATATATCCAAATATCATTAATTTAAACCAAAAACGTTCAGAGTTATGACGAATTGAAATTTTATATAGCCTGGGTGCGTGGCAGTACCCAAAACACAAAAAAGGCCCACTTTTCTAAAATTTCTTAAATCTTGACTAAGTGACACATATATCCAAATATCATTAATTTAAACCAAAAACGTTCAGAGTTATGACGAATTGAAATTTTATATAGCCTGGGTGCGTGGCAGTACCCAAAACACAAAAAAGGCCCACTTTTCTAAAATTTCTTAAATCTTGACTAAGTGACACATATATCCAAATATCATTAATTTAAACCAAAAACGTGCAGAGTTATGACGAATTGAAATTTTATATAGCCTGGGTGCGTGGCAGTGCCCAAAACACAAAAAACGAACACTTTTCCAAAAAATTGTATATATGGCCTATGTTTTACCTACCGAACTTCTAAACCCATCGTAAAAGTTTCCTGGAGATCGACTCTAAACTTTGAACCTTAATGCAGCGCAAACAAAACACAAAGAACTTGGGGGCTCACAAGCCCACTTTTCTAAAACTATTTAAATATTGACTAAGTGACACATATATCCAAATATCATTAATTTAAACCAAACACGTTCAGAGTTATGACGAATTGAAATTTTATATAGCCTGGGTGCGTGGCAGTGCCCAAAACACAAAAACCCCCACTTTTCTAAAATTTTTTAAATCTTGACTAAGTTGCACATATAGAAAAATATCATTAATTTAAACATAAACGTTCGGAGTTATGACGAATTAACCGTTTATATAGCCTGGGTACATGGCAGTGCCCACTTTTCCAAAAAATATATAAGCCTATGTTGTACCCACGGAACTTCTGAACCCTTCGTAAAAGTTTCATAGAGATCGACTCTAAACTTTGAACATTAATGCAGCGCAAACAAAACATAAAAAACTTGGAAGCTCACAAGCCCAATTTTCTAAAATTATTGAAATCTTGACTACGTGACACATATATCCAAATATCATTAATTTAAACCAACTTTTCTAAAATTTCTTAAATCTTGACTAAGTGACACATATATCCAAATATCATTAATTTAAACCAAAAACGTTCAGAGTTATGACGAATTGAAATTTTATATAGCCTGGGTGCGTGGCAGTACCCAAAACACAAAAAAGGCCCACTTTTCTAAAATTTCTTAAATCTTGACTAAGTGACACATGTATCCAAATATTATTAATTTAAACCAAAAATTTTAGGAGTTATGACGAATTGAAATTTTATATATCCTGGCTGCGTGGCAGTGCCCATTTTTCCAAAAAATTATATATATGACCTATGTTTTACCCACCAAACTTCTAAACCCATCGTAAAAGTTTCATGGAGACCGACTCTAATCTTTGGACATTAATGGAGCACAAACAAAACATAAAAAATATGGGCGGTCCCACGCCCGCTTTTCTAAAATTATTTAAATCTTGACTAAGTTACACATATAGAAAAATATCATTAATTTAAACAAAAACGTTCGGAGTTATGACGAATTGAACTTTTATATAGCCTGGGTGCATGGCAGTGCCCACTTTTCCAAAAAATATATATAGCCTATGTTGTACCCACGGAACTTCTGAACCCATCGTAAAAGTTTCATAGAGATCGACTCTAAACTTTGAACATTAATGCAGCGCAAACAAAACATAAAAAACTTGGAAGCCCACAAGCCCACTTTTCTAAAATTTTTTAAATCTTTACTAAGTTGCACATATAGAAAAATATCGTTAATTTAAACATAAACGTTCGGAGTTATGACGAATTAACCGTTTATATAGCCTGGATACATGGCAGTGCCCACTTTTCCAAAAAATATATAAGCCTATGTTGTACCCACGGAACTTCTGAACCCTTCGTAAAAGTTTCATAGAGATCGACTCTAAACTTTGAACCTTAATGCAGCGCAAACAAAACACAAAAAACTTGGGGGCTCACAAGCCCACTTTTCTAAAACTATTTAAATATTGACTAAGTGACACATATATGCAAATATCATTAATTTAAACCAAACACGTTCAGAGTTATGACGAATTGAAATTTTATATAGCCTGGGTGCGTGGCAGTGCCCAAAACACAAAAACGCCCACTTTTCTAACATTTTTTAAATCTTGACTAAGTTGCACATATAGAAAAATATCATTAATTTAAACAAAAACGTTTGGATTTATGACGAATTGAACTTTTATATAGCCTGGGTGCATGGCAGTGCCCACTTTTCCAAAAAATATATATAGCCTATGTTGTACCCACGGAACTTCTGAACCCATCGTAAAAGTTTCATAGAGATCGACTCTAAACTTTGAAAATTAATGTAGCGCAAACAAAAAATAAAAAACTTGGAAGCTCACAAGCCCACTTAGCTAAAATTATTGAAATCTTGACTACGTGACACATACGAGTATATCCAAATATCATTAATTTAAACCAAAAACGTTCAGAGTTATGACGAATTGAAATTTTATATAGCCTGGGTGCGTGGCAGTGCCCAAAACACAAAAACGCCCACTTTTCTAAAAATTTTTAAATCTTGACTAAGTTGCACATATAGAAAAATATCATTACTTTAAACAAAAACGTTCGGAGTTATGACGAATTGAACTTTTATATAGCCATGGGGCGTGGCAGTGCCCACTTTTCCAAAAAATATTTAAATCTTGACTAAGTTACACACGTATCCAAATATCATTAATTTAAACAAGAGCCTTCGGAGTTATCACGAATTGGAATTTTATAAAGCCTGAGTGCGTGGCAGTGCCCACTTTTCCAAAAAATTATATACATAGCCGATGTTTTACCCACCTTACTTCTAAACTCATCGTAAAAGTTTCTTGGAGATCGACTCTAAACTTTGGACATTAATGCAGCACAAAGAAAACACAAAAAACGTGGGCGGTCCCGCGCCCACTATACTAAAGTTACTTAAATTTTGACTAAGTTACATATGTATCCAAATATCATTAATTTAAACCAAAAACGTTCAGAGTTATGACGAATTGAAATTTTATATAGCCTGGGTGCGTGGCAGTGCCCAAAACATATAAAACGCCAACTTTTCTGAAATTATTTAAATCTTGACTAAGTGACACATATATCCATATATCATTAATCTGAACCAAATACGTTCAGAGTTATGACGAATTGAAATTTTATATAGCCTGGGTGCGTGGCAGTGCCCAAAACACAGAAAACTTGGGGGCTCACAATCCCACTTTTCTGAAATTATTTAAGTCTTGACTAAGTGACACATATATCCATATATCATTAATTTAAACCAAAAACGTGCAGAGTTATGACGAATTGAAAGTTTATATAGCCTGGGTGCATGGCAGTGCCCAAAACACAGAAAACTTTGGGGCTTACAATCCCACTTTTCTGAAATTATTTAAATCTTGACTAAGTGACACATATATCCATATATCATTAATTTAAACCAAAAACGGGCAGAGTTATGAGGAATTGAAAGTTTATATACCCTGGGTGCGTGGCAGTGCCCAAAACACAAAAAACGCCCACTTTTCCATAAAATTATATATATGGCCTATGTTTTACCCACCGAACTTCTAAACCCATCGTAAAAGTTTCATGGAGATCGACTCTAAACTTTGGACATTAATGCAGCACAAACAAAACACAAAAAACGTGGAGGCTCACAAGCCCACTTTTCTAAAACTATTTAAATCTTGACTAAGTGACATATATATCCAAATATCATTAATTTAAACCAAAAACGTTCAGAGTTATGACGAATTGAAATTTTATATTGCTTGGTGGCCTGGTAAAAATATATGTAGCCTATGTTGTACCCACCGAACTTCTAAACCCATCGTAAAAGTTTCATGGAGATCGACTCTAAACTTTGGACATTAATGCAGCACAAACAAAACACAAAAAACGTGGAGGCTCACAAGCCCACTTTTCTAAAACTATTTAAATCTTGACTAAGTGACATATATATCCAAATATCATTAATTTAAACCAAAAACGTTCAGAGTTATGACGAATTGAAATTTTATATTGCTTGGTGGCCTGGTAAAAATATATGTAGCCTATGTTGTACCCACCGAACTTCTGAACCCATCGTAAAAGTTTCATGGAGATCGACTCTAAACTTTGGATATTAATGCAGCACAAACAAAACACAAAAAACGTGGAGGCTCACAAGCCCACTTTTCTAAAACTATTTAAATCTTGACTAAGTGACATATATATCCAAATATCATTAATTTAAACCAAAAACGTTCAGAGTTATGACGAATTGAAATTTTATATTGCTTGGTGGCCTGGTAAAAATATATGTAGCCTATGTTGTACCCACCGAACTTCTGAACCCATCGTAAAAGTTTCATGGAGATCGACTCTAAACTTTGGATATTAATGCAGCACAAACAAAACACAAAAAACTTGGGGCTCACAATCCCACTTTTCTAAAACTATTTAAATCTTGACTAAGTGACATATATATCCAAATATCATTAATTTAAACCAAAAACGTTCAGAGTTATGACGCATTGAAATTTTATATTGCTTGGTGGCCTTGTAAAAATATATGTAGCCTATGTTGTACCCACCGAACTTCTGAACCCATCGTAAAAGTTTCATGGAGATCGACTCTAAACTTTGGATATTAATGCAGCACAAACAAAACACAAAAAACGTGGAGGCTCACAAGCCCACTTTTCTAAAACTATTTAAATCTTGACTAAGTGACATATATATCCAAATATCATTAATTTAAACCAAAAACGTTCAGAGTTATGACGAATTGAAATTTTATATTGCTTGGTGGCCTGGTAAAAATATATGTAGCCTATGTTGTACCCACCGAACTTCTGAACCCATCGTAAAAGTTTCATGGAGATCGACTCTAAACTTTGGATATTAATGCAGCACAAACAAAACACAAAAAACTTGGGGGCTCACAAGCCCACTTTTCTAAAACTATTTAAATATTGACTAAGTGACACATATATGCAAATATCATTAATTTAAACCAAACACGTTCAGAGTTATGACGAATTGAAATTTTATATAGCCTGGGTGCGTGGCAGTGCCCAAAACACAAAAACACCCACTTTTCTAACATTTTTTAAATCTTGACTAAGTTGCACATATAGAAAAATATCATTAATTTAAACAAAAACGTTTGGATTTATGACGAATTGAACTTTTATATAGCCTGGGTGCATGGCAGTGCCCAATTTTCCAAAAAATATATATAGCCTATGTTGTACCCACGGAACTTCTGAACCCATCGTAAAAGTTTCATAGAGATCGACTCTAAACTTTGAAAATTAATGTAGCGCAAACAAAAAATAAAAAACTTGGAAGCTCACAAGCCCACTTAGCTAAAATTATTGAAATCTTGACTACGTGACACATACGAGTATATCCAAATATCATTAATTTAAACCAAAAACGTTCAGAGTTATGACGAATTGAAATTTTATATAGCCTGGGTGCGTGGCAGTGCCCAAAACACAAAAACGCCCACTTTTCTAAAATTTTTTAAATCTTGACTAAGTTGCACATATAGAAAAATATCATTAATTTAAACAAAAACGTTCGGAGTTATGACGAATTGAACTTTTATATAGCCATGGGGCGTGGCAGTGCCCACTTTTCCAAAAAATATTTAAATCTTGACTAAGTTACACACGTATCCAAATATCATTAATTTAAACAAGAGCCTTCGGAGTTATCACGAATTGAAATTTTATATAGCCTGGGTGCGTGGCAGTGCCCAAAACATATAAAACGCCAACTTTTCTGAAATTATTTAAATCTTGACTAAGTGACACATATATCCATATATCATTAATCTGAACCAAATACGTTCAGAGTTATGACGAATTGAAATTTTATATAGCCTGGGTGCGTGGCAGTGCCCAAAACACAGAAAACTTGGGGGCTCACAATCCCACTTTTCTGAAATTATTTAAGTCTTGACTAAGTGACACATATATCCATATATCATTAATTTAAACCAAAAACGTGCGGAGTTATGACGAATTGAAAGTTTATATAGCCTGGGTGCATGGCAGTGCCCAAAACACAGAAAACTTTGGGGCTTACAATCCCACTTTTCTGAAATTATTTAAATCTTGACTAAGTGACACATATATCCATATATCATTAATTTAAACCAAAAACGTGCAGAGTTATGAGGAATTGAAAGTTTATATACCCTGGGTGCGTGGCAGTGCCCAAAACACAAAGAACGCCCACTATTCCATAAAATTATATATATGGCCTATGTTTTACCCACCGAACTTCTAAACCCATCGTAAAAGTTTCATGGAGATCGACTCTAAACTTTGGACATTAATGCAGCACAAACAAAACACAAAAAACGTGGAGGCTCACAAGCCCACTTCTCTAAAACTATTTAAATCTTGACTAAGTGACATATATATCCAAATATCATTAATTTAAACCAAAAACGTTCAGAGTTATGACGAATTGAAATTTTATATTGCTTGGTGGCCTGGTAAAAATATATGTAGCCTATGTTGTACCCACCGAACTTCTGAACCCATCGTAAAAGTTTCATGGAGATCGACTCTAAACTTTGGATATTAATGCAGCACAAACAAAACACAAAAAACTTGGGGCTCACAAGCCCACTTTTCTAAAACTATTTAAATCTTAACTAAGTGACATATATATCCAAATATCATTAATTTAAACCAAAAACGTTCAGAGTTATGACGAATTGAAATTTTATATTGCTTGGTGGCCTGGTAAAAATATATGTAGCCTATGTTGTACCCACCGAACTTCTGAACCCATCGTAAAAGTTTCATGGAGATCGACTCTAAACTTTGGATATTAATGCAGCACAAACAAAACACAAAAAACGTGGAGGCTCACAAGCCCACTTTTCTAAAACTATTTAAATCTTGACTAAGTGACATATATATCCAAATATCATTAATTTAAACCAAAAACGTTCAGAGTTATGACGAATTGAAATTTTATATTGCTTGGTGGCCTGGTAAAAATATATGTAGCCTATGTTGTACCCACCGAACTTCTGAACCCATCGTAAAAGTTTCATGGAGATCGACTCTAAACTTTGGATATTAATGCAGCACAAACAAAACACAAAAAACGTGGAGGCTCACAAGCCCACTTTTCTAAAATTATTTAAATCTTGACTAAGTGGCACATATATCCATATATCATTAATTTAAACCAAATACGTTTGGAGTTATGACGAATTGAAATTTTATATAGCCTGGGTGCGTGGAAGTGCCCAAACACACAAAAAACGCCCACTTTTTTTAAAATTTCTTAAATCTTCACTAAGTTACACATATACAAAAATATCATTTATTTAAACAAAAACGTTCGGAGTTATGACGAATTGAACTTTTATATAGCCTGGGTGCGTGGCAGTGCCCACTTTTCCAAAAAATTATATACATAGCAGATGTTTTACCCACCGAACTTCTAAACTCATCGTAAAAGTTTCTTGGAGATCGACTCTAAACTTTGAACATTAATGCAGCACAAAGAAAACACAAAAAACGTGGGCGGTCCCGCGCCCACCATACTAAAGTTACTTAAATTTTGACTAAGTTACATATGTATCCAAATATCATTTATTTAAACCAAAAACGTTCAGAGTTATGACGAATTAAAATGTTAAATAGACGCACCCAGACTAGTGCCTAAAACACATAAAACGCCCACTTTTCTAAAATTTGATTAAGGGCTCACAAGCCCACTTTTCTAAAATTATTTAAATATTGACTAAGTGACACATATATCCAAATATGATTAATTTGAACCAAAAACGTTCAGAGTTATGACGAATTGAAAGTTTATATAGCCTGGGTGCATGGCAGTGCCCAAAACACAGAAAACTTTGGGGCTTACAATCCCACTTTTCTGAAATTATTTAAATCTTGACTAAGTGACACATATATCCATATATCATTAATTTAAACCAAAAACGTGCAGAGTTATGAGGAATTGAAAGTTTATATACCCTGGGTGCGTGGCAGTGCCCAAAACACAAAGAACGCCCACTATTCCATAAAATTATATATATGGCCTATGTTTTACCCACCGAACTTCTAAACCCATCGTAAAAGTTTCATGGAGATCGACTCTAAACTTTGGACATTAATGCAGCACAAACAAAACACAAAAAACGTGGAGGCTCACAAGCCCACTTTTCTAAAACTATTTAAATCTTGACTAAGTGACATATATATCCAAATATCATTAATTTAAACCAAAAACGTTCAGAGTTATGACGCATTGAAATTTTATATTGCTTGGTGGCCTGGTAAAAATATATGTAGCCTATGTTGTACCCACCGAACTTCTGAACCCATCGTAAAAGTTTCATGGAGATCGACTCTAAACTTTGGATATTAATGCAGCACAAACAAAACACAAAAAACTTGGGGCTCACAATCCCACTTTTCTAAAACTATTTAAATCTTGACTAAGTGACATATATATCCAAATATCATTAATTTAAACCAAAAACGTTCAGAGTTATGACGCATTGAAATTTTATATTGCTTGGTGGCCTGGTAAAAATATATGTAGCCTATGTTGTACCCACCGAACTTCTGAACCCATCGTAAAAGTTTCATGGAGATCGACTCTAAACTTTGGATATTAATGCAGCACAAACAAAACACAAAAAACTTGGGGCTCACAATCCCACTTTTCTAAAACTATTTAAATCTTGACTAAGTGACATATATATCCAAATATCATTAATTTAAACCAAAAACGTTCAGAGTTATGACGCATTGAAATTTTATATTGCTTGGTGGCCTGGTAAAAATATATGTAGCCTATGTTGTACCCACCGAACTTCTGAACCCATCGTAAAAGTTTCATGGAGATCGACTCTAAACTTTGGATATTAATGCAGCACAAACAAAACACAAAAAACTTGGGGCTCACAATCCCACTTTTCTAAAACTATTTAAATCTTGACTAAGTGACATATATATCCAAATATCATTAATTTAAACCAAAAACGTTCAGAGTTATGACGCATTGAAATTTTATATTGCTTGGTGGCCTGGTAAAAATATATGTAGCCTATGTTGTACCCACCGAACTTCTGAACCCATCGTAAAAGTTTCATGGAGATCGACTCTAAACTTTGGATATTAATGCAGCACAAACAAAACACAAAAAACTTGGGGCTCACAATCCCACTTTTCTAAAACTATTTAAATCTTGACTAAGTGACATATATATCCAAATATCATTAATTTAAACCAAAAACGTTCAGAGTTATGACGAATTGAAATTTTATATTGCTTGGTGGCCTGGTAAAAATATATGTAGCCTATGTTGTACCCACCGAACTTCTGAACCCATCGTAAAAGTTTCATGGAGATCGACTCTAAACTTTGGATATTAATGCAGCACAAACAAAACACAAAAAACTTGGGGCTCACAATCCCACTTTTCTAAAACTATTTAAATCTTGACTAAGTGACATATATATCCAAATATCATTAATTTAAACCAAAAACGTTCAGAGTTATGACGCATTGAAATTTTATATTGCTTGGTGGCCTGGTAAAAATATATGTAGCCTATGTTGTACCCACCGAACTTCTGAACCCATCGTAAAAGTTTCATGGAGATCGACTCTAAACTTTGGATATTAATGCAGCACAAACAAAACACAAAAAACGTGGAGGCTCACAAGCCCACTTTTCTAAAACTATTTAAATCTTGACTAAGTGACATATATATCCAAATATCATTAATTTAAACCAAAAACGTTCAGAGTTATGACGAATTGAAATTTTATATTGCTTGGTGGCCTGGTAAAAATATATGTAGCCTATGTTGTACCCACCGAACTTCTGAACCCATCGTAAAAGTTTCATGGAGATCGACTCTAAACTTTGGATATTAATGCAGCACAAACAAAACACAAAAAACTTGGGGGCTCACAAGCCCACTTTTCTAAAACTATTTAAATATTGACTAAGTGACACATATATGCAAATATCATTAATTTAAACCAAACACGTTCAGAGTTATGACGAATTGAAATTTTATATAGCCTGGGTGCGTGGCAGTGCCCAAAACACAAAAACACCCACTTTTCTAACATTTTTTAAATCTTGACTAAGTTGCACATATAGAAAAATATCATTAATTTAAACAAAAACGTTTGGATTTATGACGAATTGAACTTTTATATAGCCTGGGTGCATGGCAGTGCCCACTTTTCCAAAAAATATATATAGCCTATGTTGTACCCACGGAACTTCTGAACCCATCGTAAAAGTTTCATAGAGATCGACTCTAAACTTTGAAAATTAATGTAGCGCAAACAAAAAATAAAAAACTTGGAAGCTCACAAGCCCACTTAGCTAAAATTATTGAAATCTTGACTACGTGACACATACGAGTATATCCAAATATCATTAATTTAAACCAAAAACGTTCAGAGTTATGACGAATTGAAATTTTATATAGCCTGGGTGCGTGGCAGTGCCCAAAACACAAAAACGCCCACTTTTCTAAAATTTTTTAAATCTTGACTAAGTTGCACATATAGAAAAATATCATTAATTTAAACAAAAACGTTCGGAGTTATGACGAATTGAACTTTTATATAGCCATGGGGCGTGGCAGTGCCCACTTTTCCAAAAAATATTTAAATCTTGACTAAGTTACACACGTATCCAAATATCATTAATTTAAACAAGAGCCTTCGGAGTTATCACGAATTGAAATTTTATATAGCCTGGGTGCGTGGCAGTGCCCAAAACATATAAAACGCCAACTTTTCTGAAATTATTTAAATCTTGACTAAGTGACACATATATCCATATATCATTAATCTGAACCAAATACGTTCAGAGTTATGACGAATTGAAATTTTATATAGCCTGGGTGCGTGGCAGTGCCCAAAACACAGAAAACTTGGGGGCTCACAATCCCACTTTTCTGAAATTATTTAAGTCTTGACTAAGTGACACATATATCCATATATCATTAATTTAAACCAAAAACGTGCGGAGTTATGACGAATTGAAAGTTTATATAGCCTGGGTGCATGGCAGTGCCCAAAACACAGAAAACTTTGGGGCTTACAATCCCACTTTTCTGAAATTACTTAAATCTTGACTAAGTGACACATATATCCATATATCATTAATTTAAACCAAAAACGTGCAGAGTTATGAGGAATTGAAAGTTTATATACCCTGGGTGCGTGGCAGTGCCCAAAACACAAAGAACGCCCACTATTCCATAAAATTATATATATGGCCTATGTTTTACCCACCGAACTTCTAAACCCATCGTAAAAGTTTCATGGAGATCGACTCTAAACTTTGGACATTAATGCAGCACAAACAAAACACAAAAAACGTGGAGGCTCACAAGCCCACTTTTCTAAAACTATTTAAATCTTGACTAAGTGACATATATATCCAAATATCATTAATTTAAACCAAAAACGTTCAGAGTTATGACGAATTGAAATTTTATATTGCTTGGTGGCCTGGTAAAAATATATGTAGCCTATGTTGTACCCACCGAACTTCTGAACCCATCGTAAAAGTTTCATGGAGATCGACTCTAAACTTTGGATATTAATGCAGCACAAACAAAACACAAAAAACTTGGGGCTCACAAGCCCACTTTTCTAAAACTATTTAAATCTTAACTAAGTGACATATATATCCAAATATCATTAATTTAAACCAAAAACGTTCAGAGTTATGACGAATTGAAATTTTATATTGCTTGGTGGCCTGGTAAAAATATATGTAGCCTATGTTGTACCCACCGAACTTCTAAACCCATCGTAAAAGTTTCATGGAGATCGACTCTAAACTTTGGACATTAATGCAGCACAAACAAAACACAAAAAACGTGGAGGCTCACAAGCCCACTTTTCTAAAATTATTTAAATCTTGACTAAGTGGCACATATATCCATATATCATTAATTTAAACCAAATACGTTTGGAGTTATGACGAATTGAAATTTTATATAGCCTGGGTGCGTGGAAGTGCCCAAACACACAAAAAACGCCCACTTTTTTTAAAATTTCTTAAATCTTCACTAAGTTACACATATACAAAAATATCATTTATTTAAACAAAAACGTTCGGAGTTATGACGAATTGAACTTTTATATAGCCTGGGTGCGTGGCAGTGCCCACTTTTCCAAAAAATTATATACATAGCAGATGTTTTACCCACCGAACTTCTAAACTCATCGTAAAAGTTTCTTGGAGATCGACTCTAAACTTTGAACATTAATGCAGCACAAAGAAAACACAAAAAACGTGGGCGGTCCCGCGCCCACCATACTAAAGTTACTTAAATTTTGACTAAGTTACATATGTATCCAAATATCATTTATTTAAACCAAAAACGTTCAGAGTTATGACGAATTAAAATGTTAAATAGACGCACCCAGACTAGTGCCTAAAACACATAAAACGCCCACTTTTCTAAAATTTGATTAAGGGCTCACAAGCCCACTTTTCTAAAATTATTTAAATATTGACTAAGTGACACATATATCCAAATATGATTAATTTGAACCAAAAACGTTCAGAGTTATGACGAATTGAAAGTTTATATAGCCTGGGTGCATGGCAGTGCCCAAAACACAGAAAACTTTGGGGCTTACAATCCCACTTTTCTGAAATTATTTAAATCTTGACTAAGTGACACATATATCCATATATCATTAATTTAAACCAAAAACGTGCAGAGTTATGAGGAATTGAAAGTTTATATACCCTGGGTGCGTGGCAGTGCCCAAAACACAAAGAACGCCCACTATTCCATAAAATTATATATATGGCCTATGTTTTACCCACCGAACTTCTAAACCCATCGTAAAAGTTTCATGGAGATCGACTCTAAACTTTGGACATTAATGCAGCACAAACAAAACACAAAAAACGTGGGGGCTCACAAGCCCACTTTTCTAAAACTATTTAAATCTTGACTAAGTGACATATATATCCAAATATCATTAATTTAAACCAAAAACGTTCAGAGTTATGACGAATTGAAATTTTATATTGCTTGGTGGCCTGGTAAAAATATATGTAGCCTATGTTGTACCCACCGAACTTCTGAACCCATCGTAAAAGTTTCATGGAGATCGACTCTAAACTTTGGATATTAATGCAGCACAAACAAAACACAAAAAACTTGGGGCTCACAAGCCCACTTTTCTAAAACTATTTAAATCTTAACTAAGTGACATATATATCCAAATATCATTAATTTAAACCAAAAACGTTCAGAGTTATGACGAATTGAAATTTTATATTGCTTGGTGGCCTGGTAAAAATATATGTAGCCTATGTTGTACCCACCGAACTTCTAAACCCATCGTAAAAGTTTCATGGAGATCGACTCTAAACTTTGGACATTAATGCAGCACAAACAAAACACAAAAAACGTGGAGGCTCACAAGCCCACTTTTCTAAAATTATTTAAATCTTGACTAAGTGGCACATATATCCATATATCATTAATTTAAACCAAATACGTTTGGAGTTATGACGAATTGAAATTTTATATAGCCTGGGTGCGTGGAAGTGCCCAAACACACAAAAAACGCCCACTTTTTTTAAAATTTCTTAAATCTTCACTAAGTTACACATATACAAAAATATCATTTATTTAAACAAAAACGTTCGGAGTTATGACGAATTGAACTTTTATATAGCCTGGGTGCGTGGCAGTGCCCACTTTTCCAAAAAATTATATACATAGCAGATGTTTTACCCACCGAACTTCTAAACTCATCGTAAAAGTTTCTTGGAGATCGACTCTAAACTTTGAACATTAATGCAGCACAAAGAAAACACAAAAAACGTGGGCGGTCCCGCGCCCACCATACTAAAGTTACTTAAATTTTGACTAAGTTACATATGTATCCAAATATCATTTATTTAAACCAAAAACGTTCAGAGTTATGACGAATTAAAATGTTAAATAGACGCACCCAGACTAGTGCCTAAAACACATAAAACGCCCACTTTTCTAAAATTTGATTAAGGGCTCACAAGCCCACTTTTCGAAAATTATTTAAATATTGACTAAGTGACACATATATCCAAATAAGATTAATTTGAACCAAAAACGTTCAGAGTTATCACGAATTGGAATTTTATATAGCCTTGGTGCGTGGCAGTGCCCACTTTTCCAAAAACTTATATACACAGCCGATGTTTTACCCACCGAACTTTTAAACTCATCGTAAAAGTTTCCTGGAGATCGACTCTAAACTTTGGACATTAATGCAGTCCAAACAAAACACAAAAAACGTGAGCGGTCCCAAGGCCGCTTTTCTAAAATTATTTAAATCTTGACTAAGTTACACATACTCGTATATCCAAATATCACTAATTTAAACCAAAAACGTTCTTAGTTATTACGAATTGAAATTTTATATTGCCTGGGTGCGTGGCAGTGCCCAAAACACAAAAACGCCCACTTTTCTAAAATTTTTTAAATCTTGACTAAGTTGCACATATAGAAAAATATCATTAATTTAAACAAAAACGTTCGGAGTTATGACGAATTGAACTTTTATATACCCGTGGGGCGTGACACCGCCCAATTTTCCAAAAATATATGCAACCTGTGTCGTACCCAGCGAACTCCTGAAGCTATCGTGAAAGCTTCATAGAGATCGACTCTAAACTTTGAACATTAATGCAGCGCAAACAAAACACAAAAAAATTGTGGGCTCACAAGCCCACTTTTCTAAAATTATTTAAATCTTGACTAAGTGGCACATATATCCATATATCATTAATTTAAACCAAATACGTTCAGAGTTATGACGAATTGAAATTTTATATAGCCTGGGTGCGTGGCAGTGCCCAAAACATATAAAACGCCAACTTTTCTGAAATTATTTAAATCTTCACCAATTTACACATGTATTCAAATATCGTTAATTTAAACAAAAGCGTTCACAGTTATCACGAATTGGAATTTTATAAAGCCTGAGTGCGTGGCAGTGCCCACTTTTCCAAAAAATTATAAATAGCCCATGTTTTACCCACCGAAAAACCTATCGTAAAAGTTTCCTGGAGATCGACTCTAAACTTTGGACATTAATGCAGTCCAAACAAAACACAAAAAACGTGAGCGAAACACATGCCCAAAACACATAAAACGTCCACTTTTCTAAAATTTTTTAAATCTTGACTAAGTTACACAAATATCATTAATTTAAACCAAAATGTTCGGAGTTATGACGAATTGAAATTTTATATTGCCTGGTGGCATGGCACCGCCCACTTTTCGAAAAAATATATGTGGCCTATGTTGTACCCACCGAACTTCTGAACCCATCGTAAAAATTTCATGAAGATCGACTCTAAACTTTCGACATTAATGCAGCACAAACAAAACACAAAAAACTATTTAAGTCTTCACTAATTGACACATATATCCAAATATCATTAATTTAAACAAAAACATTCGTAGTTATGACGAATTGAAATTTTATATAAGCTGGGGGCGTGGCAGTGCCAAAACACAAAAAACGCACACTTTTCTAAAATTATTTAAATCTTAACTATGTTACACATATATAAAAATATCATTAATTTAAACAAAAACATTCGTAGTTATGACGAATTGTACTTCTATATAGCCTGGGTGCGCGGCAGTGCCCATTTTCCGAAAAATTATATATATAGCCCATGTTTTACCCACCGAGCTTCTAAACTCATCGTAAAACTTTCCTGGAGATCGACTCTAAACTTTGGACATTAATGCAGCACAAACAAAACACAAAACACGTGAGCGAAACACATGCCCAAAACACATAAAACGTCCACTTTTCTAAAATTTTTTAAATCTTGACTAAATTACACAAATATCATTAATTTAAACCAAAATGTTCGGAGTTATGACGAATTGAAATTTTATATAGCCTGGGTGCGTGGAAGTGCCCAAACAAACAAAAAACGCCCACTTTTTTTTAAATTTCTTAAATCATCACTAAGTTACACATATACAAAAATATCATTTATTTAAACAAAAACACAAGCCCACGTTTCTAAAATTTTTTAAATCTTGACTAAGTCACACATGTATCCTTCTTCTTCTTCTTTAAATGGTCATCTAACCGCCTGGGCGATTTTGACCGTCCAACATAGCTCGCCAGTCGTTTCTTCGTTGCGCCAACTGGCGCCAATTGGAAACACCGCGGGATCGCAAATCGGTCTCCACTTGGTCCTTCCATCGGAGTGGTGGTCTCCCTCTTCCTCTGCTTCCACCGGCGGGTGCCGATAAAAATACCTTCTGGGCTGGAGCATCTTCGCTCATTCGCACTACGTGGCCTAGCCAGCGAAGCCGCTGTGTTTTAATTCGCTGAACTATGTCGGCGTCTACGTAAAGTTCATACAGCTCATCATTAAATCTTCTTCGGTACTCGCCGTCGCCAACGCGTAGAGGTCCACAAATCTTTCGAAGAACCTTTCTTTCGAATACTCCCAGAGCCGCGTCATCAGATGTTGTTAGTGTCCACGCTTCTGCACCATATAGCAGGACGGGTGCGATGAGTGACTTGTAGAGTGTTATTTTCGTTCGTCGAGAGAGGACTTTCCTTTTCAATTGTCAGTCCGAAGTAGCATTTGTTTGCAAGAGTGATTCTTCGTCGGATTTCTAGGCTAAAATTATTGTTGGTATTAATGCTGGTTCCCAGGTAAACGAAGTCCTTTACTATTTCGAAATTATTGCTGCCAACAGTGGCTTGGTTGCCAAGGCGCGAATGCGCTGACTCTTTGCATGATGACAGAAGGTACTTCGTTTTGCCCTCGTTCACCACTAATCCCATTTTCTCCGCTTCTTTTTCTAATTTGGAGTAAGCAGAAGTTACGGCACGGTTGTTAAGGCCAATGATATCAATATCGTCAGCATATGCCAACAGTTGCACGCTTTTATAAAATATTGTTCCAGCGCGGTTAAGTTCTGCAGCTTGTATTATTTTCTCCAGCATTAAATTAAAGAAATCGCACGATAGGGGGTCACCCTGTCTGAAACCTCGTTTAGTTTCGAACGGCTCGAAGAGGTACTTCCCAATTCTGACCGAGCTGGCGGTGTTGCTCAGCGTCATTTTGCATAGATGTATAAGTTTTGCGGGGAAACCAAATTCAGACATATCGGCATATAGGCAGCTCCTTTTCGTGCTATCGAAAGCGGCTTTAAAATGAACAAAGAGATAATGCGTGTCGATTCTTTTTTCACGGGTTTTTTTCCAAGATTTGGCGAATTGTAAAAATCTGGTCGATGGTAGATTTACCAGGTCTGAAGCCACACTGATAAGGTCCAATCAGTCTGTTCACATCAGGCTTCAGTCTTTCGCACAATACGCTTGATAGGACCTTATATGCGATATTCAAAAGGCTGATTCCGCGATAGTTGGCGCAGTTTGCAGGATCGCCCTTCTTGTGGATTGGGCTGAGAACACTTAGATTCCAATCTTCAGGCATGCATTCATCCGACCAAATTCTGCATAGAAGCTGATGCATGCGCCTTACCAGCTCCTCGCCTCCGTGTTTGAATAGCTCAGCAGGCAAACCATCAGCGCCAGCTGCTTTATTGTTTTTCAATCGGGATATCGGGATATTGCTATTCGCACCTCATTATAGTACATGTATCCAAATATCATTAATTTAAACCAAAAACGTGCAGAGTTATGACGCATTGAAATTTTATATAGCCTGGGTGCATGACAGTGCCAAAAAACAAAAAACGCCCACTTTTCTAAAATTATTTAAATCTTAATTATGTTACAAATATATAAAAATGTGGAGTTACCCACAATATTATGTTCCATACAAAACGACAACAATATATTAGCAAGTCAGGTGATCTATGCTTACAATGATATGATGAAACAAATTTGAGGACATAGCATAAAAGAGAATGCAAAATACATAAGGACCTAACTGAAGTTTACAAGAACAGGTTTTTCTGCTGCGGTCGCTATAAAAGACCTAACGCAAAATATATTCGATGCCATTCTATTAACGTATACACATTTAACAACTTAATAATAAAGTGAATTTTCAGTCTAGCTACGTGCGTTGATTTATTTGGACATACAAAACCCCCACAACTGGTGACCCCGACGTGATGCGCGATTAGTTTCTAGCACTTTCGTCGTAAAATAAATTGCATAAACTACTCCGCGAAATTTCAAGTGCAAATTTGCATTGAATTATTTTTTTTTTTTTGTGAGTGGGTTTTGTACATCGCACACGCGCTTAACTTCATAGTGCACGCACCAAGTTTTTGAAGATCATCGCCTATAATTTGGCACTAACAATCTGCTGAGAAATTAAGATGCCAAACGACACAGAGGTTCGAATCCCTGACAGCACAACGCCGGTTCAACGCGTTTCGATACGATGTCCCGCCTTCAATGCAGAACGCCCAGCTTTATGGTTTGCCCAACTTGAAGGGCAGTTTCATCTCGCCGGAATCACCGATGAAATAACGAGATATCACTACGCTTCGTCGCACCTTGATGCTAAAGCCGCCGCTGAGGTAGAAGATCTCTTATTGAATGTCCCAGCAGTCTCACCGTACATCCGTTTGAAGGAAACACTGGTTGAACGCCTTACACTTTCACGAGAGGCACGACTACAGCAGCTGCTTGACAAAGAAATCTTGGGCGACAGGAAACCATCACAGTTTCTTCGCCATCTCAAGAGCCTCGACCATACTGTTCCCGAACACATACTACGTACCAAATGGCTTAGCAGGTTACCGATGACGACGCAATCAATTCTCGCATCTCAACCTGAAATGAATCTGGATAAACTGGCAAGCCTTGCCGACAAAATTCATGAAATCGCATTGCCGAGAGCACATATAAATGAGACACAGGATCCAGCTACATCAGCCGTCGAGGCACGTGTTTCTCGCCTCGAAGCTTCGATCAGTGAGCTAGCCTCAGCATTGAAAGAACAAAGCATCGTACGCTCTCGCTCCCGACAACGTTCGCATTCACGAGCAGCCTCACCAGCACCCGATAGTAACATATGTTGGTATCATCAACGCTACGCCAACAGGGCCAAACATTGCCGAACACCGTGCTCGTTTCAGGGAAACGCTCCATCGGACCGTTAGTGGCGGCTAGCGGCCCTTCATTCAAATCAAACCGCCTCTTTGTAACTGATCGCGCCACTAAAGTCCAATACCTGGTGGACACTGGCGCTGATCTCTGCACATATCCGAAGTCTCTGGCTCCTGGCGCAACGAAACCAGTCAACTACACCCTGATTGCTGCAAACGGCTCAACGATAAACACGTATGGTTTTATAACTTTATCGCTCAACTTCGGCCTCAGAAGGGATTTCCAGTGGCGCTTTGTTGTTGCTGACACGACTAAGCCCATAATTGGTGCCGATTTTTTGGCGCATTTTGGCATTTTACCGGACCTGAAGAACAGCTGCCTCATCGACACGACAACTGGTCTAACGACCTCATGTAAGTTAACGTTATCTAATATCGTTTCAGAGATCAAGGTCACTCATGTCGATTCTCCATGGTCTGGTCTTCTCGCTGATTTCCCCAGCGTGACGAAACCTGAAGGTATGTGCTTGCCCGCCAAACATACTACGCTGCATCATATAACCACCACACCTGGACCACCCGTTTCTAGCAAGTCGCGACGACTCGCCCCTGACAAACTCAAAATCGCCAAGGCAGAGTTCGATAAAATGATTTAACTGGGAATCGCTCAGCGTTCAAAGAGTCCCTGGTCATCCCCGCTCCACCTGGTACCTAAAAAGTCAGGCGAGTGGCGACCGTGTGGGGATTATAGGCGGCTGAACGCCCGTACAATACCGGATCGATATCCTGTACGCGTTCTTGAGGATTTCACCGCCAATCTTTCTGGCAAAACTATATTTGCGACCATCGACCTGGTAAGGGCATTTAACCAAATACCAGTGGCCACAGATGACATCACCAAAACGGCAATAGTTACGCCATTTGGCCTCTTTGAGTTTCCGTTCATGACGTTCGGACTACGGAATGCTGCGCAGACGTTCCAGCGGTTTATCGACGAGGTGACACGGGGTTTAGATGAGTTCGCATTCCCCTATATCGACGACATCCTCATTGCATCCACAGATACTGAAGAACACCGCATACATCTACGCGCCCTCTTCGAACGACTTACTAAGTACGGTGTCGTAATTAACACCGCTAAATGTCGTTTTGGTCAATCAGAAGTCGACTTTCTTGGTCATCGCATCTCGGCACAGGGAATTTTACCACTCCCAGCGAAAGTGGAGGCGATCATCAATTTTCCCCGCCCTACAACAATACGAAAATTGCGTGAGTTTCTTGGTATGATAAATTTTTATCGTAAATTCCTTAAAAACGCTGCCAAGTTTCAGAGACCCCTGCATGAATATACCCAAGGTACTTCAATAAAAGGTTCTCACCCGGTTCCATGGACACCGGAGGGCAATGCTGCCTTTGATGCCTGCAAGGATGAATTACGAAAAGCTACGCTATTGGTTTACCCGGATACAACGCTTCCCTGGGCTATATTTACTGATGCCTCCGAGTACGCAATCGGGGCAGTCCTCCAGCAACGACGAGGACACAGCTGGGAACCGCTAGCCTTCTTTAGCCAAAAGTTGCAGCCCGCGCTCAGAAAGCACTGTCCATATGATCGGGAACTTCACGCTATCTACGCTGCGTTACGAAAATTTCGTTATATTTTTGAGGCAAGGCACATAACGATCTTTACTGATCATAAGCCGTTGCTTCACGCATTTGCCCAGGATCCTGACCGAGCGACACCTTGGCAATTTCATCGTCTGGATTTCTTCGGCCAATTTACGACCGACATCCAACACATAGCTGGCAAAGACAACGTCGTAGCGGATACCCTTTCTCGCATTGGGGAAATTTCCGAAGCCGTATCAGCTAATGATCTTGCCGATGCAAAAGACGGCGACGAGGAGCTTCTGCAACGTATACAAGGCCAGCAAGATGATTCACTTGCCCTGCGTCCTGTCCATATCCCAGGCTGCGACAAACTAATATACTGCGATGTGTCTAGCGATCTAATTCGCCCTTTTGTTCCCGAACGTCTAAGGAAGAAAATTTTTGATTCCCTCCATAGCGTCAGTCATCCTGGAGCACGAGCGTCTATAAAATTGGTAACACAACGCTACGTCTGGCCTAATATTAACAAAGACTGTCGACTGTGGGCTCGGGCATGCCTAGCCTGCCAACGAAACAAGGTAACTCGTCATGTTTTATCACCCATTCAAGATTTTACAGGACGAACACTGCGCTTTGAACACATCCACGTAGACATCATCGGACCATATACTCCATCCAAAGGATATCGTAACTGCCTAACGATTATCGACCGTTTCACCAGGTTTCCAGAGGCGTTCCCTATTGAGAACATTGGAGCTGAATGCGTCGCCAGCACGCTTTTTGCTGGTTGGATATGCCGCTACGGAGTACCTCTCCGAATTACGACCGATCAAGGAACACAATTCGAGAGTCAGTTATTTAACGCTCTCGCTCGTCTACTCGGCAGCAAACATATACGCACCACGACTTTGCATCCACAATCTAATGGAATGGTGGAACGCCTCCACCGTCACTTGAAGGATGCTATTCGGTGCCATGAAAATGACTCATGGGTAGACATGCTACCTGTCGTGCTCCTTGGAATTCGCGCCTCCTGGAAGGAAGACCTTCAAGCAACTCCGGCTGACCTAGTTTACGGTGAGCCGCTTCGCTTACCTGGGGAATTTCTTGCACCTTCACCAGAATGCGGGTTGCCACCATCCAATATCGCAGAGCGTTTAAAAAAACATTTCGCCAATCTGGCTCCTCAACCCGTAGCCCGACATGGTCAGAGGAAAACTTTCGTTTTTAAGGAACTGGCCAACTGTTCACATGTTTTCGTTCGCCGCGACGCCCCGCATCACGCATTTACATCACCATATGATGGACCTCACCGAGTTATATCAAGGCATGATAAATATTTCGTCGTTGATATCAGAGGCGAAAGCTCTGTTGCATCCATCGACCGCCTCAAACCAGTATTTTTGCTAGCAGAGGACTACCAGGACGTTACCAACAACAGTGATGCACAAGAGGACAGTAATAATACAATAACAACACCATCTTCACTTGTATCAACTCAACCTGGAAGATCTGGACTTTCTTCGTCGTAGTGTCCATCTGAGTCCGATTCTAGCTCATCTACACCAAAGATTCGAAAACGCGTCAGATTTCGATAGTCTACATAAATAAATTGTTCTTAACAATCACTATTAATTTCTTTTTTCGCAGAAGGGGAGTACTTGTGGAGTTACCCACAATATTATGTTCCATACAAAACGACAACAATATATTAGCAAGTCAGGTGATCTATGCTTACAATGATATGATGAAACAAATTTGAGGACATAGCATAAAAGAGAATGCAAAATACATAAGGACCTAACTGAAGTTTACAAGAACAGGTTTTTCTGCTGCGGTCGCTATAAAAGACCTAACGCAAAATATATTCGATGCCATTCTATTAACGTATACACATTTAACAACTTAATAATAAAGTGAATTTTCAGTCTAGCTACGTGCGTTGATTTATTTGGACATACAAAACCCCCACAAAAAATATTATTAATTTAAACAAAAACATTCGCAGTTATGACGAATTGAACTTTTATAAAGCCTGGGTGCGCGACAGTGCCCACTTTTCCGAAAAATTATATATATAGCCCATGTTTTACCCACCGAACTTCTTAACTCATCGTAAAAGTTTCCTGGAGATCGACTCTAAACTTTGGACATTAATGCAGCCCAAACAAAACACAAAAAACGTGGGCTGTCCCAAAGCCGCCTTTCTAAAATTATTTAAATCTTGACTAAGTTACACATGTATCCAAATATCATTATATACCCGTGGGGCGTGACACCGCCCAATTTTCCAAAAATATATGCAACCTGTGTCGTACCCAGCGAACTCCTGAAGCTATCGTGAAAGCTTCATAGAGATCGACTCTAAACTTTGAACATTAATGCAGCGCAAACAAAACACAAAAAACCTGTGGGCTCACAAGCCCACTTTTCTAAAATTATTTAAATCTTGACTAAGTGGCACATATATCCATATATCATTAATTTAAACCAAATACGTTTGGAGTTATGACGAATTGAAATTTTATATAGCCTGGGTGCGTGGAAGTGCCCAAACACACAAAAAACGCCCACTTTTTTTAAAATTTCTTAAATCTTCACTAAGTTACACATATACAAAAATATCATTTATTTAAACAAAAACGTTCGGAGTTATGACGAATTGAACTTTTATATAGCCTGGGTGCGTGGCAGTGCCCACTTTTCCAAAAAATTATATACATAGCAAATGTTTTACCCACCGAACTTCTAAACTCATCGTAAAAGTTTCTTGGAGATCGACTCTAAACTTTGAACATTAATGCAGCGCAAACAAAACACAAAAAACTTGTGGGCTCACAAGCCCACTTTTCTGAAATTATTTAAATCTTGACTAAGTGACACATATATCAATATATCATTAATTTAAACCAAATACGTTCAGAGTTATCACGAATTGGAATTTTATATAGCCTGGGTGCGTGGCAGTGCCCACTTTTCCAAAAAATTATATACATAGCCGATGTTTTACCCACCTTACTTCTAAACTCATCGTAAAAGTTTCTTGGAGATCGACTCTAAACTTTGGACATTAATGCAGCACAAAGAAAACACAAAAAACGTGGGCGGTCCCGCGCCCACTATACTAAAGTTACTTAAATTTTGACTAAGTTACATATGTATCCAAATATCATTAATTTAAACCAAAAACGTTCAGAGTTATGACGAATTGAAATTTTATATAGCCTGGGTGCGTGGCAGTGCCCAAAACATATAAAACGCCAACTTTTCTGAAATTATTTAAATCTTGACTAAGTGACACATATATCCATATATCATTAATCTGAACCAAATACGTTCAGAGTTATGACGAATTGAAATTTTATATAGCCTGGGTGCGTGGAAGTGCCCAAACACACAAAAAACGCCCACTTTTTTTAAAATTTCTTAAATCTTCACTAAGTTACACATATACAAAAATATCATTTATTTAAACAAAAACGTTCGGAGTTATGACGAATTGAACTTTTATATAGCCTGGGTGCGTGGCAGTGCCCACTTTTCCAAAAAATTATATACATAGCAGATGTTTTACCCACCGAACTTCTAAACTCATCGTAAAAGTTTCTTGGAGATCGACTCTAAACTTTGGACATTAATGCAGCACAAACAAAACACAAAAAACGTGGGGGCTCACAAGCCCACTTTTCTAAAACTATTTAAATCTTGACTAAGAGACATATTTATCCAAATATCATTAATTTAAACCAAAAACGTTCAGAGTTATGACGAATTGAAATTTTATATTGCTTGGTGGCCTGGTAAAAATATATGTAGCGTATGTTGTACCCACCGAACTTCTGACCCATCGTAAAAGTTTCATGGAGATCGACTCTAAACTTTGAACATTAATGCAGCACAAGCAAAACACAAAAAACTTTGGGGCTCACAAGCCCACTTTTCTACAATTTTTTAAATCTTGACTAAGTTACACATGTATCCAAATATCATTAATTTAAACCAAAAATGTTCGGAGTTATGACGAATTGACATTTTATTCAGCCTGGGTGCGTGGCAGTGCCCAAAACACAAAAAACGCCCACTTTTCCAAAATTATTTAAATTTTAACTATGTTACAAATATATAAAAATATTATTAATTTAAACAAAAACATTCGCAGTTATGACGAATTGAACTTTTATAAAGCCTGGGTGCGCGACAGTGCCCACTTTTCCGGAAAAATTATATATATAGCCCATGTTTTACCCACCGAACTTCTTAACTCATCGTAAAAGTTTCCTGGAGATCGACTCTAAACTTTGGACATTAATGCAGCCCAAACAAAACACAAAAAACGTGGGCTGTCCCAAAGCCGCCTTTCTAAAATTATTTAAATCTTGACTAAGTTACACATGTATCCAAATATCATTAATTTAAACCAAAAACGTTCGGAGTTATGACGAATTGAAATTTTATATTGCTTGGTGGCCTGGTAAAAATATATGTAGCCTATGTTGTACCCACCCAACTTCTGAACCCATCGTAAAAGTTTCATGGAGATCGACTCTAAACTTTGATCATTAATGCAGCACAAGCAAAACACAAAAAACTTGGGGGCTCACAAGCCCACTTTTCTAAAATTTTTTAAATCTTGACTAAGTTACACATGTATCCAAATATCATTAATTTAAACCAAAAACGTTCAGAGTTATGACGAATTGAAATTTTATATTGCCTGGTGGCCTGGTAAAAATATATGTAGCCTATCTTGTACCCACCGAACTTCTGAACCCATCGTAAAAATTTCATGAAGATCGACTCTAAACTTTGGACATTAATGCAGCACAAGCAAAACACAAAAAACTTGGGGCTCACAAGCCCACTTTTCTAAAACTATTTAAATCATGACATATATCCAAATATCATTAATTTAAACCAAAAATTTTCGGAGTTATGACTAATTGAAATTTTATATAGCCTGGGTGCGTGGCAGTGCCCAAAACACAAAAAACGCCCACTTTTCCAAAAAATTTTATATATGGCCTATGTTTTACCCACCGAACTTCTAAACCCATCGTAAAAGTTTCATGGAGATCGACTCTAAACTTTGGACATTAATGCAGCACAAACAAAACACAAAAAACTTGGGGGCTCACAAGCCCACTTTTCTAAATTTTTTTAAGTCTTGACTAAGTTACACATGTATCCAAATATCATTAATTTAAACCAAAAACGTGCAGAGTTAGGACGAGTTGAAATTTTATATAGCCTGGGTGCGTGGCAGTGCCAAGAAACTAAAAACGCCCCCTTTTCTAAAATTATTTAAATCTTAACCATGTTACAAATATATAAAAATATTATTAATTTAAACAAAAACATTCACAGTTATGACGAATTGAACTTTTATAAGGCCTGGGTGCGCGACAGTGCCCACTTTTCCGAAAAATTATATATATATAGCCCTGTTTAACCCACCGAACTTCTTAACTCATCGTAAAAGTTTCCTGGAGATCGACTCTAAACTTTGGACATTAATGCAGCCCAAACAAAACACAAAACACGTGGGCTGTCCAAGGCCGCTTTTCTAAAATTATTTAAATCTTGACTAAGTTACACATGTATCCAAATATCATTAATTTAAACCAAAAACGTGCAGACTTATGACGAATTGAAATTTTATATTGCTTGGTGGCCTGGTAAAAATATATGTAGCGTATGTTGTACCCACCGAACTTCTGACCCATCGTAAAAGTTTCTTGGAGATCGACTCTAAACTTTGGACATTAATGCAGCACAAAGAAAACACAAAAAACGTGGGCGGTCCCGCGCCCACTATACTAAAGTTACTTAAATTTTGACTAAGTTACATATGTATCCAAATATCATTAATTTAAACCAAAAACGTTCAGAGTTATGACGAATTGAAATTTTATATAGCCTGGGTGCGTGGCAGTGCCCAAAACATATAAAACGCCAACTTTTCTGAAATTATTTAAATCTTGACTAAGTGACACATATATCCATATATCATTAATCTGAACCAAATACGTTCAGAGTTATGACGAATTGAAATTTTATATAGCCTGGGTGCGTGGAAGTGCCCAAACACACAAAAAACGCCCACTTTTTTTAAAATTTCTTAAATCTTCACTATGTTACACATATACAAAAATATCATTTATTTAAACAAAAACGTTCGGAGTTATGACGAATTGAACTTTTATATAGCCTGGGTGCGTGGCAGTGCCCACTTTTCCAAAAAATTATATACATAGCAGATGTTTTACCCACCGAACTTCTAAACTCATCGTAAAAGTTTCTTGGAGATCGACTCTAAACTTTGGACATTAATGCAGCACAAACAAAACACAAAAAACGTGGGGGCTCACAAGCCCACTTTTCTAAAACTATTTAAATCTTGACTAAGAGACATATTTATCCAAATATCATTAATTTAAACCAAAAACGTTCAGAGTTATGACGAATTGAAATTTTATATTGCTTGGTGGCCTGGTAAAAATATATGTAGCGTATGTTGTACCCACCGAACTTCTGACCCATCGTAAAAGTTTCATGGAGATCGACTCTAAACTTTGAACATTAATGCAGCACAAGCAAAACACAAAAAACTTTGGGGCTCACAAGCCCACTTTTCTACAATTTTTTAAATCTTGACTAAGTTACACATGTATCCAAATATCATTAATTTAAACCAAAAATGTTCGGAGTTATGACGAATTGACATTTTATTCAGCCTGGGTGCGTGGCAGTGCCCAAAACACAAAAAACGCCCACTTTTCCAAAATTATTTAAATTTTAACTATGTTACAAATATATAAAAATATTATTAATTTAAACAAAAACATTCGCAGTTATGACGAATTGAACTTTTATAAAGCCTGGGTGCGCGACAGTGCCCACTTTTCCGGAAAAATTATATATATAGCCCATGTTTTACCCACCGAACTTCTTAACTCATCGTAAAAGTTTCCTGGAGATCGACTCTAAACTTTGGACATTAATGCAGCCCAAACAAAACACAAAAAACGTGGGCTGTCCCAAAGCCGCCTTTCTAAAATTATTTAAATCTTGACTAAGTTACACATGTATCCAAATATCATTAATTTAAACCAAAAACGTTCGGAGTTATGACGAATTGAAATTTTATATTGCTTGGTGGCCTGGTAAAAATATATGTAGCCTATGTTGTACCCACCCAACTTCTGAACCCATCGTAAAAGTTTCATGGAGATCGACTCTAAACTTTGATCATTAATGCAGCACAAGCAAAACACAAAAAACTTGGGGGCTCACAAGCCCACTTTTCTAAAATTTTTTAAATCTTGACTAAGTTACACATGTATCCAAATATCATTAATTTAAACCAAAAACGTTCAGAGTTATGACGAATTGAAATTTTATATTGCCTGGTGGCCTGGTAAAAATATATGTAGCCTATCTTGTACCCACCGAACTTCTGAACCCATCGTAAAAATTTCATGAAGATCGACTCTAAACTTTGGACATTAATGCAGCACAAGCAAAACACAAAAAACTTGGGGCTCACAAGCCCACTTTTCTAAAACTATTTAAATCATGACATATATCCAAATATCATTAATTTAAACCAAAAATTTTCGGAGTTATGACTAATTGAAATTTTATATAGCCTGGGTGCGTGGCAGTGCCCAAAACACAAAAAACGCCCACTTTTCCAAAAAATTTTATATATGGCCTATGTTTTACCCACCGAACTTCTAAATTTCTTAAATCTTCACTATGTTACACATATACAAAAATATCATTTATTTAAACAAAAACGTTCGGAGTTATGACGAATTGAACTTTTATATAGCCTGGGTGCGTGGCAGTGCCCACTTTTCCAAAAAATTATATACATAGCAGATGTTTTACCCACCGAACTTCTAAACTCATCGTAAAAGTTTCTTGGAGATCGACTCTAAACTTTGGACATTAATGCAGCACAAACAAAACACAAAAAACGTGGGGGCTCACAAGCCCACTTTTCTAAAACTATTTAAATCTTGACTAAGAGACATATTTATCCAAATATCATTAATTTAAACCAAAAACGTTCAGAGTTATGACGAATTGAAATTTTATATTGCTTGGTGGCCTGGTAAAAATATATGTAGCGTATGTTGTACCCACCGAACTTCTGACCCATCGTAAAAGTTTCATGGAGATCGACTCTAAACTTTGAACATTAATGCAGCACAAGCAAAACACAAAAAACTTTGGGGCTCACAAGCCCACTTTTCTACAATTTTTTAAATCTTGACTAAGTTACACATGTATCCAAATATCATTAATTTAAACCAAAAATGTTCGGAGTTATGACGAATTGACATTTTATTCAGCCTGGGTGCGTGGCAGTGCCCAAAACACAAAAAACGCCCACTTTTCCAAAATTATTTAAATTTTAACTATGTTACAAATATATAAAAATATTATTAATTTAAACAAAAACATTCGCAGTTATGACGAATTGAACTTTTATAAAGCCTGGGTGCGCGACAGTGCCCACTTTTCCGGAAAAATTATATATATAGCCCATGTTTTACCCACCGAACTTCTTAACTCATCGTAAAAGTTTCCTGGAGATCGACTCTAAACTTTGGACATTAATGCAGCCCAAACAAAACACAAAAAACGTGGGCTGTCCCAAAGCCGCCTTTCTAAAATTATTTAAATCTTGACTAAGTTACACATGTATCCAAATATCATTAATTTAAACCAAAAACGTTCGGAGTTATGACGAATTGAAATTTTATATTGCTTGGTGGCCTGGTAAAAATATATGTAGCCTATGTTGTACCCACCCAACTTCTGAACCCATCGTAAAAGTTTCATGGAGATCGACTCTAAACTTTGATCATTAATGCAGCACAAGCAAAACACAAAAAACTTGGGGGCTCACAAGCCCACTTTTCTAAAATTTTTTAAATCTTGACTAAGTTACACATGTATCCAAATATCATTAATTTAAACCAAAAACGTTCAGAGTTATGACGAATTGAAATTTTATATTGCCTGGTGGCCTGGTAAAAATATATGTAGCCTATCTTGTACCCACCGAACTTCTGAACCCATCGTAAAAATTTCATGAAGATCGACTCTAAACTTTGGACATTAATGCAGCACAAGCAAAACACAAAAAACTTGGGGCTCACAAGCCCACTTTTCTAAAACTATTTAAATCATGACATATATCCAAATATCATTAATTTAAACCAAAAATTTTCGGAGTTATGACTAATTGAAATTTTATATAGCCTGGGTGCGTGGCAGTGCCCAAAACACAAAAAACGCCCACTTTTCCAAAAAATTTTATATATGGCCTATGTTTTACCCACCGAACTTCTAAACCCATCGTAAAAGTTTCATGGAGATCGACTCTAAACTTTGGACATTAATGCAGCACAAACAAAACACAAAAAACTTGGGGGCTCACAAGCCCACTTTTCTAAATTTTTTTAAGTCTTGACTAAGTTACACATGTATCCAAATATCATTAATTTAAACCAAAAACGTGCAGAGTTAGGACGAGTTGAAATTTTATATAGCCTGGGTGCGTGGCAGTGCCAAGAAACTAAAAACGCCCCCTTTTCTAAAATTATTTAAATCTTAACCATGTTACAAATATATAAAAATATTATTAATTTAAACAAAAACATTCACAGTTATGACGAATTGAACTTTTATAAGGCCTGGGTGCGCGACAGTGCCCACTTTTCCGAAAAATTATATATATATAGCCCTGTTTAACCCACCGAACTTCTTAACTCATCGTAAAAGTTTCCTGGAGATCGACTCTAAACTTTGGACATTAATGCAGCCCAAACAAAACACAAAACACGTGGGCTGTCCAAGGCCGCTTTTCTAAAATTATTTAAATCTTGACTAAGTTACACATGTATCCAAATATCATTAATTTAAACCAAAAACGTGCAGACTTATGACGAATTGAAAGTTTATATAGCCTGGGTGCGTGGCAGTGCCCAAAACACAAAAAACACCCACTTTTCCAAAAAATTATATATATGGCCTATGTTTTACCTACCGAACTTCTAAACCCATCGTAAAAGTTTCATGGAGATCGACTCTAAACTTTGGACATTAATCCAGCACAAACAAAACACAAAAAACTTGGGGGCTCACAAGCCCACTTTTCTAAATTTTTTTAAATCTTGACTAAGTTACACATGTATCCACATATCATTAATTTAAACCAAAAACGTGCAGAGTTATGACGAATTGAAATTTTATATAGCCTGGGTGCGTGGCAGTGCCCAAAACACAAAAAACGCCCACTTTTCCAAAAAATTGTATATATGGCCTATGTTTTACCCACCGAACTTCTAAACCCATGTAAAAGTTTCATGGAGATCGACTCTAAACTTTGGACATTAATGCAGCACAAACAAAACACAAAAAACTTGGGGGCTCACAAGCCCACTTTTCTAAATTTTTTTAAATCTTGACTAAGTTACACATGTATCCAAATATCATTAATTTAAACCAAAAACGTGCAGAGTTATGACGAATTGAAATTTTATATAGCCTGGGTGCGTGGCAGTGCCCAAAACAAAACGTTCAGAGTTATGACGAATTGAAATTTTATATAGCCTGGGTGCGTGGGAGTGCCCACTTTTGCAAAAAATTATATTTATAGCCCATGTTTTACCCACCGAACTTCTAAACCCATCGTAAAGGTTTCATGGAGATCGACTCTAAACTTTGAACATTAATGCAGCACAAACAAAACACAAAAAGCGTGGGCGGTCCCACGCCCGCTTTTCTTAAATCATTTAAATCTTGACTAAGTTCCACATACGAGTATATCCAAACCAACAAATTTGAATGAACTAAGGTAATCCATTCGAGAAACAATTGCGGCTATTCCTGTCTCAACTCTCCAAGCAGTAATGAACAACTTTTTGTTAAGATGCCGCACATCCATCGACGAGCAGGGGGGGCATTTAAATTCCATTATTTTTAAAACTAATTAAGCTATATTTAATAAAATTTAATGAGCTTTAACATGAATAAAAGAAAAATGAATTCCATACACTGAAAAAAAAATTATTTGAGTTTCTTAATGTAGCAAAATTCATCAGCCACCCTGTATGTTGTCTAAAACAACCACAATAACCGAATTCACTAAACTTTTCATTTTACAATTGAATTTTTTTGAAACTCATGTAAAATTAACCTTTTTTCTTTGTGGTGTTTTTGAGGTTCAGGGTAGAATTTCCGGTTTTTATTTATCTTATTTTCGAGCTTTACTTAGAACTTGCACATACAAATTTTTAACGAATTCCCCACCACTCGCTCGATTTACTCGTTTGGTTTGGTAGAGTCCGCCCGCGTTTTTCTTTTGTTTATGTTTTTCTGGATTTTCTTTCTTTTCATTTATTTATATGCGCCAAAGGCACCTCAAATATTTTTATTGTTACCTTTTTTTTAGGCCAAGGCCACATAAATATATTTATTTTTATATTGGTAAATAGCATTACATTTTTTTTGTTAAAGATTTGTTGCCGCTCGCGGCCCAGGCACATTTGTACACCTAACTAAGCCAAATCGTTACCATCTTCTGTGTGTACAAGCGAGTGGAGAACATGAGCAGCCCGCTCTTCCACATTCTCGGTTCCCATTATATTTTCAAGGTAGTTTTAGCGCTTAAGTGTCCTACTCGCTGCACCCTAACATTATGTTTCATATCACATCCTAAACACACGTACATATCTACATGCGTATATGCACATTTGTTCCAATATGAACCCAAACCCTATAAGCAGATACAATTCAAACAGCTAAAAAACTTTGATTGTGCAATTGGCAAGATCCGGACGATAATTCGGTCACTCTTGGGTTCATGTTTGAACTTTGGTTTTTTTTCTATATTTAATTTTTCTTTTTTTTTTGAATATCGTTTAAAATCGGCGTTAGTTGTTAAAAATGTCATTCTGAAGATATCAAGGTTTCCTTGAATTAACCTTATGCTATATTTGAAGCCTAGGGATTAGCGATTTAATTTCTTTGACCCCTTTTTTTGTGCTAGGTTACCAATTTCCAGACCTAGGGTTTAAAAGGGTTATTTATTGGATCTTTTTGATTTTCCTAGTTCTGAAAAAAAAAATGTGTCGAATACTATTGATTAGGAATTAGCCATTAGATATAAGTATGGCTTGTTGAATAAAGTTGTACCATATTGAGAATGAAATGAAGAAATCTTTGATGAAATTTACTGGTTGAGGGGACTAAGTAAATAGTCATGGGGTGCTAACTTTTTCTTTTCCTGGCGTGTTGGGTGGGTATTGCGCTTGAATAGAAGGTTGGAGTGGGAGTGTAGACAGGGGCAAAACCCAGATGCTTGACAACTAGATGACGGACTAAAGTCGGGTTTCACTCCCTGCTATTTTATTTTCATTTCACTCTATCGCTATTTTCATACTAAGACTTGGACAACAGGACAGGTTAGGACAGATTAGGAATGGATAGGCAGCATCATGCCCTGCCACCGGAGGTGATTTGTGTTTGTTTAGACCTTCAACAGGGTGGTGCAAAGTCCAATTTCAGGGTGCTCTCAAGGGGTCAAGACATCTCGAGATGACACTTGTAGTTGTGCACTTTGTAAAATTAGTTTTTGTACGCGTAGTCTATTCAAGCTACCGTGTGTATGGTCCTGCACCGTTCACACATGAGGTTTATGGAAGAGCACCTTAGGGGGTAGTGTACATCTTACGAGCTGTAAGGGGGGCCGAGGCAGCCAGAAGCAAAGTCAGCGCTGTGACCCATTGTTATCCCACACTCCGTGTACGGTACAAACTGGCGAATACATAGGGACCGAAGACTCCCACGGGCACCCTGAAAGGGCAACACCACACACACGACAAATTAATAATTAATCACTTATATATATTTATCCGAAGTTTTCGAATTCTTAAAAATTTTTATAAATATTTTTTTTTTTACTAAAATCTTATGTTTTTCGGTGAATACTATTTTTTTATCTTGATTTCAATGTCTGCCGATTATCTCGCAACCCATTTTTCGATTTACCTATTTTACTGAAATACTCTACTGATCACATGATTTTGTAGTTTTGGGTGTTAGAGTTATAATTATTATTTTTACATATAGGTAATTTTTTTCATACGTTTTTTTACTTTGTGAGAATATTCGAAGTTTTAGTTATTAAGACCTGCATTATCTGCATTGAATTTTTTTTGAATTTGAGCGTATGTTTGTAAGTTTGGCTAAGTTTTTCCCTGAGTTTTAAATTATAAAAAATCAATTTTTATTAGTTTGTCTAAGTTTTTCTTCTTTGAATTTCAATTTATATAATTAGTATTTTAGACATAAATTTTTTTTTTGTGAAATACCTTGCTTCATCATTTTATTTCATTTGAATTTTCGGTCGCTTTAGAAGTTCCACAGATAGCGATTCCCCTTCTAAGTTATATTAAAAGTTTCATGCAGTTGAACGTAATTTGAATTGAGAAAATCGTTATCTTTATTTTTATTTTTTAGACCTTTTTCTTTATTGTTATTATAGTTAGGCGTTATTTTATTTACATATATATAGAAATTGCTGAAATATTCATAGTTGAAAGTTTGATTTCTAAGCTTCCGTTTATAATTTGCTAATAATTTTTTGTTTTTCTTATATATATAAGTATAAGTATATTTGATTACTAGTTGACCCGCCGAACTATGTTCCGCCTTAAAAGCACAAATCATACAGTCACCCTGGGTCCACATTTAGGTCAATAAATTGGGAACCGGGTAAAATATGGAGGTAAAAGATATTGGAACAAAATCAAGCACTGAAGATGGCGGTTCGCCGAAACCGGTTTGTTACAAAACCAAAATTGACAAGGGATGACGAAAATTCGTTCCAATATAAATCCAGTATCCACCCTGTCGGAAAAACACAAAACCAAATCAAGTCAAGTAAAAGATATCTTAAATTTTAGGAGAGACGTCTAGAAAATGATAATTGAAAGTTTCATTCATTTCTATGCAGTCGTTTTTGTGTGACGCGGGCGTTATGGTAAAAAAACTACATTTATGGTCACATTTTTCCCACATTTTGGTCAATGACTCGAAAACTGGATGAGATATCCAAATGAAAGTTGTCCTAAATTTTAAGTTAGACGTTAAGTGATAGAATGGTGAAAGTTTCATGCAATTCTATTCAGTAGTTTTTGCGTGATACGCGCACAATCATACAGACGGACAGACAGACAGACAAAAATTCTAAAAATTTAAGATTTGGGTTCCGCTGGTCCAATAACGACCTCTCATATCAGTTTTTCTTGAATATCTTCAATGTACAGACATCGACCTGTTACAATTTTATTATATGTAAGGATTACTGAAGGTGAATTCATATACTTTTTTTATTTTTAAGTTTTATCCATTACTTATTCACGAGATTTTTTTTAAGTTCATTGGAAGCCACCTTATTTCTTTTTGTTGGGTTGTGTAATTTTAAATTTAACCCTTCTATACATAAATTGCCTCTTTTGCATTTGATTTTTGTTACTAAACTACCCTACCCTTGTTACGCAGTCTGAGTTGCAAAAGTGCATGGATGAAGAAGGGGGTGAAAAAATTATACCTGGAGGTTTAGGGCTTTTTGATTCGAACTGCAGGGTCACACGAAGCAGATAAAGGGCACTGCAAAACCAAATAGTCGGTTCAATATTCACCCAAATAGACACAGGTATAGTACATCCGGTGGATTTTGTGCCGACAGATTTTTTTTAACCTGTGTGCAGCCAGAGTTTTTGGGGCAGGCGTAGGAGCAGAACCGCGTCAAACTAGAGTCCGCTTAGCCGACAGAGTAGAGATCAACGCCACAGACAGGAAGATCAGTTTTTCGAGGAAAGCGGACGAAATGTTTCAATCGGAAGATAGAGAACAAGGTGCGGTAGGGGGCGCACCATCCGGCGAGGCTGATGTGGGGGCTCCAAAGACAGCGCGTGATGCATTTCCCTCACAGGCCACCACTGTTGAACAGCTGAGCCGCATAATGTCAATGATGGCGCAACAAAATGACATGTCGGCGTAGTATATGAATGAGGTTCGGCACTTGGGGGACCTTCGCAGCAGGGCCGCTGTGATGGAATCATTCCGACATGCAATCAACCCACCAACGATGAAATCGACACCAGATGCTTCCCACGGTAGGCAACAGGGAAACGAACGACGCGGAGAATGGGAGAGGAACGATCAAAACCTAGCAAGGGGATCACTCTCGAATCCTTTATACTCAGGGTTGAGAAAATGCGGGAACAACATGATATCTCTTACCACCAGCTATTCACCGATTTCCACTGTCTGGACTCTGTGCAAAAAACTGTGGATCGCGAAGCCGGTGTTGGATAAGCTAAGGGTTATTTTTTAGAAGCGCGGCCACAGGAAGTTTACGCGGATGTGAATTCTGTGCCGGTGTTGGATCGCCTAAGGACCCCGTGCAGAAAAGCTGTTCATCGCGAAGCCGATGTTGGACCGGATAAGGGTTATTTTTTATAAGCGCTGCAGAAGAGGACTCTGTGCAGAAAAACTGGAGATCGCGAAGCCGGTGTTGGATCTGCTAAGGGTTATTTTTTATAAGCGCAGCAGAAGAGGACTCTGTGCAGAAAAACCGTGGACCGCGAAGCCGGTGTTGGATCGGCTAAGGGTTCTTTTTTAGAAGCGCGGCCACAGGAAGTTTACGCGGATGTGAATTCTGTGCCGGTGTTGGATCGCCTAAGGACCCCGTGCAGAAAAGCTGTTCATCGCGAAGCCGATGTTGGACCGGATAAGGGTTATTTTTTATAAGCGCTGCAGAAGAGGACTCTGTGCAGAAAAACTGGAGATCGCGAAGCCGGTGTTGGATCTGCTAAGGGTTATTTTTTAAAAGCGCAGCAGAAGAGGACTCTGTGCAGAAAAACCGTGGACCGCGAAGCCGATGTTGGACCAGCTAAGGGTTATTTTTTATAAACGCTGCAGAAGAGGACTCTGTGCAGAAAAACTGGAGATCGCGAAGCCGGTGTTGGATCTGCTAAGGGTTAATTTTTATAAGCGCGGCAGAAGAGGACTCTGTGCAGAAAAACTGTGGATCGCGAAACCCGTGTTGGGTCGGCTAAAAGTTATTTCTTAAAAGGGCGGCCGCAGACCACTTTCGAAGCCGATACTGAATTAGCTAAGGGGTATTTTTTATAAACGCGGAAGCAGGAAGCCTACTCAGAAGAGGACTCTGTGCAAAAAACCTGTGGATCGCCAAAACGGTGTTAGATCGGCTTAAAGAAATTTTTAATAAGCGCGGCCCAGGCCACTTTCGCAGAAAAGTATTCTGTGCAAAAAAAACTGTGGATCGCGAAACCAGTGTTCGATCGGCTAAGGGTTATTTTTTAGAAGCGCTGCCACAGGAAGTTTACGCGGATGTGAATTCTGTGCCGGTGTTAGATCGGCTAAGGACCCAGTGCAGAAAAACTGTGGACCGCGAAGCCGGTGTTGGATCGTCTAAGGGTTATTTTTTATAAGCGCGGCAGAAGAGGATTCTGGGCAGAAAAGCTTTGAAGCGCGAAGCCGATACTGAATTAGCTAAGGGGTATTTTTTATAAACGCGGAAGCAGGAAGCCTACTCAGAAGAGGACTCTGTGCAAAAAACTGCGGATCGCGAAACCGGTGTTGGGTCGGCTAAAAGTTATTTCTTAAAAGGGCGGCCGCAGACCACTTTCGAAGCCGATACTGAATTAGCTAAGGGGTATTTTTTATAAACGCGGAAGCAGGAAGCCTACTCAGAAGAGGACTCTGTGCAAAAAACCTTGGGATCGCCAAAACGGTGTTAGATCGGCTAAAAGAAATTTTTTATAAGCGCGGCCCAGGCCACTTTCGCAGAAAAGTATTCTGTGCAAAAAAAACTGTGGATCGCGAAACCAGTGTTGGATCGGATAAGGGCTATTTTTTAGAAGCGCGGCCACAGGAAGCTTAAGCGGAGGTGAATTCTGTGCCGATGCTAGTTTGGCCAAGGACTTTGTGCAGAAAAACTGTTCATCGCGAAGCCGGTGTTGGATCGATTAAGGGTTATGTTTTAGAAGCGCGGCCATAGGAAGCTTACGCGGAAGCGAATTATGTGCCGATGCTAGATCGGCTAAGGACCCCGTGCAGAAAACCTGTTCATCGCGAAGGCGGTGTTGTATCGGATAAGGGTTATTTTTTAGAAGCGTGGCCACAGGAAGCTTAAGCGGAGGTGAATTCTGTGCCAACGGCAGTTTGGCCAAGGACTCTGTGCAGAAAAACTGTTCATCGCGAAGCCGGTGTTGGATCGGTTAAGTGTTATTTTTTAGAAGCGCGGCCACAGGAAGCTTACGAGGAAGTGAAACCTGTGCCGGTGTTAGATCGGCTAAGGACCCCGTGCAGAAAAACTGTTCATCGCGAAGCCGGTGTTGGTTGGGTTAAGGGTTATTTTTTAGAACCGCGGCCACAGGAAGCCTACGCGGAAGTGAAACCTGTGCCGGTGTTAGATCGGCTAAGGACCCCGTGCAGAAAAACTGTTCATCGCGAAGCCGGTGTTGGATCGGTTAAGGGTTATTTTTTAGAACCGCGGCCACAGGAAGCTTACGCGGAAGTGAAACCTGTGCCGGTGTTAGATCGGCTAAGGACTATGTGCATAAAAACCTTTCATCGCGAAGCCGGTGTTGGATCGGTTAAGGGTTATTTTTTAGAAGCGCGGCCATAGGAAGCTTACGCGGAAGTGAAACCTGTGCCGGTGTTAGATCGGCTAAGGACTATGTGCATAAAAACCTTTCATCGCGAAGCCGGTGTTGGATCGGTTAAGGGTTATTTTTTAGAAGCGCGGCCATAGGAAGCTTACGCGGAAGTGAAACCTGTGCCGGTGTGAGATCGGCTAAGGACTATGTGCACAAAAACCTTTCATTGCGAAGCCGGTGTTGGATCGGTTAAGGGTTATTTTTTAGAAGCGCGGCCATAGGAAGCTTACGCGGAAGTGAAACCTGCGCCGGTGTTAGATCGGCTAAGGACTATGTGCCCAAAAACCTTTCATCGCGAAGCCGGTGTTGGATCGGTTAAGGGTTATTTTTTAGAAGCGCGGCCACAGGAAGCTTACGCGGAAGTGAAACCTGTGCCGGTGTTAGATCGGCTAAGGACCCCGTGCAGAAAAACTGTTCATCGCGAAGCCGGTGTTGGATCGGTTAAGTGTTATTTTTTAGAAGCGCGGCCACAGGAAGCTTACTCGAAAGTGAAACCTGTGCCGGTGTTAGATCGGCTAAGGACCCCGTGCAGAAAAACCTTTCATCGCGAAGCCGGTGTTGGATCGGTTAAGGGTTATTTTTTAGAACCGCGGCCACCGGAAGCTTACGCGGAAGTGAATTCTGTGCCAATGCTAGTTTGGCCAAGGACTCTGTGCAGAAAAACTGTTCATCGCGAAGCCGGTGTTGGATCGGTTAAGGGTTATTTTTTAGAACCGCGGCCACAGGAAGCTTACGCGGAAGTGAAACCTGTGCCGGTTTTAGATCGGCTAAGGACCCCGTGCAGAAAAACTGTTCATCGCGAAGCCGGTGTTGGATCGGTTAAGGGTTATTTTTTAGAAGCGCGGCCACAGGAAGCTTAAGCGGAAGTGAATTCTGTGCCGATGCTAGTTTGGCCAAGGACTATGTGCAGAAAAACCTTTCACCGCGAAGCCGGTGTTGGATCGGTTAAGGGTTATTTTTTAGAAGCGCGGCCATAGGAAGCTTACGCGGAAGTGAAACCTGTGCCGGTGTGAGATCGGCTAAGGACTATGTGCACAAAAACCTTTCATTGCGAAGCCGGTGTTGGATCGGTTAAGGGTTATTTTTTAGAAGCGCGGCCACAGGAACCTTACGCGGAAGTGAAACCTGTGCCGGTGTTAGATCGGCTAAGGACCCCCTGCAGAAAAACTGTTCATCGGGAAGCCGGTGTTGGATGGGTTAAGGGTTATTTTTTAGAACCGCGGCCACAGGAAGCTTACGCGGAAGTGAAACCTGTGCCGGTTTTAGATCGGCTAAGGACCCCGTGCAGAAAAACTGTTCATCGCGAAGCCGGTGTTGGATCGGTTAAGGGTTATTTTTTAGAAGCGCGGCCACAGGAAGCTTACGCGGAAGTGAATTCTGTGCCAATGCTAGTTTGGCCAAGGACTCTGTGCAGAAAAACTGTTCATCGCGAAGCCGGTGTTGGATCGGTTAAGGGTTATTTTTTAGAACCGCGGCCACAGGAAGCTTACGCGGAAGTGAAACCTGTGCCGGTGTTAGATCGGCTAAGGACCCCGTGCAGAAAAACTGTTCATCGCGAAGGCGGTGTTGTATCGGATAAAGGCTATTTTTTAGAAGCGTGGCCACAGGAAGCTTAAGCGGAGGTGAATTCTGTGCCAACGCTAGTTTGGCCAAGGACTTTCTTTAAATGGTCATCTAACCGCCCGGGCGATTTTGACCGTCCAACATAGCTCGCCAGTCGTTTCTTCGTTGCGCCAACTGGCGCCAATTGGAAACACCGCGGGATCGCAAATCGGTCTCCACTTGGTCCTTCCATCGGAATTTTTGGTCTCCCTCTTCCTCTGCTTCCACCGGCGGGTGCCGATAAGAATACCTTCTGGGCTGGAGCATCTTCGCTCATTCGCACTACGTGGCCTAGCCAGCGAAGCCGCTGTGTTTTAATTCGCTGAACTATGTCGGCGTCTGCGTAAAGTTCATACAGCTCATCATTAAATCTTCTTCGGTACTCGCCGTCGCCAACGCGTAGAGGTCCACAAATCTTTCGAAGAACCTTTCTCTCGAATACTCCCAGAGCCGCCTCATCAGATGTTGTTAGTGTCCACGCTTCTGCACCATATAGCAGGACGGGTGCGATGAGTGACTTGTAGAGTGTTGTTTTCGTTCGTCGAGAGAGGACTTTACTTTTCAATTGCCTACTCAGTCCGAAGTAGCATTTGTTTGCAAGAGTGATTCTTCGTCGGATTTCTAGGCTAACATTATTGTTGGTATTAATGCTGGTTCCCAGGTAAACGAAGTCCTTTACTATTTCGAAATTATTGCTGCCAACAGTGGCTTGGTTTCCAAGGCGCGAATGCGCTGACTCTTTGCATGATGACAGAAGGTACTTCGTTTTGCCCTCGTTCACCACCAATCCCATTTTCTCCGCTTCTTTTTCTAATTTGGAGTAAGCAGAAGTTACGGCGCGGTTGTTAAGGCCAATGATATCAATATCGTCAGCATATGCCAACAGTTGGACGCTTTTATAAAATATTGTTCCAGTGCGGTTAAGTTCTGCAGCTTGTATTATTTTCTCCACCATTAAATTAAAGAAATCGCACGATAGGGGGTCACCCTGTCTGAAACCTCGTTTACTTTCGAACGGCTCGGAGAGGTACTTCCCAATTCTGACCGAGCTGGCGGTGTTGCTCAAGGTAATTTTGCATAGCCGTATAAGTTTTGCGGGGAAACCAAATTCGGACATAGCGGCATATAGGCAGCTCCTTTTCGTGCTATCGAAAGCGGCTTTAAAATCAACAAAGAGATGATGCGTGTCGCTTCTTTTTTCACGGGCCAAGGACTCTGTGCAGAAAAACTGTTCATCGCGAAGCCGGTGTTGGATCGGTTAAGGGTTACTTTTTAGAACCGCGGCCATAGGAAGCTTAAGCGGAGGTGAATTCTGTGCCGATGCTAGATCGGCTAAGGACCCCGTGCAGAAAACCTGTTCATCGCGAAGGCGGTGTTGTATCGGATAAGGGCTATTTTTTAGAAGCGTGGCCACAGGAAGCTTAAGCGGAGGTGAATTCTGTGTCAACGCTAGTTTGGCCAAGGACTCTGTGCAGAAAAACTGTTCATCGCGAAGCCGGTGTTGGATCGGTTAAGTGTTATTTTTTAGAAGCGCGGCCACAGGAAGCTTACGCGGAAGTGAATTCTGTGCCGATGCTAGATCGGCTGAGAACCCCGTGCAGAAAACTGTTCTTCGCGAAGTCGGTGTTGGATCGGTTAAGTGTTATTTTTTAGAAGCGTGGCCACAGGAAGCTTAAGCGGAGGTGAATTCTGTGTCAACGCTAGTTTGGCCAAGGACTCTGTGCAGAAAAACTGTTCATCGCGAAGCCGGTGTTGGATCGGTTAAGTGTTATTTTTTAGAAGCGCGGCCACAGGAAGCTTACGCGGAAGTGAATTCTGTGCCGATGCTAGATCGGCTGAGAACCCCGTGCAGAAAACTGTTCTTCGCGAAGTCGGTGTTGGATCGGTTAAGTGTTATTTTTTAGAAGCATGGCCATAGGAAGCTTAAGCGGAGGTGAATTCTGTGCCGATGCTAGTTTGGCCAAGGACTCTGTGCAGAAAAACTGTTCATCGCGAAGCCGGTGTTGGATCGGTGAAGTGTGATATTTTTTAGAAGCGCGGCCACAGGAAGCTTACGCAGAAAAACTGTTCATCGCGAAGCCGGTGTTGGATCGGTTAAGGGTTACTTTTTAGAACCGCGGCCATAGGAAGCTTAAGCGGAGGTGAATTCTGTGCCGATGCTAGATCGGCTAAGGACCCCGTGCAGAAAACCTGTTCATCGCGAAGGCGGTGTTGTATCGGATAAGGGCTATTTTTTAGAAGCGTGGCCACAGGAAGCTTAAGCGGAGGTGAATTCTGTGTCAACGCTAGTTTGGCCAAGGACTCTGTGCAGAAAAACTGTTCATCGCGAAACCGGTGTTGGATCGGTTAAGTGTTATTTTTTAGAAGCGCGGCCACAGGAAGCTTACGCGGAAGTGAATTCTGTGCCGATGCTAGATCGGCTGAGAACCCCGTGCAGAAAACTGTTCTTCGCGAAGTCAGTGTTGGATCGGTTAAGTGTTATTTTTTAGAAGCGTGGCCACAGGAAGCTTAAGCGGAGGTGAATTCTGTGCCGATGCTAGTTTGGCCAAGGACTCTGTGCAGAAAAACTGTTCATCGCGAGGCCGGTGTTGGATCGGTGAAGTGTGATATTTTTTAGAAGCGCGGCCACAGGAAGCTTACGCAGAAAAACTGTTCATCGCGCAGCCGGTGTTGGATCGGTTAAGGGTTATTTTTTAGAAGCGCGGCCACAGGAATCTTACGAGGAAGTGAAACCTGTGCCGGTTTTAGATCGGCTGAGAACCCCGTGCAGAAAACTGTTCTTCGCGAAGTCAGTGTTGGATCGGTTAAGTGTTATTTTTTAGAAGCGTGGCCACAGGAAGCTTAAGCGGAGGTGAATTCTGTGCCGATGCTAGTTTGGCCAAGGACTCTGTGCAGAAAAACTGTTCATCGCGCAGCTGGTGTTGGATCGGTTAAGGGTTATTTTTTAGAAGCGCGGCCACAGGAATCTTACGAGGAAGTGAAACCTGTGCCGGTTTTAGATCGGCTGAGGACCCCGTGCAGAAAAACGGTTAATCGCGAAGCCGGTGTTGGATCGGATAAGGGCTATTTTTTGGAAGCGCGGCCACAGGAAGCTTAAGCGGAAGTGAGTTCTGTGCCGATGCTAGTTTGGCCAAGGACTCTGTGCAGAAAAACTGTTCATCGCGCAGCCGGTGTTGGATCGGTTAAGGGTTATTTTTTAGAAGCGCGGCCACAGGAATCTTACGAGGAAGTGAAACCTGTGCCGGTTTTAGATCGGCTGAGGACCCCGTGCAGAAAAACGGTTAATCGCGGAGCCGGTGTTGGATCGGATAAGGGCTATTTTTTGGAAGCGCGGCCACAGGAAGCTTAAGCGGAAGTGAGTTCTGTGCCGATGCTAGTTTGGCCAAGGACTCTGTGCAGAAAAACTGTTCATCGCGCAGCCGGTGTTGGATCGGTTAAGGGTTATTTTTTAGAAGCGCGGCCACAGGAATCTTACGAGGAAGTGAAACCTGTGCCGATGCTAGATCGGCTAAGGACCCCGTGCAGAAAACTGTTCATCGCGAAGGCGGTGTTGTATCGGATAAGGGCTATTTTTTGGAAGCGCGGCCACAGGAAGCTTAAGCGGAAGTGAGTTCTGTGCCGATGCTAGTTTGGCCAAGGACTCTGTGCAGAAAAACTGTTCATCGCGCAGCCGGTGTTGTATCGGTTAAGGGTTATTTTTTAGAAGCGCGGCCACAGGAATCTTACGAGGAAGTGAAACCTGTGCCGGTTTTAGATCGGCTGAGGACCCCGTGCAGAAAAACGGTTAATCGCGAAGCCGGTGTTGGATCGGATAAGGGATATTTTTTGGAAGCGCGGCCACAGGAAGCTTACGCGGAAATGAAGCCTGTGCCGGTTTTAGATCGGCTAAGGACCCCGTGCAGAAAAACTGTTCATCGCGAAGCCGGTGTTGGATCGGTGAAGGGTTATTTTTTAGAAGCGCGGCCACAGTAAGCTTACGCGGAATTGAATTCTGTGCCAATGCTAGTTTGGCCAAGGACTCTGTGCAGAAAAACTGTTCATCGCGAAGCCGGTGTTGGATCGGTTAAGGGTTATTTTTTAGAACCGCGGCCACAGGAAGCTTACGCGGAAGTGAAACCTGTGCCGGTGTTAGATCGGCTAAGGACCCCGTGCAGAAAAACTGTTCATCGCGAAGGCGGTGTTGTATCGGATAAGGGTTATTTTTTAGAAGCGCGGCCACAGGAAGCTTACGCGGAATTGAATTCTGTGCCAATGCTAGTTTGGCCAAGGACTCTGTGCAGAAAAACTGTTCATCGCGAAGCCGGTGTTGGATCGGTTAAGGGTTATTTTTTAGAACCGCGGCCACAGGAAGCTTACTCGAAAGTGAAACCTGTGCCGGTGTTAGATCGGCTAAGGACCCCGTGCAGAAAAACTGTTCATCGCGAAGCCGGTGTTGGATCGGTTAAGGGTTATTTTTTAGAACCGCGGCCACAGCAAGCTTAAGCGGAAGTGAGTTCTGTGCTGATGCTAGATCGGCTGAGGACCCCGTGCAGAAAAACGGTTAATCGCGAAGCCGGTGTTGGATCGGTTAAGGGTTATTTTTTAGAAGCGCGGCCACAGGAAGCTTAAGCGGAAGTGAAACCTGTGCCGGTTTTAGATCGGCTAAGGACCCCGTGCAGAAAAACTGTTCATCGCGAAGCCGGTGTTGGATCGGTTAAGGGTTATTTTTTAGAAGCGCGGCCACAGGAAGCTTACGCGGAAGTGAAACCTGTGCCGGTGTTAGATCGGCTAAGGACCCCGTGCAGAAAAACTGTTCATCGCGAAGCCGGTGTTGGATCGGATAAGGGTTATTTTTTAGAAGCGTGGCCACAGGAAGCTTAAGCGGAGGTGAATTCTGTGCCAACGGCAGTTTGGCCAAGGACTCTGTGCAGAAAAACTGTTCATCGCGAAGCCGGTGTTGGATCGGTTAAGTGTTATTTTTTAGAAGCGCGGCCACAGGAAGCTTACGAGGAAGTGAAACCTGTGCCGGTGTTAGATCGGCTAAGGACCCCGTGCAGAAAAACTGTTCATCGCGAAGCCGGTGTTGGTTGGGTTAAGGGTTATTTTTTAGAACCGCGGCCACAGGAAGCCTACGCGGAAGTGAAACCTGTGCCGGTGTTAGATCGGCTAAGGACCCCGTGCAGAAAAACTGTTCATCGCGAAGCCGGTGTTGGATCGGTTAAGGGTTATTTTTTAGAACCGCGGCCACAGGAAGCTTACGCGGAAGTGAAACCTGTGCCGGTGTTAGATCGGCTAAGGACTATGTGCATAAAAACCTTTCATCGCGAAGCCGGTGTTGGATCGGTTAAGGGTTATTTTTTAGAAGCGCGGCCATAGGAAGCTTACGCGGAAGTGAAACCTGCGCCGGTGTTAGATCGGCTAAGGACTATGTGCACAAAAACCTTTCATCGCGAAGCCGGTGTTGGATCGGTTAAGGGTTATTTTTTAGAAGCGCGGCCACAGGAAGCTTACGCGGAAGTGAAACCTGTGCCGGTGTTAGATCGGCTAAGGACCCCGTGCAGAAAAACTGTTCATCGCGAAGCCGGTGTTGGATCGGTTAAGTGTTATTTTTTAGAAGCGCGGCCACAGGAAGCTTACTCGAAAGTGAAACCTGTGCCGGTGTTAGATCGGCTAAGGACCCCGTGCAGAAAAACTGTTCATCGCGAAGCCGGTGTTGGATCGGTTAAGGGTTATTTTTTAGAACCGCGGCCACCGGAAGCTTACGCGGAAGTGAATTCTGTGCCAATGCTAGTTTGGCCAAGGACTCTGTGCAGAAAAACTGTTCATCGCGAAGCCGGTGTTGGATCGGTTAAGGGTTATTTTTTAGAACCGCGGCCACAGGAAGCTTACGCGGAAGTGAAACCTGTGCCGGTTTTAGATCGGCTAAGGACCCCGTGCAGAAAAACTGTTCATCGCGAAGCCGGTGTTGGATCGGTTAAGGGTTATTTTTTAGAAGCGCGGCCACAGGAAGCTTAAGCGGAAGTGAATTCTGTGCCGATGCTAGTTTGGCCAAGGACTATGTGCAGAAAAACCTTTCACCGCGAAGCCGGTGTTGGATCGGTTAAGGGTTATTTTTTAGAAGCGCGGCCATAGGAAGCTTACGCGGAAGTGAAACCTGTGCCGGTGTGAGATCGGCTAAGGACTATGTGCACAAAAACCTTTCATCGCGAAGCCGGTGTTGGATCGGTTAAGTGTTATTTTTTAGAAGCGCGGCCACAGGAAGCTTACGCGGAAGTGAATTCTGTGCCGATGCTAGATCGGCTGAGAACCCCGTGCAGAAAACTGTTCTTCGCGAAGTCGGTGTTGGATCGGTTAAGTGTTATTTTTTAGAAGCGTGGCCACAGGAAGCTTAAGCGGAGGTGAATTCTGTGCCGATGCTAGTTTGGCCAAGGACTCTGTGCAGAAAAACTGTTCATCGCGAAGCCGGTGTTGGATCGGTGAAGTGTGATATTTTTTAGAAGCGCGGCCACAGGAAGCTTACGCAGAAAAACTGTTCATCGCGCAGCCGGTGTTGGATCGGTTAAGGGTTATTTTTTAGAAGCGCGGCCACAGGAATCTTACGAGGAAGTGAAACCTGTGCCGGTTTTAGATCGGCTGAGGACCCCGTGCAGAAAAACGGTTAATCGCGAAGCCGGTGTTGGATCGGATAAGGGATATTTTTTAGAAGCGCGGCCACAGGAAGCTTAAGCGGAAGTGAGTTCTGTGCCGATGCTAGTTTGGCCAAGGACTCTGTGCAGAAAAACTGTTCATCGCGCAGCTGGTGTTGGATCGGTTAAGGGTTATTTTTTAGAAGCGCGGCCACAGGAATCTTACGAGGAAGTGAAACCTGTGCCGGTTTTAGATCGGCTGAGGACCCCGTGCAGAAAAACGGTTAATCGCGAAGCCGGTGTTGGATCGGATAAGGGCTATTTTTTGGAAGCGCGGCCACAGGAAGCTTAAGCGGAAGTGAGTTCTGTGCCGATGCTAGTTTGGCCAAGGACTCTGTGCAGAAAAACTGTTCATCGCGCAGCCGGTGTTGGATCGGTTAAGGGTTATTTTTTAGAAGCGCGGCCACAGGAATCTTACGAGGAAGTGAAACCTGTGCCGGTTTTAGATCGGCTGAGGACCCCGTGCAGAAAAACGGTTAATCGCGGAGCCGGTGTTGGATCGGATAAGGGCTATTTTTTGGAAGCGCGGCCACAGGAAGCTTAAGCGGAAGTGAGTTCTGTGCCGATGCTAGTTTGGCCAAGGACTCTGTGCAGAAAAACTGTTCATCGCGCAGCCGGTGTTGGATCGGTTAAGGGTTATTTTTTAGAAGCGCGGCCACAGGAATCTTACGAGGAAGTGAAACCTGTGCCGATGCTAGATCGGCTTAGGACCCCGTGCAGAAAACTGTTCATCGCGAAGGCGGTGTTGTATCGGATAAGGGCTATTTTTTGGAAGCGCGGCCACAGGAAGCTTAAGCGGAAGTGAGTTCTGTGCCGATGCTAGTTTGGCCAAGGACTCTGTGCAGAAAAACTGTTCATCGCGCAGCCGGTGTTGGATCGGTTAAGGGTTATTTTTTAGAAGCGCGGCCACAGGAATCTTACGAGGAAGTGAAACCTGTGCCGGTTTTAGATCGGCTGAGGACCCCGTGCAGAAAAACGGTTAATCGCGAAGCCGGTGTTGGATCGGATAAGGGATATTTTTTGGAAGCGCGGCCACAGGAAGCTTACGCGGAAATGAAGCCTGTGCCGGTTTTAGATCGGCTAAGGACCCCGTGCAGAAAAACTGTTCATCGCGAAGCCGGTGTTGGATCGGTGAAGGGTTATTTTTTAGAAGCGCGGCCACAGTAAGCTTACGCGGAATTGAATTCTGTGCCAATGCTAGTTTGGCCAAGGACTCTGTGCAGAAAAACTGTTCATCGCGAAGCCGGTGTTGGATCGGTTAAGGGTTATTTTTTAGAACCGCGGCCACAGGAAGCTTACGCGGAAGTGAAACCTGTGCCGGTGTTAGATCGGCTAAGGACCCCGTGCAGAAAAACTGTTCATCGCGAAGGCGGTGTTGTATCGGATAAGGGTTATTTTTTAGAAGCGCGGCCACAGGAAGCTTACGCGGAATTGAATTCTGTGCCAATGCTAGTTTGGCCAAGGACTCTGTGCAGAAAAACTGTTCATCGCGAAGCCGGTGTTGGATCGGTTAAGGGTTATTTTTTAGAACCGCGGCCACAGGAAGCTTACTCGAAAGTGAAACCTGTGCCGGTGTTAGATCGGCTAAGGACCCCGTGCAGAAAAACTGTTCATCGCGAAGCCGGTGTTGGATCGGTTAAGGGTTATTTTTTAGAACCGCGGCCACAGCAAGCTTAAGCGGAAGTGAGTTCTGTGCTGATGCTAGATCGGCTGAGGACCCCGTGCAGAAAAACGGTTAATCGCGAAGCCGGTGTTGGATCGGTTAAGGGTTATTTTTTAGAAGCGCGGCCACAGGAAGCTTAAGCGGAAGTGAAACCTGTGCCGGTTTTAGATCGGCTAAGGACCCCGTGCAGAAAAACTGTTCATCGCGAAGCCGGTGTTGGATCGGTTAAGGGTTATTTTTTAGAAGCGCGGCCACAGGAAGCTTACGCGGAAGTGAAACCTGTGCCGGTTTTAGATCGGCTAAGGACCCCGTGCAGAAAAACTGTTCATCGCGAAGCCGGTGTTGGATCGGATAAGGGTTATTTTTTAGAAGCGTGGCCACAGGAAGCTTAAGCGGAGGTGAATTCTGTGCCAACGGCAGTTTGGCCAAGGACTCTGTGCAGAAAAACTGTTCATCGCGAAGCCGGTGTTGGATCGGTTAAGTGTTATTTTTTAGAAGCGCGGCCACAGGAAGCTTACGAGGAAGTGAAACCTGTGCCGGTGTTAGATCGGCTAAGGACCCCGTGCAGAAAAACTGTTCATCGCGAAGCCGGTGTTGGTTGGGTTAAGGGTTATTTTTTAGAACCGCGGCCACAGGAAGCCTACGCGGAAGTGAAACCTGTGCCGGTGTTAGATCGGCTAAGGACCCCGTGCAGAAAAACTGTTCATCGCGAAGCCGGTGTTGGATCGGTTAAGGGTTATTTTTTAGAACCGCGGCCACAGGAAGCTTACGCGGAAGTGAAACCTGTGCCGGTGTTAGATCGGCTAAGGACTATGTGCATAAAAGCCTTTCATCGCGAAGCCGGTGTTGGATCGGTTAAGGGTTATTTTTTAGAAGCGCGGCCATAGGAAGCTTACGCGGAAGTGAAACCTGCGCCGGTGTTAGATCGGCTAAGGACTATGTGCCCAAAAACCTTTCATCGCGAAGCCGGTGTTGGATCGGTTAAGGGTTATTTTTTAGAAGCGCGGCCACAGGAAGCTTACGCGGAAGTGAAACCTGTGCCGGTGTTAGATCGGCTAAGGACCCCGTGCAGAAAAACTGTTCATCGCGAAGCCGGTGTTGGATCGGTTAAGTGTTATTTTTTAGAAGCGCGGCCACAGGAAGCTTACTCGAAAGTGAAACCTGTGCCGGTGTTAGATCGGCTAAGGACCCCGTGCAGAAAAACTGTTCATCGCGAAGCCGGTGTTGGATCGGTTAAGGGTTATTTTTTAGAACCGCGGCCACCGGAAGCTTACGCGGAAGTGAATTCTGTGCTAATGCTAGTTTGGCCAAGGACTCTGTGCAGAAAAACTGTTCATCGCGAAGCCGGTGTTGGATCGGTTAAGGGTTATTTTTTAGAACCGCGGCCACAGGAAGCTTACGCGGAAGTGAAACCTGTGCCGGTTTTAGATCGGCTAAGGACCCCGTGCAGAAAAACTGTTCATCGCGAAGCCGGTGTTGGATCGGTTAAGGGTTATTTTTTAGAAGCGCGGCCACAGGAAGCTTAAGCGGAAGTGAATTCTGTGCCGATGCTAGTTTGGCCAAGGACTATGTGCAGAAAAACCTTTCACCGCGAAGCCGGTGTTGGATCGGTTAAGGGTTATTTTTTAGAAGCGCGGCCATAGGAAGCTTACGCGGAAGTGAAACCTGTGCCGGTGTGAGATCGGCTAAGGACTATGTGCACAAAAACCTTTCATTGCGAAGCCGGTGTTGGATCGGTTAAGGGTTATTTTTTAGAAGCGCGGCCACAGGAACCTTACGCGGAAGTGAAACCTGTGCCGGTGTTAGATCGGCTAAGGACCCCCTGCAGAAAAACTGTTCATCGGGAAGCCGGTGTTGGATGGGTTAAGGGTTATTTTTTAGAACCGCGGCCACAGGAAGCTTACGAGGAAGTGAAACCTGTGCCGGTTTTAGATCGGCTGAGGACCCCGTGCAGAAAAACGGTTAATCGCGAAGCCGGTGTTGGATCGGATAAGGGATATTTTTTAGAAGCGCGGCCACAGGAAGCTTAAGCGGAAGTGAGTTCTGTGCCGATGCTAGTTTGGCCAAGGACTCTGTGCAGAAAAACTGTTCATCGCGCAGCTGGTGTTGGATCGGTTAAGGGTTATTTTTTAGAAGCGCGGCCACAGGAATCTTACGAGGAAGTGAAACCTGTGCCGGTTTTAGATCGGCTGAGGACCCCGTGCAGAAAAACGGTTAATCGCGAAGCCGGTGTTGGATCGGATAAGGGCTATTTTTTGGAAGCGCGGCCACAGGAAGCTTAAGCGGAAGTGAGTTCTGTGCCGATGCTAGTTTGGCCAAGGACTCTGTGCAGAAAAACTGTTCATCGCGCAGCCGGTGTTGGATCGGTTAAGGGTTATTTTTTAGAAGCGCGGCCACAGGAATCTTACGAGGAAGTGAAACCTGTGCCGGTTTTAGATCGGCTGAGGACCCCGTGCAGAAAAACGGTTAATCGCGGAGCCGGTGTTGGATCGGATAAGGGCTATTTTTTGGAAGCGCGGCCACAGGAAGCTTAAGCGGAAGTGAGTTCTGTGCCGATGCTAGTTTGGCCAAGGACTCTGTGCAGAAAAACTGTTCATCGCGCAGCCGGTGTTGGATCGGTTAAGGGTTATTTTTTAGAAGCGCGGCCACAGGAATCTTACGAGGAAGTGAAACCTGTGCCGGTTTTAGATCGGCTGAGGACCCCGTGCAGAAAAACGGTTAATCGCGAAGCCGGTGTTGGATCGGATAAGGGATATTTTTTAGAACCGCGGCCACAGGAAGCTTAAGCGGAAGTGAGTTCTGTGCCGATGCTAGTTTGGCCAAGGACTCTGTGCAGAAAAACTGTTCATCGCGCAGCTGGTGTTGGATCGGTTAAGGGTTATTTTTTAGAAGCGCGGCCACAGGAATCTTACGAGGAAGTGAAACCTGTGCCGGTTTTAGATCAGCTGAGGACCCCGTGCAGAAAAACGGTTAATCGCGAAGCCGGTGTTGGATCGGATAAGGGATATTTTTTAGAACCGCGGCCACAGGAAGCTTAAGCGGAAGTGAGTTCTGTGCCGATGCTAGTTTGGCCAAGGACTCTGTGCAGAAAAACTGTTCATCGCGCAGCTGGTGTTGGATCGGTTAAGGGTTATTTTTTAGAAGCGCGGCCACAGGAATCTTACGCGGAAGTGAAACCTGTGCCGGTTTTAGATCGGCTGAGGACCCCGTGCAGAAAAACGGTTAATCGCGAAGCCGGTGTTGGATCGGATATGGGCTATTTTTTGGAAGCGCGGCCACAGGAAGCTTAAGCGGAAGTGAGTTCTGTGCCGATGCTAGTTTGGCCAAGGACTCTGTGCAGAAAAACTGTTCATCGCGCAGCTGGTGTTGGATCGGTTAAGGGTTATTTTTTAGAAGCGCGGCCACAGGAATCTTACGAGGAAGTGAAACCTGTGCCGGTTTTAGATCGGCTGAGGACCCCGTGCAGAAAAACGGTTAATCGCGATGCCGGTGTTGGATCGGATAAGGGATATTTTTTGGAAGCGCGGCCACAGGAAGCTTACGCGGAAATGAAGCCTGTGCCGGTTTTAGATCGGCTAAGGACCCCGTGCAGAAAAACTGTTCATCGCGAAGCCGGTGTTGGATCGGTTAAGGGTTATTTTTTAGAAGCGCGGCCACAGTAAGCATACGCGGAACTGAATTCTGTGCCAATGCTAGTTTGGCCAAGGACTCTGTGCAGAAAAACTGTTCATCACGAAGCCGGTGTTGGATCGGTTAAGGGTTATTTTTTAGAACCGCGGCCACAGGAAGCTTACGCGGAAGTGAAACCTGTGCCGGTGTTAGATCGGCTAAGGACCCCGTGCAGAAAAACTGTTCATCGCGAAGGCGGTGTTGTATCGGATAAGGGTTATTTTTTAGAAGCGCGGCCACAGGAAGCTTACGCGGAACTGAATTCTGTGCCAATGCTAGTTTGGCCAAGGACTCTGTGCAGAAAAACTGTTCATCACGAAGCCGGTGTTGGATCGGTTAAGGGTTATTTTTTAGAACCGCGGCCACAGGAAGCTTACGCGGAAGTGAAACCTGTGCCGATGCTAGATCGGCTAAGGACCCCGTGCAGAAAACTGTTCATCGCGAAGGCGGTGTTGTATCGGATAAGGGCTATTTTTTGGAAGCGCGGCCACAGGAAGCTTAAGCGGAAGTGAGTTCTGTGCTGATGCTAGATCGGCTGAGGACCCCGTGCAGAAAAACGGTTAATCGCGAAGCCGGTGTTGGATCGGATAAGGGCTATTTTTTGGAAGCGCGGCCACAGGAAGCTTAAGCGGAAGGGAGTTCTGTGCCAATGCTAGTTTGGCCAAGGACTCTGTGCAGAAAAACTGTTCATCACGAAGCCGGTGTTGGATCGGATAAGGGCTATTTTTTGGAAGCGCGGCCACAGGAAGCTTAAGCGGAAGTGAATTCTGTGCCGATGCTAGTTTGGCCAAGGACTCTGTGCAGAATAACTGTTCATCGCGAAGCCGGTGTTGGATCGGTTAAGGGTTATTTTTTAGAGCCGCGGCCACAGGAAGCTTACGCGGAAGTGAAACCTGTGCCGGTTTTAGATCGGCTAAAGACCCCGTGCAGAAAAACTGTTCATCGCGAAGCCGGTGCTAGATCAACCAAGAACTCTGTGCAAAAAAACTGTTCATCGCGAAGCCGGTGTTGGATCGGTTAAGTGTTATTTTTTAGAAGCGCGGCCACAGGAAGCTTACTCGAAAGTGAAACCTGTGCCGGTGCTAGTTTGGCCAAGGACTCTGTGCAGAAAAACTGTTCATCGCGAAGCCGGTGTTGGATCGGTTAAGTGTTATTTTTTAGAAGCGCGGCCACAGGAAGCTTACGCGGAAGTGAAACCTGTGCCGGTTTTAGATCGGCTAAGGACCCCGTGCAGAAAAGCTGTTCATCGCGAAGCCGGTGTTGGATCGGTTAAGGGTTATTTTTTAGAAGCTCGGCCACAGGAAGCTTACGCGGAAGTGAATTCTGTGCCAATGCTAGTTTGGCCAAGGACTCTGTGTAGAAAAACTGTTCATCGCGAAGCCGGTGTTGGATCGGTTAAGGGTTATTTTTTAAAACCGCGGCCACAGGAAGCTTACGCGGAAGTGAAACCTGTGCCGGTGTTAGATCGGCTAAGGACCCCGTGCAGAAAAACTGTTCATCGCGAAACCGGTGTTGGATCGGTTAAGGGTTATTTCTTAGAACCGCGGCCACAGGAAGCTTACGCGAAAGTGAGTTCTGTGCTGATGCTAGATCGGCTGAGGACTTTGTGCAAAAAAACTGTTCATCGCGAAGCCGGTGTTGGATCGGTTAAGGGTTATTTTTTAGAACCGCGTCCACAGCAAGCTTAAGCGGAAGTGAGTTCTGTGCTGATGCTAGATCGGCTGAGGACCCCGTGCAGAAAAACGGTTAATCGCGAAGCCGGTGTTGGATCGGATAAGGGCTATTTTTTGGAAGCGCGGCCACAGGAAGCTTAAGCGGAAGTGAATTCTGTGCCGATGCTAGTTTGGCCAAGGACCATGTGCAGAAAAACCTTTCATCGCGAAGCCCGTGTTGGATCGGTGAAGTGTGATATTTTTTAGAAGCGCGGCCACAGGAAGCTTACGCGGAAGTGAAACCTGTGCCGGTGTTAGATCGGCTAAGGACTATGTGCACAAAAACCTTTCATCGCGAAGCCGGTGTTGGATCGGTTAAGTGTTATTTTTTAGAAGCGCGGCCACAGGAAGCTTACGCGGAGGTGAATTCTGTGCGGATGCTAGTTTGGCCAAGGACTCTGTGCAGAGAAACTGTTCATCGCGAAACCGGTGTTGGATCGGTTAAGGGTTATCTCTTAGAACCGCGGCCACAGGAAGCTTAGGCGAAAGTGAGTTCTGTGCTGATGCTAGATCGGCTGAGGACTTTGTGCAAAAAAACTGTTCATCGCGAAGCCGGTGTTGGATCGGTTAAGAGTTATGTTTTAGAAGCGCGGCCATAGGAAGCTTACGCGGAAGCGAATTCTGTGCCGATGCAAAAAACCTGTTCATCGCGAAGGCGGTGTTGTATCGGATAAGGGCTATTTTTTAGAAGCGTGGCCACAGGAAGGTTAAGCGGAGGTGAATTCTGTGCCAATGCTAGTTTGGCCAAGGACTTTGTGCAGAAAAACTGTTCATCGCGAAGCCGGTGTTGGATCGGTTAAGGGTTATGTTTTAGAAGCGCGGACATAGGAAGCTTACGCGGAAGCGAATTCTGTGCCGATGCTAGGTCGGCTAAGGACCCCGTGCAGAAAACCTGTTCATCGCGAAGGCGGTGTTGTATCGGATAAGGGCTATTTTTTAGAAGCGTGGCCACAGGAAGGTTAAGCGGAGGTGAATTCTGTGCCAATGCTAGTTTGGCCAAGGACTTTGTGCAGAATAACTGTTCATCGCGAAGCCGGTGTTGGATCGGTTAAGGGTTATTTTTTAGAACCGCGGCCACAGGAAGCTTACGCGGAAGTGAAACCTGTGCCGGTTTTAGATCGGCTAAGGACTATGTGCACAAAAACCTTTCATCGCGAAGCCGGTGTTGGATCGGTTAAGTGTTATTTTTTAGAAGCGCGGCCACAGGAAGCTTACGCGGAAATGAATTCTGTGCCGATGCTAGTTTGGCCAAGGACTCTGTGCAGAAAAACTGTTCATCGCGAAGCCGGTGTTGGATCGGTTAAGTGTTATTTTTTAGAAGCGCGGCCACAGGAAGCTTACGCGGAAGTGAAACCTGTGCCGGTTTTAGATCGGCTAAGGACCCCGTGCAGAAAAACTGTTCATCGCGAAGCCGGTGTTGGATCGGTTAAGGGTTATTTTTTAGAACCGCGTCCACAGCAAGCTTAAGCGGAAGTGAATTCTGTGCCGATGCTAGTTTGGCCAAGGACCATGTGCAGAAAAACCTTTCATCGCGAAGCCCGTGTTGGATCGGTGAAGTGTGATATTTTTTAGAAGCGCGGCCACAGGAAGCTTACGCGGAAGTGAAACCTGTGCCGGTGTTAGATCGGCTAAGGACTATGTGCACAAAAACCTTTCATCGCGAAGCCGGTGTTGGATCGGTTAAGTGTTATTTTTTAGAAGCGCGGCCACAGGAAGCTTACGCGGAGGTGAATTCTGTGCGGATGCTAGTTTGGCCAAGGACTCTGTGCAGAGAAACTGTTCATCGCGAAACCGGTGTTGGATCGGTTAAGGGTTATCTCTTAGAACCGCGGCCACAGGAAGCTTAGGCGAAAGTGAGTTCTGTGCTGATGCTAGATCGGCTGAGGACTTTGTGCAAAAAAACTGTTCATCGCGAAGCCGGTGTTGGATCGGTTAAGAGTTATGTTTTAGAAGCGCGGCCATAGGAAGCTTACGCGGAAGCGAATTCTGTGCCGATGCAAAAAACCTGTTCATCGCGAAGGCGGTGTTGTATCGGATAAGGGCTATTTTTTAGAAGCGTGGCCACAGGAAGGTTAAGCGGAGGTGAATTCTGTGCCAATGCTAGTTTGGCCAAGGACTATGTGCAGAAAAACCTTTCACCGCGAAGCCGGTGTTGGATCGGTTAAGGGTTATTTTTTAGAAGCGCGGCCATAGGAAGCTTACGCGGAAGTGAAACCTGTGCCGGTGTGAGATCGGCTAAGGACTATGTGCACAAAAACCTTTCATTGCGAAGCCGGTGTTGGATCGGTTAAGGGTTATTTTTTAGAAGCGCGGCCACAGGAACCTTACGCGGAAGTGAAACCTGTGCCGGTGTTAGATCGGCTAAGGACCCCCTGCAGAAAAACTGTTCATCGGGAAGCCGGTGTTGGATGGGTTAAGGGTTATTTTTTAGAACCGCGGCCACAGGAAGCTTACGAGGAAGTGAAACCTGTGCCGGTTTTAGATCGGCTGAGGACCCCGTGCAGAAAAACGGTTAATCGCGAAGCCGGTGTTGGATCGGATAAGGGATATTTTTTAGAAGCGCGGCCACAGGAAGCTTAAGCGGAAGTGAGTTCTGTGCCGATGCTAGTTTGGCCAAGGACTCTGTGCAGAAAAACTGTTCATCGCGCAGCTGGTGTTGGATCGGTTAAGGGTTATTTTTTAGAAGCGCGGCCACAGGAATCTTACGAGGAAGTGAAACCTGTGCCGGTTTTAGATCGGCTGAGGACCCCGTGCAGAAAAACGGTTAATCGCGAAGCCGGTGTTGGATCGGATAAGGGCTATTTTTTGGAAGCGCGGCCACAGGAAGCTTAAGCGGAAGTGAGTTCTGTGCCGATGCTAGTTTGGCCAAGGACTCTGTGCAGAAAAACTGTTCATCGCGCAGCCGGTGTTGGATCGGTTAAGGGTTATTTTTTAGAAGCGCGGCCACAGGAATCTTACGAGGAAGTGAAACCTGTGCCGGTTTTAGATCGGCTGAGGACCCCGTGCAGAAAAACGGTTAATCGCGGAGCCGGTGTTGGATCGGATAAGGGCTATTTTTTGGAAGCGCGGCCACAGGAAGCTTAAGCGGAAGTGAGTTCTGTGCCGATGCTAGTTTGGCCAAGGACTCTGTGCAGAAAAACTGTTCATCGCGCAGCCGGTGTTGGATCGGTTAAGGGTTATTTTTTAGAAGCGCGGCCACAGGAATCTTACGAGGAAGTGAAACCTGTGCCGGTTTTAGATCGGCTGAGGACCCCGTGCAGAAAAACGGTTAATCGCGAAGCCGGTGTTGGATCGGATAAGGGATATTTTTTAGAACCGCGGCCACAGGAAGCTTAAGCGGAAGTGAGTTCTGTGCCGATGCTAGTTTGGCCAAGGACTCTGTGCAGAAAAACTGTTCATCGCGCAGCTGGTGTTGGATCGGTTAAGGGTTATTTTTTAGAAGCGCGGCCACAGGAATCTTACGAGGAAGTGAAACCTGTGCCGGTTTTAGATCAGCTGAGGACCCCGTGCAGAAAAACGGTTAATCGCGAAGCCGGTGTTGGATCGGATAAGGGATATTTTTTAGAACCGCGGCCACAGGAAGCTTAAGCGGAAGTGAGTTCTGTGCCGATGCTAGTTTGGCCAAGGACTCTGTGCAGAAAAACTGTTCATCGCGCAGCTGGTGTTGGATCGGTTAAGGGTTATTTTTTAGAAGCGCGGCCACAGGAATCTTACGCGGAAGTGAAACCTGTGCCGGTTTTAGATCGGCTGAGGACCCCGTGCAGAAAAACGGTTAATCGCGAAGCCGGTGTTGGATCGGATATGGGCTATTTTTTGGAAGCGCGGCCACAGGAAGCTTAAGCGGAAGTGAGTTCTGTGCCGATGCTAGTTTGGCCAAGGACTCTGTGCAGAAAAACTGTTCATCGCGCAGCTGGTGTTGGATCGGTTAAGGGTTATTTTTTAGAAGCGCGGCCACAGGAATCTTACGAGGAAGTGAAACCTGTGCCGGTTTTAGATCGGCTGAGGACCCCGTGCAGAAAAACGGTTAATCGCGATGCCGGTGTTGGATCGGATAAGGGATATTTTTTGGAAGCGCGGCCACAGGAAGCTTACGCGGAAATGAAGCCTGTGCCGGTTTTAGATCGGCTAAGGACCCCGTGCAGAAAAACTGTTCATCGCGAAGCCGGTGTTGGATCGGTTAAGGGTTATTTTTTAGAAGCGCGGCCACAGTAAGCATACGCGGAACTGAATTCTGTGCCAATGCTAGTTTGGCCAAGGACTCTGTGCAGAAAAACTGTTCATCACGAAGCCGGTGTTGGATCGGTTAAGGGTTATTTTTTAGAACCGCGGCCACAGGAAGCTTACGCGGAAGTGAAACCTGTGCCGGTGTTAGATCGGCTAAGGACCCCGTGCAGAAAAACTGTTCATCGCGAAGGCGGTGTTGTATCGGATAAGGGTTATTTTTTAGAAGCGCGGCCACAGGAAGCTTACGCGGAACTGAATTCTGTGCCAATGCTAGTTTGGCCAAGGACTCTGTGCAGAAAAACTGTTCATCACGAAGCCGGTGTTGGATCGGTTAAGGGTTATTTTTTAGAACCGCGGCCACAGGAAGCTTACGCGGAAGTGAAACCTGTGCCGATGCTAGATCGGCTAAGGACCCCGTGCAGAAAACTGTTCATCGCGAAGGCGGTGTTGTATCGGATAAGGGCTATTTTTTGGAAGCGCGGCCACAGGAAGCTTAAGCGGAAGTGAGTTCTGTGCTGATGCTAGATCGGCTGAGGACCCCGTGCAGAAAAACGGTTAATCGCGAAGCCGGTGTTGGATCGGATAAGGGCTATTTTTTGGAAGCGCGGCCACAGGAAGCTTAAGCGGAAGGGAGTTCTGTGCCAATGCTAGTTTGGCCAAGGACTCTGTGCAGAAAAACTGTTCATCACGAAGCCGGTGTTGGATCGGATAAGGGCTATTTTTTGGAAGCGCGGCCACAGGAAGCTTAAGCGGAAGTGAATTCTGTGCCGATGCTAGTTTGGCCAAGGACTCTGTGCAGAATAACTGTTCATCGCGAAGCCGGTGTTGGATCGGTTAAGGGTTATTTTTTAGAGCCGCGGCCACAGGAAGCTTACGCGGAAGTGAAACCTGTGCCGGTTTTAGATCGGCTAAGGACCCCGTGCAGAAAAACTGTTCATCGCGAAGCCGGTGCTAGATCAACCAAGAACTCTGTGCAAAAAAACTGTTCATCGCGAAGCCGGTGTTGGATCGGTTAAGTGTTATTTTTTAGAAGCGCGGCCACAGGAAGCTTACTCGAAAGTGAAACCTGTGCCGGTGCTAGTTTGGCCAAGGACTCTGTGCAGAAAAACTGTTCATCGCGAAGCCGGTGTTGGATCGGTTAAGTGTTATTTTTTAGAAGCGCGGCCACAGGAAGCTTACGCGGAAGTGAAACCTGTGCCGGTTTTAGATCGGCTAAGGACCCCGTGCAGAAAAGCTGTTCATCGCGAAGCCGGTGTTGGATCGGTTAAGGGTTATTTTTTAGAAGCTCGGCCACAGGAAGCTTACGCGGAAGTGAATTCTGTGCCAATGCTAGTTTGGCCAAGGACTCTGTGTAGAAAAACTGTTCATCGCGAAGCCGGTGTTGGATCGGTTAAGGGTTATTTTTTAAAACCGCGGCCACAGGAAGCTTACGCGGAAGTGAAACCTGTGCCGGTGTTAGATCGGCTAAGGACCCCGTGCAGAAAAACTGTTCATCGCGAAACCGGTGTTGGATCGGTTAAGGGTTATTTCTTAGAACCGCGGCCACAGGAAGCTTACGCGAAAGTGAGTTCTGTGCTGATGCTAGATCGGCTGAGGACTTTGTGCAAAAAAACTGTTCATCGCGAAGCCGGTGTTGGATCGGTTAAGGGTTATTTTTTAGAACCGCGTCCACAGCAAGCTTAAGCGGAAGTGAGTTCTGTGCTGATGCTAGATCGGCTGAGGACCCCGTGCAGAAAAACGGTTAATCGCGAAGCCGGTGTTGGATCGGATAAGGGCTATTTTTTGGAAGCGCGGCCACAGGAAGCTTAAGCGGAAGTGAATTCTGTGCCGATGCTAGTTTGGCCAAGGACCATGTGCAGAAAAACCTTTCATCGCGAAGCCCGTGTTGGATCGGTGAAGTGTGATATTTTTTAGAAGCGCGGCCACAGGAAGGTTAAGCGGAGGTGAATTCTGTGCCAATGCTAGTTTGGCCAAGGACTTTGTGCAGAAAAACTGTTCATCGCGAAGCCGGTGTTGGATCGGTTAAGGGTTATGTTTTAGAAGCGCGGACATAGGAAGCTTACGCGGAAGCGAATTCTGTGCCGATGCTAGGTCGGCTAAGGACCCCGTGCAGAAAACCTGTTCATCGCGAAGGCGGTGTTGTATCGGATAAGGGCTATTTTTTAGAAGCGTGGCCACAGGAAGGTTAAGCGGAGGTGAATTCTGTGCCAATGCTAGTTTGGCCAAGGACTTTGTGCAGAATAACTGTTCATCGCGAAGCCGGTGTTGGATCGGTTAAGGGTTATTTTTTAGAACCGCGGCCACAGGAAGCTTACGCGGAAGTGAAACCTGTGCCGGTTTTAGATCGGCTAAGGACTATGTGCACAAAAACCTTTCATCGCGAAGCCGGTGTTGGATCGGTTAAGTGTTATTTTTTAGAAGCGCGGCCACAGGAAGCTTACGCGGAAATGAATTCTGTGCCGATGCTAGTTTGGCCAAGGACTCTGTGCAGAAAAACTGTTCATCGCGAAGCCGGTGTTGGATCGGTTAAGTGTTATTTTTTAGAAGCGCGGCCACAGGAAGCTTACGCGGAAGTGAAACCTGTGCCGGTTTTAGATCGGCTAAGGACCCCGTGCAGAAAAACTGTTCATCGCGAAGCCGGTGTTGGATCGGTTAAGGGTTATTTTTTAGAACCGCGTCCACAGCAAGCTTAAGCGGAAGTGAATTCTGTGCCGATGCTAGTTTGGCCAAGGACCATGTGCAGAAAAACCTTTCATCGCGAAGCCCGTGTTGGATCGGTGAAGTGTGATATTTTTTAGAAGCGCGGCCACAGGAAGCTTACGCGGAAGTGAAACCTGTGCCGGTGTTAGATCGGCTAAGGACTATGTGCACAAAAACCTTTCATCGCGAAGCCGGTGTTGGATCGGTTAAGTGTTATTTTTTAGAAGCGCGGCCACAGGAAGCTTACGCGGAGGTGAATTCTGTGCGGATGCTAGTTTGGCCAAGGACTCTGTGCAGAGAAACTGTTCATCGCGAAACCGGTGTTGGATCGGTTAAGGGTTATCTCTTAGAACCGCGGCCACAGGAAGCTTAGGCGAAAGTGAGTTCTGTGCTGATGCTAGATCGGCTGAGGACTTTGTGCAAAAAAACTGTTCATCGCGAAGCCGGTGTTGGATCGGTTAAGAGTTATGTTTTAGAAGCGCGGCCATAGGAAGCTTACGCGGAAGCGAATTCTGTGCCGATGCAAAAAACCTGTTCATCGCGAAGGCGGTGTTGTATCGGATAAGGGCTATTTTTTAGAAGCGTGGCCACAGGAAGGTTAAGCGGAGGTGAATTCTGTGCCAATGCTAGTTTGGCCAAGGACTTTGTGCAGAATAACTGTTCATCGCGAAGCCGGTGTTGGATCGGTTAAGGGTTATTTTTTAGAACCGCGGCCACAGGAAGCTTACGCGGAAGTGAAACCTGTGCCGGTTTTAGATCGGCTAAGGACTATGTGCACAAAAACCTTTCATCGCGAAGCCGGTGTTGGATCGGTTAAGTGTTAGTTTTTAGAAGCGCGGCCACAGGAAGCTTACGCGGAGGTGAATTCTGTGCGGATGCTAGTTTGGCCAAGGACTCTGTGCAGAGAAACTGTTCATCGCGAAGCCGGTGTTGGATCGGTTAAGGGTTATTTTTTAGAAGCGCGGCCATAGGAAGCTTACGCGGAAGTGAATTCTGTGCTGATGCTAGTTTGGCCAAGGACTTTGTGCAGAAAAACTGTTCATCGCGAAGCCGGTGTTGGATCGGTTAAGGGTTATTTTTTAGAAGCGCGGCCACAGGAAGCTTACGCGGAAATGATTTCTGTGCCGATGCTAGATCGGCAAAGGACCCCGTGCAGAAAACCTGTTCATCGCGAAGGCGGTGTTGTTTCGGATAAGGGCTATTTTTTAGAAGCGTGGCCACAGGGAGCTTAAGCGGAGGTGAATTCTGTGCCAATGCTAGTTTGGCCAAGGACTCTGTGCAGAAAAACTGTTCATCGCGAAGCCGGTGTTGGATCGGTTAAGTGTTATTTTTTAGAAGCGCGGCCACAGGAAGCTTACGCGGAAATGAATTCTGTGCCGATGCTAGATCGGCTAAGGACTCCGTGCAGAAAACTGTTCATCGCGAAGGCGGTGCTAGATCAACCAAGAACTCTGTGCAGAAAAACTGTTCATCGCGAAGCCAGAAGAGGACTCTGTGCAGAAGAACTGTGGATCACGAAGCCGGTGTTGGATCGGTTAAAGGCTATCTTTTGTAAGCCCGGCAGCAGGAAGCCTCCTCAGAAGAGGACTCTGTGCAGAAGAACTGTGGATCAAGAAGCCGGTGTTGGATCGGTTAAAGGTTAGTTTTTGTAAGCGCGGCGGCAGGAAGCCTCCTCAGAAGAGGACTCTGTGCAGAAGAACTGTGGATCACGAAGCCGGTGTTGGATCGGTTAAAGGCTATTTTTTGTAAGCGCGGCAGCAGGAAGCCTACTCAGAAGAGGACTCTGTGCAGAAGAACTGTGGATCAAGAAGCCGGTGTTGGATCGGTTAAAGGTTAGTTTTTGTAAGCGCGGCGGCAGGAAGCCTCCTCAGAAGAGGACTCTGTGCAGAAGAACTGTGGATCACGAAGCCGGTGTTGGATCGGTTAAAGGCTATCTTTTGTAAGCGCGGCAGCAGGAAGCCTCCTCAGAAGAGGACCTGTGCAGAAGCACTGTGGATCACGAAGCCGGTGTTGGATCGGTTAAAGGCTATCTTTTGTTAGCGCGGCAGCAGGAAGCCTACTCAGAAGAGGACTCTTTGCAGAAAAACTGTGGATCACGAAGCCGGTGTTGGATAGGTTAAAGGCTATCTTTTGTTAGCGCGGCAGCAGGAAGTATACTCAGAAGAGGACTCTGTGCAGAAGAACTGTGGATCACGAAGCCGGTGTTGGATCGGTTGAAGGTTAGTTTTTGTAAGCGCGGCGGCAGGAAGCCTCCTCAGAAGAGGACTCTGTGCAGAAGAACTGTGGATCACGAAGCCGGTGTTGGATCGGTTAAAGGCTATCTTTTGTAAGCGCGGCAGCAGGAAGCCTCCTCAGAAGAGGACCTGTGCAGAAGCACTGTGGATCACGAAGCCGGTGTTGGATCGGTTAAAGGCTATCTTTTGTAACCGCGGTAGCAGGAAGCCTACTCAGAAGAGGACTCTGTGCAGAAGAACTGTGGATCACGAAGCCGGTGTTGGATCGGTTAAAGGTTAGTTTTTGTAAGCGCGGCGGCAGGAAGCCTCCTCAGAAGAGGACTCTTTGCAGAAAAACTGTGGATCACGAAGCCGGTGTTGGATAGGTTAAAGGCTATCTTTTGTTAGCGCGGCAGCAGTGAGCCTCCTCAGAAGAGGACCTGTGCAGAAGCACTGTGGATCACGAAGCCGGTGTTGGATCGGTTAAAGGCTATCTTTTGTAAGCGCGTTAGCAGGAAGCCTACTCAGAAGAGGACTCTGTGCAGAAGAACTGTGGATCACGAAGCCGGTGTTGGATCGGTTGAAGGTTAGTTTTTGTAAGCGCGGCGGCAGGAAGCCTCCTCAGAAGAGGACTCTTTGCAGAAAAACTGTGGATCACGAAGCCGGTGTTGGATAGGTTAAAGGCTATCTTTTGTTAGCGCGGCAGCAGTAAGCCTCCTCAGAAGAGGACCTGTGCAGAAGCACTGTGGATCACGAAGCCGGTGTTGGATCGGTTAAAGGCTATCTTTTGTTAGCGCGGCAGCAGGAAGCCTACTCAGAAGAGGACTCTTTGCAGAGAAACTGTGGATCACGAAGCCGGTGTTGGATCGGTTAAAGGCTATCTTTTGTTAGCGCGGCAGCAGGAAGCCTACTCAGAAGAGGACTCTTTGCAGAGAAACTGTGGATCACGAAGCCGGTGTTGGATCGGTTAAAGGCTATCTTTTGTAAGCCCGGCAGCAGGAAGCCTACTCAGAAAAGGCCTCTGCGCAGAAGAACTGTGGATCACGAAGCCGGTGTTGGATAGGTTAAAGGCTATCTTTTGTTAGCGCGGCAGCAGTAAGCCTCCTCAGAAGAGGACCTGTGCAGAAGCACTGTGGATCACGAAGCCGGTGTTGGATCGGTTAAAGGCTATCTTTTGTTAGCGCGGCAGCAGGAAGCCTACTCAGAAGAGGACTCTTTGCAGAGAAACTGTGGATCACGAAGCCGGTGTTGGATCGGTTAAAGGCTATCTTTTGTTAGCGCGGCAGCAGGAAGCCTACTCAGAAGAGGACTCTTTGCAGAGAAACTGTGGATCGCGGAGCTGGTGTTGGATCGGTTAAAGGCTGTCTTTTGTAAGCGCGGCAGCAGGAAGCCTACTCAGAAGAGGACTCTGTGCAGAAAAACTGTGGATCGCTAAGCTGGTGTTGGATCGGTTAAGGGTTATTTTTTGTAAGCGCGGCAGCAGTAAGCCTTCTCAGAAGAGGACTCTGTGCAGAAGCACTGTGGATCGCGGAGGCGGTGTTGGATCGGTTAAAGGCTATCTTTTGTAAGCGCGGCAGCAGTAAGCCTACTCAGAAGAGGACTCTGTGCAGAAGCACTGTGGATCGCGGAGGCGGTGTTGGATCGGTTAAAGGCTATCTTTTGTAAGCGCGGCAGCAGTAAGCCTACTCAGAAGAGGACTCTGTGCAGAAAAACTGTGGATCGCGGAGCTGGTGTTGGATTGGTTAAAGGCTGTCTTTTGTAAGCGCGGCAGCAGGAAGCCTACTCAGAAGAGGACTCTGTGCAGAGAAACTGTGGATCACGAAGCCGGTGTTGCATCGGTTAAAGGCTATCTTTTGTAAGCGCGGCAGCAGGAAGCCTACTCAGAAGAGGACTCTGTGCAGAAGAAATGGGGATCACGAAGCTAGTGTTGGATCGGTTAAGGGTAATTTTTTGTAAGCGCGGCAGCAGTAAGCCTTCTCAGAAGAGGACTCTGTGCAGAAGAACTGTGGATCACGAAGCCGGTGTTGGATCGGTTAAAGGCTATCTTTTGTAAGCGCGGCAGCAGGAAGCCTACTCAGAAGAGGACTCTGTGCAGAAAAACTGTGGATCGCGGAGCTGGTGTTGGATCGGTTAAAGGCTGTCTTTTGTAAGCGCGGCAGCAGGAAGCCTACTCAGAAGAGGACTCTGTGCAGAAAAACTGTGGATCGCTAAGCTGGTGTTGGATCGGTTAAGGGTTATTTTTTGTAAGCGCGGCAGCAGTAAGCCTTCTCAGAAGAGGACTCTGTGCAGAAGCACTGTGGATCGCGGAGGCGGTGTTGGATCGGTTAAAGGCTATCTTTTGTAAGCGCGGCAGCAGGAAGCCTACTCAGAAGAGGCCTCTGCGCAGAAGAACTGTGGATCACGAAGCCGGTGTTGGATCGGTTAAAGGTTAGTTTTTGTAAGCGCGGCGGCAGGAAGCCTACTCAGAAGAGGACTCTGTGCAGAAGCACTGTGGATCGCGGAGGCAATGTTGGATCGGTTAAAGGCTATCTTTTGTAAGCGCGGCAGCAGTAAGCCTACTCAGAAGACGACTCTGTGCAGAAGAACTGTGCATCACGAAGCTGGTGTTGGATCGGTCAAAGGCTATCTTTTGTAAGCGCGGCAGCAGTAATCCTACTCAGAAGAGGACTCTGTGCAGAAGAACTGTGGATCACGAAGCTGGTGTTGGATCGGTTAAGGGTTATCTTTTCTAAGCGCGGCAGCAGTAAGCCTACTAAGAAGAGGCCTCTGCGCAGAAGAACTGTGGATCACAAAGCCGGTGTTGGATCGGGTAAAGGCTATCTTTTGTAAGCGCGGCAGCAGGAAGCCTACTCAGAAGAGGACTCTGTGCAGAAAAGCTGTGGATCGCTAAGCTGGTGTTGGATCGGTTAAGGGTTATCTTTTTTAAGCGCGGCAGCAGTAAGCCTACTCAGAAGAGGACTCTGTGCAGAAGAACTGTGGATCACGAAGCTGGTGTTGGATCGGTTAAGGGTTATCTTTTCTAAGCGCGGCAGCAGTAAGCCTACTAAGAAGAGGCCTCTGCGCAGAAGAACTGTGGATCACGAAGCCGGTGTTGGATCGGGTAAAGGCTATCTTTTGTAAGCGCGGCAGCAGGAAGCCTACTCAGAAGAGGACTCTGTGCAGAAGAACTGTGGATCACGAAGCCGGTGCTGCATCGGTTAAAGGCTATCTTTTGTAAGCGCGGCAGCAGGAAGCCTACTCAGAAGAGGCCTCTGCGCAGAAGAACTGTGGATCACGAAGCCGGTGTTGGATCGGTTAAAGGTTAGGTTTTGTAAGCGCGGCGGCAGGAAGCCTACTCAGAAGAGGACTCTGTGCAGAAAAGCTGTGGATCGCTAAGCTGGTGTTGGATCGGTTAAGGGTTATCTTTTTTAAGCGCGGCAGCAGTAAGCCTACTCAGAAGAGGACTCTGTGCAGAAGAACTGTGCATCACGAAGCTGGTGTTGGAGCGGTCAAAGGCTATCTTTTGTAAGCGCGGCAGCAGTAATCCTACTCAGAAGAGGACTCTGTGCAGAAGAACTGTGGATCACGAAGCTGGTGTTGGATCGGTTAAGGGTTATCTTTTCTAAGCGCGGCAGCAGTAAGCCTACTAAGAAGAGGCCTCTGCGCAGAAGAACTGTGGATCACGAAGCCGGTGTTGGATCGGGTAAAGGCTATCTTTTGTAAGCGCGGCAGCAGGAAGCCTACTCAGAAGAGGACTCTGTGCAGAAGAACTGTGGATCACGAAGCCGGTGTTGCATCGGTTAAAGGCTATCTTTTGTAAGCGCGGCAGCAGGAAGCCTACTCAGAAGAGGACTCTGTGCAGAAGAAATGGGGATCACGAAGCTAGTGTTGGATCGGTTAAGGGTAATTTTTTGTAAGCGCGGCAGCAGTAATCCTACTCAGAAGAGGACTCTGTGCAGAAGAACTGTGGATCACGAAGCTGGTGTTGGATCGGTTAAGGGTTATCTTTTCTAAGCGCGGCAGCAGTAAGCCTACTAAGAAGAGGCCTCTGCGCAGAAGAACTGTGGATCACGAAGCCGGTGTTGGATCGGGTAAAGGCTATCTTTTGTAAGCGCGGCAGCAGGAAGCCTACTCAGAAGAGGACTCTGTGCAGAAAAGCTGTGGATCGCTAAGCTGGTGTTGGATCGGTTAAGGGTTATCTTTTTTAAGCGCGGCAGCAGTAAGCCTACTCAGAAGAGGACTCTGTGCAGAAGAACTGTGGATCACGAAGCTGGTGTTGGATCGGTTAAGGGTTATCTTTTCTAAGCGCGGCAGCAGTAAGCCTACTAAGAAGAGGCCTCTGCGCAGAAGAACTGTGGATCACGAAGCCGGTGTTGGATCGGGTAAAGGCTATCTTTTGTAAGCGCGGCAGCAGGAAGCCTACTCAGAAGAGGACTCTGTGCAGAAGAACTGTGGATCACGAAGCCGGTGTTGGATCGGGTAAAGGCTATCTTTTGTAAGCGCGGCAGCAGGAAGCCTACTCAGAAGAGGACTCTGTGCAGAAGAACTGTGGATCACGAAGCCGGTGCTGCATCGGTTAAAGGCTATCTTTTGTAAGCGCGGCAGCAGGAAGCCTACTCAGAAGAGGCCTCTGCGCAGAAGAACTGTGGATCACGAAGCCGGTGTTGGATCGGTTAAAGGTTAGGTTTTGTAAGCGCGGCGGCAGGAAGCCTACTCAGAAGAGGACTCTGTGCAGAAAAGCTGTGGATCGCTAAGCTGGTGTTGGATCGGTTAAGGGTTATCTTTTTTAAGGGCGGCAGCAGTAAGCCTACTCAGAAGAGGACTCTGTGCAGAAGAACTGTGCATCACGAAGCTGGTGTTGGAGCGGTCAAAGGCTATCTTTTGTAAGCGCGGCAGCAGTAATCCTACTCAGAAGAGGACTCTGTGCAGAAGAACTGTGGATCACGAAGCTGGTGTTGGATCGGTTAAGGGTTATCTTTTCTAAGCGCGGCAGCAGTAAGCCTACTAAGAAGAGGCCTCTGCGCAGAAGAACTGTGGATCACGAAGCCGGTGTTGGATCGGGTAAAGGCTATCTTTTGTAAGCGCGGCAGCAGGAAGCCTACTCAGAAGAGGACTCTGTGCAGAAGAACTGTGGATCACGAAGCCGGTGTTGCATCGGTTAAAGGCTATCTTTTGTAAGCGCGGCAGCAGGAAGCCTACTCAGAAGAGGACTCTGTGCAGAAGAAATGGGGATCACGAAGCTAGTGTTGGATCGGTTAAGGGTAATTTTTTGTAAGCGCGGCAGCAGTAATCCTACTCAGAAGAGGACTCTGTGCAGAAGAACTGTGGATCACGAAGCTGGTGTTGGATCGGTTAAGGGTTATCTTTTCTAAGCGCGGCAGCAGTAAGCCTACTAAGAAGAGGCCTCTGCGCAGAAGAACTGTGGATCACGAAGCCGGTGTTGGATCGGGTAAAGGCTATCTTTTGTAAGCGCGGCAGCAGGAAGCCTACTCAGAAGAGGACTCTGTGCAGAAAAGCTGTGGATCGCTAAGCTGGTGTTGGATCGGTTAAGGGTTATCTTTTTTAAGCGCGGCAGCAGTAAGCCTACTCAGAAGAGGACTCTGTGCAGAAGAACTGTGGATCACGAAGCTGGTGTTGGATCGGTTAAGGGTTATCTTTTCTAAGCGCGGCAGCAGTAAGCCTACTCAGAAGAGGCCTCTGCGCAGAAGAACTGTGGATCACGAAGCCGGTGTTGGATCGGTTAAAGGTTAGGTTTTGTAAGCGCGGCGGCAGGAAGCCTACTCAGAAGAGGACTCTGTGCAGAAAAGCTGTGGATCGCTAAGCTGGTGTTGGATCGGTTAAGGGTTATCTTTTTTAAGCGCGGCAGCAGTAAGCCTACTCAGAAGAGGACTCTGTGCAGAAGAACTGTGCATCACGAAGCTGGTGTTGGAGCGGTCAAAGGCTATCTTTTGTAAGCGCGGCAGCAGTAATCCTACTCAGAAGAGGACTCTGTGCAGAAGAACTGTGGATCACGAAGCTGGTGTTGGATCGGTTAAGGGTTATCTTTTCTAAGCGCGGCAGCAGTAAGCCTACTAAGAAGAGGCCTCTGCGCAGAAGAACTGTGGATCACGAAGCCGGTGTTGGATCGGGTAAAGGCTATCTTTTGTAAGCGCGGCAGCAGGAAGCCTACTCAGAAGAGGACTCTGTGCAGAAGAACTGTGGATCACGAAGCCGGTGTTGCATCGGTTAAAGGCTATCTTTTGTAAGCGCGGCAGCAGGAAGCCTACTCAGAAGAGGACTCTGTGCAGAAGAAATGGGGATCACGAAGCTAGTGTTGGATCGGTTAAGGGTAATTTTTTGTAAGCGCGGCAGCAGTAAGCCTTCTCAGAAGAGGACTCTGTGCAGAAGAACTGTGGATCACGAAGCCGGTGTTGGATCGGTTAAAGGCTATCTTTTGTAAGCGCGGCAGCAGGAAGCCTACTCAGAAGAGGACTCTGTGCAGAAAAACTGTGGATCGCGGAGCTGGTGTTGGATCGGTTAAAGGCTGTCTTTTGTAAGCGCGGCAGCAGGAAGCCTACTCAGAAGAGGACTCTGTGCAGAAAAACTGTGGATCGCTAAGCTGGTGTTGGATCGGTTAAGGGTTATTTTTTGTAAGCGCGGCAGCAGTAAGCCTTCTCAGAAGAGGACTCTGTGCAGAAGCACTGTGGATCGCGGAGGCGGTGTTGGATCGGTTAAAGGCTATCTTTTGTAAGCGCGGCAGCAGTAAGCCTACTCAGAAGAGGACTCTGTGCAGAAGAACTGTGGATCACAAAGCCGGTGCTGCATCGGTTAAAGGCTATCTTTTGTAAGCGCGGCAGCAGGAAGCCTACTCAGAAGAGGCCTCTGCGCAGAAGAACTGTGGATCACGAAGCCGGTGTTGGATCGGTTAAAGGTTAGTTTTTGTAAGCGCGGCGGCAGGAAGCCTACTCAGAAGAGGACTCTGTGCAGAAGCACTGTGGATCGCGGAGGCGGTGTTGGATCGGTTAAAGGCTATCTTTTGTAAGCGCGGCAGCAGTAAGCCTACTCAGAAGACGACTCTGTGCAGAAGAACTGTGCATCACGAAGCTGGTGTTGGATCGGTTAAAGGCTATCTTTTGTAAGCGCGGCGGCAGGAAGCCTTCTCAGAAGAGGACTCTGTGCAGAAGAACTGTGCATCACGAAGCTGGTGTTGGATCGGTTAAAGGCTATCTTTTGTAAGCGCGGCGGCAGGAAGCCTTCTCAGAAGAGGACTCTGTGCAGAAGAACTGTGCATCACGAAGCTGGTGTTGGATCGGTTAAAGGCTATCTTTTGTAAGCGCGGCGGCAGGAAGCCTTCTCAGAAGAGGACTCTGTGCAGAAGCACTGTGGATCGCGGAGGCGGTGTTGGATCGGTTAAAGGCTATCTTTTGTAAGCGCGGCAGCAGTAAGCCTACTCAGAAGACGACTCTGTGCAGAAGAACTGTGCATCACGAAGCTGGTGTTGGATCGGTTAAAGGCTATCTTTTGTAAGCGCGGCGGCAGGAAGCCTTCTCAGAAGAGGACTCTGTGCAGAAGAACTGTGCATCACGAAGCTGGTGTTGGATCGGTTAAAGGCTATCTTTTGTAAGCGCGGCGGCAGGAAGCCTTCTCAGAAGAGGACTCTGTGCAGAAAAACTGTGGATCACGAAGCCGGTGTTGGATCGGTTAAAGGCTATCTTTTGTAAGCGCGGCGGCAGGAAGCCTTCTCAGAAGAGGACTCTGTGCAGAAGCACTGTGGATCGCGGAGGCGGTGTTGGATCGGTTAAAGGCTATCTTTTGTAAGCGCGGCAGCAGTAAGCCTACTCAGAAGACGACTCTGTGCAGAAGAACTGTGGATCACGAAGCCGGTTCTGCATCGGTTAAAGGCTATCTTTTGTAAGCGCGGCAGCAGGACGCCTACTCAGAAAAGGCCTCTGCGCAGAAGAACTGTGGATCACGAAGCCGGTGTTGGATCGGTTAAAGGTTAGGTTTTGTAAGCGCGGCGGCAGGAAGCCTACTCAGAAGAGGACTCTGTGCAGAAAAGCTGTGGATCGCTAAGCTGGTGTTGGATCGGTTAAGGGTTATCTTTTTTAAGCGCGGCAGCAGTAAGCCTACTCAGAAGAGGACTCTGTGCAGAAGAACTGTGCATCACGAAGCTGGTGTTGGATCGGTCAAAGGCTATCTTTTGTAAGCGCGGCGGCAGGAAGCCTACTCAGAAGAGGACTCTGTGCAGAAAAGCTGTGGATCGCTAAGCTGGTGTTGGATCGGTTAAGGGTTATCTTTTTTAAGCGCGGCAGCAGTAAGCCTACTCAGAAGAGGACTCTGTGCAGAAGAACTGTGCATCACGAAGCTGGTGTTGGATCGGTCAAAGGCTATCTTTTGTAAGCGCGGCAGCAGTAATCCTACTCAGAAGAGGACTCTGTGCAGAAGAACTGTGGATCACGAAGCTGGTGTTGGATCGGTTAAGGGTTATCTTTTTTAAGCGCGTCAGCAGTAAGCCTACTCAAAAAAGGACTCTGCGCAGAAGAACTGTTGATCACGAAGCCGGTGTTGGATCGGTTAACGATTAGTTTTTGTAAGCGCGTTGGATCGGTTAAAGGCTATCTTTTGTAAGCGGGGCAGCAGGAACCCTACTCAGAAGAGGACTCTGTGCAAAAGAACTGTGGATCACGAAGCTGGTGTTGGATCGGTCAAAGGCTATCTTTTGTAAGCGCGGCAGCAGTAAGCCTACTCAGAAGAGGACTCTGTGCAGAAGAACTGTGGATCACGAAGCTGGTGTTGGATCGGTTAAAGGCTATCTTTTGTAAGCGCGGCAGCAGAGAGCCTACTCAGAAGAGGACTCTGTGCAGAAAAACTGTGGATCGCGGAGCTGGTGTTGGATCGGTTAAAGGCTGTCTTTTGTAAGCGCGGTAGCAGTAAGCCTACTCAGAAGAGGACTCTGTGCAGAAGAACTGTGGATCACGAAGCCGGTGTTGGATCGGTTAAGGGTTATCTTTTTTAAGCGCGGCAGCAGTAAGCCTACTCAGAGGACTCTGTGCAGAAGAACTGTTTATCACGAAGCCGGTGTTGGATCGGTTAAAGGCTATCTTTTGTAAGCGCGGCAGCAGAAAGCCTACTCAGAAGAGGACTCTGTGCAGAAAAGCTGTGGATCGCTAAGCTGGTGTTGGATCGGTTAAGGGTTATCTTTTTTAAGCGCGGCAGCAGTAAGCCTACTCAGAAGAGGACTCTGTGCAGAAGAACTGTGGATCACGAAGCCGGTGTTGGATCGGTTAAAGGCTATCTTTTGTAAGCGCGGCAGCAGAAAGCCTACTCAGAAGAGGACTCTGTGCAGAAAAACTGTGGATCGCGGAGCTGGTGTTGGATCGGTTAAAGGCTATCTTTTGTAAGCGCGGCAGCAGGAAGCCTACTCAGAAGAGGCCTCTGCGCAGAAGAACTGTGGATCACGAAGCCGGTGTTGGATCGGCTAAGGGTTATCTTTTGTAAGCGCTACGGCAGGAAGCCTACCTAGAAGAGGACTCTGTGCAGAAACACTGTGGATCGCGGAGCTGGTGTTGGATCGGTTAAAGGCTGTCTTTTGTAAGCGCGGCAGCAGGAAGCCTACTCAGAAGAGGACTCTGTGTAGAAGAACTGTGGATCGCGGAGCTGGTGTTGGATCGGTTAAGGGTTATCTTTTTTAAGCGCGGCAGCAGTAAGCCTACTCAGAAGAGGACTCTGTGCAGAAGAACTGTTTATCACGAAGCCGGTGTTGGATCGGTTAAAGGCTATCTTTTGTAAGCGCGGCAGCAGAAAGCCTACTCAGAAGAGGACTCTAAGCAGAAAAACTGTGGATCGCGGAGCTGGTGTTGGATCGGTTAAAGGCTGTCTTTTGTAAGCGCGGCAGCAGGAAGCCTACTCAGAAGAGGACTCTGTGCAGAAGAACTGTGGATCACGAAGCCGGTGTTGGATCGGTTAAAGGCTATCTTTTGTAAGCGCGGCAGCAGGAAGCCTACTCAGAAGAGGCCTCTGTGCAGAAAAACTGTGGATCGCGGAGCTGGTGTTGGATCGGCTAAGGGTTATCTTTTGTAAGCGCGGCAGAAGGAAGCCTACTCAGAAGAGGCCTCTGCGCAGAAAAACTGTGGATCGCGGAGCTGGTGTTGGATCGGTTAAAGGCTATATTTTGTAAGCGCGGCAGCAGAAAGCCTACTCAGAAGAGGACTCTGTGCAGAAAAACTGTGGATCGCGGAGCTGGTGTTGGATCGGTTAAAGGCTATCTTTTGTAAGCGCGGCAGCAGGAAGCCTACTCAGAAGAGGCCTCTGCGCAGAAGAACTGTGGATCACGAAGCCGGTGTTGGATCGGCTAAGGGTTATCTTTTGTAAGCGCTACGGCAGGAAGCCTACCTAGAAGAGGACTCTGTGCAGAAACACTGTGGATCGCTAAGCTGGTGTTGGATCGGTTAAGGGTTATCTTTTTTAAGCGCGGCAGCAGTAAGTCTACTCAGAAGAGGACTCTGTGCAGAAGAACTGTGGATCACGAGGCCGGTGTTGGATCGGTTAAAGACTATCTTTTGTAAGCGCGGCAGCAGGAAGCCTACTCAGAAGAGGACTCTGTGCAGAAACACTGTGGATCGCGGAGCTGGTGTTGGATCGGTTAAAGGCTGTCTTTTGTAAGCGCGGCAGCAGGAAGCCTACTCAGAAGAGGACTCTGTGCAGAAAAGCTGTGGATCGCTAAGCTGGTGTTGGATCGGCTAAGGGTTATCTTTTGTAAGCGCTACGGCAGGAAGCCTACCTAGAAGAGGACTCTGTGCAGAAACACTGTGGATCGCGGAGCTGGTGTTGGATCGGTTAAAGGCTGTCTTTTGTAAGCGCGGCAGCAGGAAGCCTACTCAGAAGAGGACTCTGTGCAGAAAAGCTGTGGATCGCTAAGCTGGTGTTGGATCGGCTAAGGGTTATCTTTTGTAAGCGCTACGGCAGGAAGCCTACCTAGAAGAGGACTCTGTGCAGAAACACTGTGGATCGCGGAGCCGGTGTTGGATCGGTTAAAGACTATCTTTTGTAAGCGCGGCAGCAGGAAGCCTACTCAGAAGAGGACTCTGTGCAGAAACACTGTGGATCGCGGAGCTGGTGTTGGATCGGTTAAAGGCTATCTTTTGTAAGCGCGGCAGCAGGAAGCCTACTCAGAAGAGGCCTCTGCGCAGAAGAACTGTGGATCACGAAGCCGGTGTTGGATCGGCTAAGGGTTATCTTTTGTAAGCGCTACGGCAGGAAGCCTACCTAGAAGAGGACTCTGTGCAGAAACACTGTGGATCGCGGAGCCGGTGTTGGATCGGTTAAGGGTTATCTTTTTTAAGCGCGGCAGCAGTAAGCCTACTCAGAAGAGGCCTCTGCGCAGAAGAACTGTGGATCACGAAGCCGGTGTTGGATCGGCTAAGGGTTATCTTTTGTAAGCGCTACGGCAGGAAGCCTACCTAGAAGAGGACTCTTTGCAGAAACACTGTGGATCGCTAAGCTGGTGTTGGATCGGTTAAAGGCTATCTTTTTTAAGCGCGGCAGCAGTAAGCCTACTCAGAAGAGGCCTCTGCGCAGAAGAACTGTGGATCACGAAGCCGGTGTTGGATCGGCTAAGGGTTATCTTTTGTAAGCGCTACGGCAGGAAGCCTACCTAGAAGAGGACTCTTTGCAGAAACACTGTGGATCGCTAAGCTGGTGTTGGATCGGTTAAAGGCTATCTTTTGTAAGCGCGGCAGCAGGAAGCCTACTCAGAAGAGGACTCTGTGCAGAAACACTGTGGATCGCGGAGCTGGTGTTGGATCGGTTAAAGGCTGTCTTTTGTAAGCGCGGCAGCAGGAAGCCTACTCAGAAGAGGACTCTGTGCAGAAAAGCTGTGGATCGCTAAGCTGGTGTTGGATCGGCTAAGGGTTATCTTTTGTAAGCGCTACGGCAGGAAGCCTACCTAGAAGAGGACTCTGTGCAGAAACACTGTGGATCGCGGAGCCGGTGTTGGATCGGTTAAAGACTATCTTTTGTAAGCGCGGCAGCAGGAAGCCTACTCAGAAGAGGACTCTGTGCAGAAACACTGTGGATCGCGGAGCTGGTGTTGGATCGGTTAAAGGCTATCTTTTGTAAGCGCGGCAGCAGGAAGCCTACTCAGAAGAGGCCTCTGCGCAGAAGAACTGTGGATCACGAAGCCGGTGTTGGATCGGCTAAGGGTTATCTTTTGTAAGCGCTACGGCAGGAAGCCTACCTAGAAGAGGACTCTGTGCAGAAACACTGTGGATCGCGGAGCCGGTGTTGGATCGGTTAAGGGTTATCTTTTTTAAGCGCGGCAGCAGTAAGCCTACTCAGAAGAGGCCTCTGCGCAGAAGAACTGTGGATCACGAAGCCGGTGTTGGATCGGCTAAGGGTTATCTTTTGTAAGCGCTACGGCAGGAAGCCTACCTAGAAGAGGACTCTTTGCAGAAACACTGTGGATCGCTAAGCTGGTGTTGGATCGGTTAAAGGCTATCTTTTGTAAGCGCGGCAGCAGGAAGCCTACTCAGAAGAGGACTCTGTGCAGAAACACTGTGGATCACGAAGCCGGTGTTGGATCGGTTAAAGGCTATCTTTTGTAAGCGCGGCAGCAGGAAGCCTACTCAGAAGAGGACTCTGTGCAGAAACACTGTGGATCACGAAGCCGGTGTTGGATCGGTTAAAGGCTATCTTTTGTAAGCGCGGCAGCAGGAAGCCTACCTAGAAGAGGACTCTGTGCAGAAAAGCTGTGGATCGCTAAGCTGGTGTTGGATCGGTTAAGGGTTATCTTTTTTAAGCGCGGCAGCAGTAAGCCTACTCAGAAGAGGCCTCTGCGCAGAAGAACTGTGGATCACGAAGCCGGTGTTGGATCGGCTAAGGGTTATCTTTTGTAAGCGCTACGGCAGGAAGCCTACCTAGAAGAGGACTCTGTGCAGAAACACTGTGGATCGCTAAGCTGGTGTTGGATCGGTTAAGGGTTATCTTTTTTAAGCGCGGCAGCAGTAAGCCTACTCAGAAGAGGACTCTGTGCAGAAGAACTGTGGATCACGAAGCCGGTGTTGGATCGGTTAAAGGCTATCTTTTGTAAGCGCGGCAGCAGGAAGCCTACTCAGAAGAGGACTCTGTGCAGAAACACTGTGGATCACGAAGCCGGTGTTGGATCGGTTAAAGGCTATCTTTTGTAAGCGCGGCAGCAGTAAGCCTACTCAGAAGAGGACTCTGTGCAGAAGAACTGTGGATCACGAAGCCGGTGTTGGATCGGTTAAAGGCTATCTTTTGTAAGCGCGGCAGCAGGAAGCCTACTCAGAAGAGGACTCTGTGCAGAAAAACTGTGGATCGCGGAGCTGGTGTTGGATCGGTTAAAGGCTATCTTTTGTAAGCGCGGCAGCAGGAAGCCTACTCAGAAGAGGCCTCTGCGCAGAAGAACTGTGGATCACGAAGCCGGTGTTGGATCGGCTAAGGGTTATCTTTTGTAAGCGCTACGGCAGGAAGCCTACCTAGAAGAGGACTCTGTGCAGAAACACTGTGGATCGCTAAGCTGGTGTTGGATCGGTTAAGGGTTATCTCTTTTAAGCGCGGCAGCAGTAAGCCTACTCAGAAGAGGACTCTGTGCAGAAGAACTGTGGATCACGAAGCCGGTGTTGGATCGGTTAAAGGCTATCTTTTGTAAGCGCGGCAGCAGAAAGCCTACTCAGAAGAGGCCTCTGTGCAGCAAAACTGTGGATCGCGGAGCTGGTGTTGGATCGGTTAAAGGCTATCTTTTGTAAGCGCGGCAGCAGGAAGCCTACTCAGAAGAGGCCTCTGCGCAGAAGAACTGTGGATCACGAAGCCGGTGTTGGATCGGCTAAGGGTTATCTTTTGTAAGCGCTACGGCAGGAAGCCTACCTAGAAGAGGACTCTGTGCAGAAACACTGTGGATCGCTAAGCTGGTGTTGGATCGGTTAAGGGTTATCTCTTTTAAGCGCGGCAGCAGTAAGCCTACTCAGAAGAGGACTCTGTGCAGAAGAACTGTGGATCACGAAGCTGGTGTTGGATCGGTTAAAGGCTATCTTTGTAAGCGCGGCAGCAGGAAGCCTACTCAGAAGAGGCCTCTGCGCAGAAGAACTGTGGATCACGAAGCCGGTGTTGGATCGGTTAAAGGCTATCTTTTGTAAGCGCGGCAGCAGGAAGCCTACTCAGAAGAGGACTCTGTGCAGAAACACTGTGGATCACGAAGCCGGTGTTGGATCGGTTAAAGGCTATCTTTTGTAAGCGCGGCAGCAGGAAGCCTACCTAGAAGAGGACTCTGTGCAGAAAAGCTGTGGATCGCTAAGCTGGTGTTGGATCGGTTAAGGGTTATCTTTTTTAAGCGCGGCAGCAGTAAGCCTACTCAGAAGAGGCCTCTGCGCAGAAGAACTGTGGATCACGAAGCCGGTGTTGGATCGGCTAAGGGTTATCTTTTGTAAGCGCTACGGCAGGAAGCCTACCTAGAAGAGGACTCTGTGCAGAAACACTGTGGATCGCTAAGCTGGTGTTGGATCGGTTAAGGGTTATCTTTTTTAAGCGCGGCAGCAGTAAGCCTACTCAGAAGAGGACTCTGTGCAGAAGAACTGTGGATCACGAAGCCGGTGTTGGATCGGTTAAAGGCTATCTTTTGTAAGCGCGGCAGCAGGAAGCCTACTCAGAAGAGGACTCTGTGCAGAAACACTGTGGATCACGAAGCCGGTGTTGGATCGGTTAAAGGCTATCTTTTGTAAGCGCGGCAGCAGTAAGCCTACTCAGAAGAGGACTCTGTGCAGAAGAACTGTGGATCACGAAGCCGGTGCTGCATCGGTTAAAGGCTATCTTTTGTAAGCGCGGCAGCAGGAAGCCTACTCAGAAGAGGCCTCTGTGCAGAAAAACTGTGGATCGCGGAGCTGGTGTTGGATCGGTTAAAGGCTATCTTTTGTAAGCGCGGCAGCAGGAAGCCTACTCAGAAGAGGCCTCTGCGCAGAAGAACTGTGGATCACGAAGCCGGTGTTGGATCGGCTAAGGGTTATCTTTTGTAAGCGCTACGGCAGGAAGCCTACCTAGAAGAGGACTCTGTGCAGAAACACTGTGGATCGCTAAGCTGGTGTTGGATCGGTTAAGGGTTATCTCTTTTAAGCGCGGCAGCAGTAAGCCTACTCAGAAGAGGACTCTGTGCAGAAGAACTGTGGATCACGAAGCCGGTGTTGGATCGGTTAAAGGCTATCTTTTGTAAGCGCGGCAGCAGAAAGCCTACTCAGAAGAGGCCTCTGTGCAGCAAAACTGTGGATCGCGGAGCTGGTGTTGGATCGGTTAAAGGCTATCTTTTGTAAGCGCGGCAGCAGGAAGCCTACTCAGAAGAGGCCTCTGCGCAGAAGAACTGTGGATCACGAAGCCGGTGTTGGATCGGCTAAGGGTTATCTTTTGTAAGCGCTACGGCAGGAAGCCTACCTAGAAGAGGACTCTGTGCAGAAACACTGTGGATCGCTAAGCTGGTGTTGGATCGGTTAAGGGTTATCTCTTTTAAGCGCGGCAGCAGTAAGCCTACTCAGAAGAGGACTCTGTGCAGAAGAACTGTGGATCACGAAGCTGGTGTTGGATCGGTTAAAGGCTATCTTTGTAAGCGCGGCAGCAGGAAGCCTACTCAGAAGAGGCCTCTGCGCAGAAGAACTGTGGATCACGAAGCCGGTGTTGGATCGGCTAAGGGTTATCTTTTGTAAGCGCGGCAGCAGTAAGCCTACTCAGAAGAGGACTCTGTGCAGAAGAACTGTGGATCACGAAGCCGGTGTTGGATCGGTTAAAGGCTATCTTTTGTAAGCGCGGCAGCAGAAAGCCTACTCAGAAGAGGACTCTGTGCAGAAAAACTGTTCATCGCGGAGCTGGTGTTGGATCGGTTAAAGGCTGTCTTTTGTAAGCGCGGCAGCAGGAAGCCTACTCAGAAGAGGACTCTTTGCAGAAAAGCTGTGGATCGCTAAGCTGGTGTTGGATCGGTTAAGGGTTATCTTTTTTAAGCGCGGCAGCAGTAAGCCTACTCAGAAGAGGACTCTGTGCAGAAGAACTGTGGATCACGAAGCCGGTGTTGGATCGGTTAAAGGCTATCTTTTGTAAGCGCGGCAGCAGGAAGCCTACTCAGAAGAGGCCTCTGCGCAGAAGAACTGTGGATCACGAAGCCGGTGTTGGATCGGCTAAGGGTTATCTTTTGTAAGCGCTACGGCAGGAAGCCTACCTAGAAGAGGACTCTGTGCAGAAACACTGTGGATCGCGGAGCTGGTGTTGGATCGGTTAAAGGCTGTCTTTTGTAAGCGCGGCAGCAGGAAGCCTAGTCAGAAGAGGACTCTGTGCAGAAAAGCTGTGGATCGCTAAGCTGGTGTTGGATCGGTTAAGGGTTATCTTTTTTAAGCGCGGCAGCAGTAAGCCTACTCAGAAGAGGACTCTGTGCAGAAGAACTGTGGATCACGAAGCCGGTGTTGGATCGGTTAAAGGCTATCTTTTGTAAGCGCGGCAGCAGGAAGCCTACTCAAAAGAGGACTCTGTGCAGAAGAACTGTGGATCACGAAGCTGGTGTTGGATCGGTTAAGGGTTATCTTTTTTAAGCGCGGCAGCAGTAAGCCTACTCAGAAGAGGACTCTGTGCAGAAGAACTGTGGATCACGAAGCCGGTGTTGGATCGGTTAAAGGCTATCTTTTGTAAGCGCGGCAGCAGGAAGCCTACTCAGAAGAGGCCTCTGTGCAGAAAAACTGTGGATCGCGGAGCTGGTGTTGGATCGGTTAAAGGCTATCTTTTGTAAGCGCGGCAGCAGGAAGCCTACTCAAAAGAGGACTCTGTGCAGAAGAACTGTGGATCACGAAGCTGGTGTTGGATCGGTTAAGGGTTATCTTTTTTAAGCGCGGCAGCAGTAAGCCTACTCAGAAGAGGACTCTGTGCAGAAGAACTGTGGATCACGAAGCCGGTGTTGGATCGGTTAAAGGCTATCTTTTTTAAGCGCGGCAGCAGTAAGCCTACTCAGAAGAGGACTCTGTGCAGAAGAACTGTGGATCACGAAGCCGGTGTTGGATCGGTTAAAGGCTATCTTTTGTAAGCGCGGCAGCAGGAAGCCTACTCAGAAGAGGACTCTGTGCAGAAACACTGTGGATCACGAAGCCGGTGTTGGATCGGTTAAAGGCTATCTTTTGTAAGCGCGGCAGCAGTAAGCCTACTCAGAAGAGGACTCTGTGCAGAAGAACTGTGGATCACGAAGCCGGTGTTGGATCGGTTAAAGGCTATCTTTTGTAAGCGCGGCAGCAGGAAGCCTACTCAGAAGAGGCCTCTGTGCAGAAAAACTGTGGATCGCGGAGCTGGTGTTGGATCGGTTAAAGGCTATCTTTTGTAAGCGCGGCAGCAGGAAGCCTACTCAGAAGAGGCCTCTGCGCAGAAGAACTGTGGATCACGAAGCCGGTGTTGGATCGGCTAAGGGTTATCTTTTGTAAGCGCTACGGCAGGAAGCCTACCTAGAAGAGGACTCTGTGCAGAAACACTGTGGATCGCTAAGCTGGTGTTGGATCGGTTAAGGGTTATCTCTTTTAAGCGCGGCAGCAGTAAGCCTACTCAGAAGAGGACTCTGTGCAGAAGAACTGTGGATCACGAAGCCGGTGTTGGATCGGTTAAAGGCTATCTTTTGTAAGCGCGGCAGCAGAAAGCCTACTCAGAAGAGGCCTCTGTGCAGCAAAACTGTGGATCGCGGAGCTGGTGTTGGATCGGTTAAAGGCTATCTTTTGTAAGCGCGGCAGCAGGAAGCCTACTCAGAAGAGGCCTCTGCGCAGAAGAACTGTGGATCACGAAGCCGGTGTTGGATCGGCTAAGGGTTATCTTTTGTAAGCGCTACGGCAGGAAGCCTACCTAGAAGAGGACTCTGTGCAGAAACACTGTGGATCGCTAAGCTGGTGTTGGATCGGTTAAGGGTTATCTCTTTTAAGCGCGGCAGCAGTAAGCCTACTCAGAAGAGGACTCTGTGCAGAAGAACTGTGGATCACGAAGCTGGTGTTGGATCGGTTAAAGGCTATCTTTGTAAGCGCGGCAGCAGGAAGCCTACTCAGAAGAGGCCTCTGCGCAGAAGAACTGTGGATCACGAAGCCGGTGTTGGATCGGCTAAGGGTTATCTTTTGTAAGCGCGGCAGCAGTAAGCCTACTCAGAAGAGGACTCTGTGCAGAAGAACTGTGGATCACGAAGCCGGTGTTGGATCGGTTAAAGGCTATCTTTTGTAAGCGCGGCAGCAGAAAGCCTACTCAGAAGAGGACTCTGTGCAGAAAAACTGTTCATCGCGGAGCTGGTGTTGGATCGGTTAAAGGCTGTCTTTTGTAAGCGCGGCAGCAGGAAGCCTACTCAGAAGAGGACTCTTTGCAGAAAAGCTGTGGATCGCTAAGCTGGTGTTGGATCGGTTAAGGGTTATCTTTTTTAAGCGCGGCAGCAGTAAGCCTACTCAGAAGAGGACTCTGTGCAGAAGAACTGTGGATCACGAAGCCGGTGTTGGATCGGTTAAAGGCTATCTTTTGTAAGCGCGGCAGCAGGAAGCCTACTCAGAAGAGGCCTCTGCGCAGAAGAACTGTGGATCACGAAGCCGGTGTTGGATCGGCTAAGGGTTATCTTTTGTAAGCGCTACGGCAGGAAGCCTACCTAGAAGAGGACTCTGTGCAGAAACACTGTGGATCGCGGAGCTGGTGTTGGATCGGTTAAAGGCTGTCTTTTGTAAGCGCGGCAGCAGGAAGCCTAGTCAGAAGAGGACTCTGTGCAGAAAAGCTGTGGATCGCTAAGCTGGTGTTGGATCGGTTAAGGGTTATCTTTTTTAAGCGCGGCAGCAGTAAGCCTACTCAGAAGAGGACTCTGTGCAGAAGAACTGTGGATCACGAAGCCGGTGTTGGATCGGTTAAAGGCTATCTTTTGTAAGCGCGGCAGCAGGAAGCCTACTCAAAAGAGGACTCTGTGCAGAAGAACTGTGGATCACGAAGCTGGTGTTGGATCGGTTAAGGGTTATCTTTTTTAAGCGCGGCAGCAGTAAGCCTACTCAGAAGAGGACTCTGTGCAGAAGAACTGTGGATCACGAAGCCGGTGTTGGATCGGTTAAAGGCTATCTTTTGTAAGCGCGGCAGCAGGAAACCTACTCAGAAGAGGCCTCTGCGCAGAAAAACTGTGGATCACGAAGCCGGTGTTGGATCGGCTAAGGGTTATCTTTTGTAAGCGCTACGGCAGGAAGCCTACCTAGAAGAGGACTCTGTGCAGAAACACTGTGGATCGCGGAGCTGGTGTTGGATCGGTTAAAGGCTGTCTTTTGTAAGCGCGGCAGCAGGAAGCCTACTCAGAAGAGGACTCTGTGCAGAAAAGCTGTGGATCGCTAAGCTGGTGTTGGATCGGTTAAGGGTTATCTTTTTTAAGCGCGGCAGCAGTAAGCCTACTCAGAAGAGGACTCTGTGCAGAAGAACTGTGGATCACGAAGCCGGTGTTGGATCGGTTAAAGGCTATCTTTTGTAAGCGCGGCAGCAGGAAGCCTACTCAAAAGAGGACTCTGTGCAGAAGAACTGTGGATCACGAAGCTGGTGTTGGATCGGTTAAGGGTTATCTTTTTTAAGCGCGGCAGCAGTAAGTCTACTAAGAAGAGGACTCTGTGCAGCAGAACTCTGGGTCATGAAGCTGGTGTTGGATCGGTTAAGGGTTATCTTTTTTAAGCGCGTCAGCAGTAAGCCTACTCAAAAGAGGACTCTGTGCAGAAGAACTGTGGATCACGAAGCTGGTGTTGGATCGGTTAAGGGTTATCTTTTTTAAGCGCGGCAGCAGTAAGCCTACTCAGAAGAGGACTCTGTGCAGAAGAACTGTGGATCACGAAGCCGGTGTTGGATCGGTTAAAGGCTATCTTTTGTAAGCGCGGCAGCAGGAAGCCTACTCAGAAGAGGACTCTGTGCAGAAAAGCTGTGGATCGCTAAGCTGGTGTTGGATCGGTTAAGGGTTATCTTTTTTAAGCGCTTCAGCAGTAAGCCTACTCAGAAGAGGACTCTGTGCAGAAGAACTGTGGATCACGAAGCCGGTGTTGGATCGGTTAAAGGCTATCTTTTGTAAGCGCGGCAGCAGGAAGCCTACTCAGAAGAGGACTCTGTGCAGAAAAGCTGTGGATCGCTAAGCTGGTGTTGGATCGGTTAAGGGTTATCTTTTTTAAGCGCGGCAGCAGTAAGCCTACTAAGAAGAGGACTCTGTGCAGCAGAACTCTGGGTCATGAAGCTGGTGTTGGATCGGTTAAGGGTTATCTTTTTTAAGCGCGGCAGCAGGAAGCCTACTCAGAAGAGGACTCTGTGCAGAAAAGCTGTGGATCGCTAAGCTGGTGTTGGATCGGTTAAGGGTTATCTTTTTTAAGCGCGGTAGCAGTAAGCCTACTCAGAAGAGGACTCTGTGCAGAAGAACTGTGGATCACGAAGCTAGTGTTGGATCGGTTAAGGGTTATCTTTTGTAAGCGCGGTAGCAGTAAGCCTACTCAGAAGAGGACTCTGTGCAGAAGAACTGTGGATCACGAAACTAGTGTTGGATCGGTTAAAGGTTATCTTTTGTAAGCGCGGCAGCAGGAAGCCTACTCAAAAGAGGACTCTGTGCAGAAGAACTGTGGATCACGAAGCCGGTGTTGGATCGGTTAAAGGCTATCTTTTGTAAGCGCGGCAGCAGAAAGCCTACTCAGAAGAGGCCTCTGTGCAGCAAAACTGTGGATCGCGGAGCTGGTGTTGGATCGGTTAAAGGCTATCTTTTGTAAGCGCGGCAGCAGGAAGCCTACTCAGAAGAGGCCTCTGCGCAGAAGAACTGTGGATCACGAAGCCGGTGTTGGATCGGCTAAGGGTTATCTTTTGTAAGCGCTACGGCAGGAAGCCTACCTAGAAGAGGACTCTGTGCAGAAACACTGTGGATCGCTAAGCTGGTGTTGGATCGGTTAAGGGTTATCTCTTTTAAGCGCGGCAGCAGTAAGCCTACTCAGAAGAGGACTCTGTGCAGAAGAACTGTGGATCACGAAGCTGGTGTTGGATCGGTTAAAGGCTATCTTTGTAAGCGCGGCAGCAGGAAGCCTACTCAGAAGAGGCCTCTGCGCAGAAGAACTGTGGATCACGAAGCCGGTGTTGGATCGGATAAGGGTTATCTTTTGTAAGCGCGGCAGCAGTAAGCCTACTCAGAAGAGGACTCTGTGCAGAAGAACTGTGGATCACGAAGCCGGTGTTGGATCGGTTAAAGGCTATCTTTTGTAAGCGCGGCAGCAGAAAGCCTACTCAGAAGAGGACTCTGTGCAGAAAAACTGTTCATCGCGGAGCTGGTGTTGGATCGGTTAAAGGCTATCTTTTGTAAGCGCGGCAGCAGGAAGCCTACTCAGAAGAGGACTCTTTGCAGAAAAGCTGTGGATCGCTAAGCTGGTGTTGGATCGGTTAAGGGTTATCTTTTTTAAGCGCGGCAGCAGTAAGCCTACTCAGAAGAGGACTCTGTGCAGAAGAACTGTGGATCACGAAGCCGGTGTTGGATCGGTTAAAGGCTATCTTTTGTAAGCGCGGCAGCAGGAAGCCTACTCAGAAGAGGCCTCTTTGCAGAAAAGCTGTGGATCGCTAAGCTGGTGTTGGATCGGTTAAGGGTTATCTTTTTTAAGCGCGGCAGCAGTAAGCCTACTCAGAAGAGGACTCTGTGCAGAAGAACTGTGGATCACGAAGCCGGTGTTGGATCGGTTAAAGGCTATCTTTTGTAAGCGCGGCAGCAGAAAGCCTACTCAGAAGAGGACTCTGTGCAGAAGAACTGTGGATCACGAAGCCGGTGTTGGATCGGCTAAGGGTTATCTTTTGTAAGCGCTACGGCAGGAAGCCTACCTAGAAGAGGACTCTGTGCAGAAGAACTGTGGATCACGAAGCCGGTGTTGGATCGGTTAAAGGCTATCTTTTGTAAGCGCGGCAGCAGGAAGCCTACTCAGAAGAGGCCTCTTTGCAGAAAAGCTGTGGATCGCTAAGCTGGTGTTGGATCGGTTAAGGGTTATCTTTTTTAAGCGCGGCAGCAGTAAGCCTACTCAGAAGAGGACTCTGTGCAGAAGAACTGTGGATCACGAAGCCGGTGTTGGATCGGCTAAGGGTTATCTTTTGTAAGCGCTACGGCAGGAAGCCTACCTAGAAGAGGACTCTGTGCAGAAACACTGTGGATCGCGGAGCTGGTGTTGGATCGGTTAAAGGCTGTCTTTTGTAAGCGCGGCAGCAGGAAGCCTAGTCAGAAGAGGACTCTGTGCAGAAAAGCTGTGGATCGCTAAGCTGGTGTTGGATCGGTTAAGGGTTATCTTTTTTAAGCGCGGCAGCAGTAAGCCTACTCAGAAGAGGACTCTGTGCAGAAGAACTGTGGATCACGAAGCCGGTGTTGGATCGGTTAAAGGCTATCTTTTGTAAGCGCGGCAGCAGAAAGCCTACTCAGAAGAGGACTCTGTGCAGAAAAACTGTTCATCGCGGAGCTGGTGTTGGATCGGTTAAAGGCTGTCTTTTGTAAGCGCTTCAGCAGGAAGCCTACTCAGAAGAGGACTCTGTGCAGAAAAGCTGTGGATCGCTAAGCTGGTGTTGGATCGGTTAAGGGTTATCTTTTTTAAGCGCGGCAGCAGTAAGCCTACTCAGAAGAGGACTCTGTGCAGAAGAACTGTGGATCACGAAGCCGGTGTTGGATCGGTTAAAGGCTATCTTTTGTAAGCGCGGCAGCAGGAAGCCTACTCAAAAGAGGACTCTGTGCAGAAGAACTGTGGATCACGAAGCTGGTGTTGGATCGGTTAAGGGTTATCTTTTTTAAGCGCGGCAGCAGTAAGCCTACTCAGAAGAGGACTCTGTGCAGAAGAACTGTGGATCACGAAGCCGGTGTTGGATCGGTTAAAGGCTATCTTTTGTAAGCGCGGCAGCAGGAAGCCTACTCAAAAGAGGACTCTGTGCAGAAGAACTGTGGATCACGAAGCCGGTGTTGGATCGGCTAAGGGTTATCTTTTGTAAGCGCTACGGCAGGAAGCCTACCTAGAAGAGGACTCTGTGCAGAAAAACTGTGGATCGCGGAGCTGGTGTTGGATCGGTTAAAGGCTGTCTTTTGTAAGCGCGGCAGCAGGAAGCCTACTCAGAAGAGGACTCTGTGCAGAAAATCTGTGGATCGCTAAGCTGGTGTTGGATCGGTTAAGGGTTATCTTTTTTAAGCGCGGCAGCAGTAAGCCTACTCAGAAGAGGACTCTGTGCAGAAGAACTGTGGATCACGAAGCCGGTGTTGGATCGGTTAAAGGCTATCTTTTGTAAGCGCGGCAGCAGAAAGCCTACTCAGAAGAGGACTCTGTGCAGAAAAACTGTTCATCGCGGAGCTGGTGTTGGATCGGTTAAAGGCTGTCTTTTGTAAGCGCGGCAGCAGGAAGCCTACTCAGAAGAGGACTCTGTGCAGAAAAGCTGTGGATCGCTAAGCTGGTGTTGGATCGGTTAAGGGTTATCTTTTTTAAGCGCGGCAGCAGTAAGCCTACTCAGAAGAGGACTCTGTGCAGAAGAACTGTGGATCACGAAGCCGGTGTTGGATCGGTTAAAGGCTATCTTTTGTAAGCGCGGCAGCAGGAAGCCTACTCAAAAGAGGACTCTGTGCAGAAGAACTGTGGATCACGAAGCTGGTGTTGGATCGGTTAAGGGTTATCTTTTTTAAGCGCGGCAGCAGTAAGCCTACTAAGAAGAGGACTCTGTGCAGCAGAACTCTGGGTCATGAAGCTGGTGTTGGATCGGTTAAGGGTTATCTTTTTTAAGCGCGTCAGCAGTAAGCCTACTCAAAAGAGGACTCTGTGCAGAAGAACTGTGGATCACGAAGCTGGTGTTGGATCGGTTAAGGGTTATCTTTTTTAAGCGCGGCAGCAGTAAGCCTACTCAGAAGAGGACTCTGTGCAGAAGAACTGTGGATCACGAAGCCGGTGTTGGATCGGTTAAAGGCTATCTTTTGTAAGCGCGGCAGCAGGAAGCCTACTCAGAAGAGGACTCTGTGCAGAAACACTGTGGATCGCGGAGCTGGTGTTGGATCGGTTAAGGGTTATCTTTTTTAAGCGCGTCAGCAGTAAGCCTACTCAAAAGAGGACTCTGTGCTGAAGAACTGTGGATCACGAAGCTGGTGTTGGATCGGTTAAGGGTTATCTTTTTTAAGCGCGGCAGCAGTAAGCCTACTCAGAAGAGGACTCTGTGCAGAAAAACTGTTCATCGCGGAGCTGGTGTTGGATCGGTTAAAGGCTGTCTTTTGTAAGCGCGGCAGCAGGAAGCCTACTCAGAAGAGGACTCTGTGCAGAAAAGCTGTGGATCGCTAAGCTGGTGTTGGATCGGTTAAGGGTTATCTTTTTTAAGCGCGGCAGCAGTAAGCCTACTCAGAAGAGGACTCTGTGCAGAAGAACTGTGGATCACGAAGCCGGTGCTGGATCGGTTAAAGGCTATCTTTTGTAAGCGCGGCAGCAGAAAGCCTACTCAGAAGAGGACTCTGTGCAGAAGAACTGTGGATCACGAAGCCGGTGTTGGATCGGCTAAGGGTTATCTTTTGTAAGCGCTACGGCAGGAAGCCTACCTAGAAGAGGACTCTGTGCAGAAGAACTGTGGATCACGAAGCCGGTGTTGGATCGGTTAAAGGCTATCTTTTGTAAGCGCGGCAGCAGGAAGCCTACTCAGAAGAGGCCTCTTTGCAGAAAAGCTGTGGATCGCTAAGCTGGTGTTGGATCGGTTAAGGGTTATCTTTTTTAAGCGCGGCAGCAGTAAGCCTACTCAGAAGAGGACTCTGTGCAGAAGAACTGTGGATCACGAAGCCGGTGTTGGATCGGCTAAGGGTTATCTTTTGTAAGCGCTACGGCAGGAAGCCTACCTAGAAGAGGACTCTGTGCAGAAACACTGTGGATCGCGGAGCTGGTGTTGGATCGGTTAAAGGCTGTCTTTTGTAAGCGCGGCAGCAGGAAGCCTAGTCAGAAGAGGACTCTGTGCAGAAAAGCTGTGGATCGCTAAGCTGGTGTTGGATCGGTTAAGGGTTATCTTTTTTAAGCGCGGCAGCAGTAAGCCTACTCAGAAGAGGACTCTGTGCAGAAGAACTGTGGATCACGAAGCCGGTGTTGGATCGGTTAAAGGCTATCTTTTGTAAGCGCGGCAGCAGAAAGCCTACTCAGAAGAGGACTCTGTGCAGAAAAACTGTTCATCGCGGAGCTGGTGTTGGATCGGTTAAAGGCTGTCTTTTGTAAGCGCTTCAGCAGGAAGCCTACTCAGAAGAGGACTCTGTGCAGAAAAGCTGTGGATCGCTAAGCTGGTGTTGGATCGGTTAAGGGTTATCTTTTTTAAGCGCGGCTGCAGTAAGCCTACTCAGAAGAGGACTCTGTGCAGAAGAACTGTGGATCACGAAGCCGGTGTTGGATCGGTTAATGGCTATCTTTTGTAAGCGCGGCAGCAGTAAGCCTACTCAAAAGAGGACTCTGTGCAGAAGAACTGTGGATCACGAAGCTGGTGTTGGATCGGTTAAGGGTTATCTTTTTTAAGCGCGGCAGCAGTAAGCCTACTCAGAAGAGGACTCTGTGCAGAAGAACTGTGGATCACGAAGCCGGTGTTGGATCGGTTAAAGGCTATCTTTTGTAAGCGCGGCAGCAGGAAGCCTACTCAAAAGAGGACTCTGTGCAGAAGAACTGTGGATCACGAAGCCGGTGTTGGATCGGCTAAGGGTTATCTTTTGTAAGCGCTACGGCAGGAAGCCTACCTAGAAGAGGACTCTGTGCAGAAACACTGTGGATCGCGGAGCTGGTGTTGGATCGGTTAAAGGCTGTCTTTTGTAAGCGCGGCAGCAGGAAGCCTACTCAGAAGAGGACTCTGTGCAGAAAAGCTGTGGATCGCTAAGCTGGTGTTGGATCGGTTAAGGGTTATCTTTTTTAAGCGCGGCAGCAGTAAGCCTACTCAGAAGAGGACTCTGTGCAGAAGAACTGTGGATCACGAAGCCGGTGTTGGATCGGTTAAAGGCTATCTTTTGTAAGCGCGGCAGCAGAAAGCCTACTCAGAAGAGGACTCTGTGCAGAAAAACTGTTCATCGCGGAGCTGGTGTTGGATCGGTTAAAGGCTGTCTTTTGTAAGCGCGGCAGCAGGAAGCCTACTCAGAAGAGGACTCTGTGCAGAAAAGCTGTGGATCGCTAAGCTGGTGTTGGATCGGTTAAGGGTTATCTTTTTTAAGCGCGGCAGCAGTAAGCCTACTCAGAAGAGGACTCTGTGCAGAAGAACTGTGGATCACGAAGCCGGTGTTGGATCGGTTAAAGGCTATCTTTTGTAAGCGCGGCAGCAGGAAGCCTACTCAAAAGAGGACTCTGTGCAGAAGAACTGTGGATCACGAAGCTGGTGTTGGATCGGTTAAGGGTTATCTTTTTTAAGCGCGGCAGCAGTAAGCCTACTAAGAAGAGGACTCTGTGCAGCAGAACTCTGGGTCATGAAGCTGGTGTTGGATCGGTTAAGGGTTATCTTTTTTAAGCGCGTCAGCAGTAAGCCTACTCAAAAGAGGACTCTGTGCAGAAGAACTGTGGATCACGAAGCTGGTGTTGGATCGGTTAAGGGTTATCTTTTTTAAGCGCGGCAGCAGTAAGCCTACTCAGAAGAGGACTCTGTGCAGAAGAACTGTGGATCACGAAGCCGGTGTTGGATCGGTTAAAGGCTATCTTTTGTAAGCGCGGCAGCAGGAAGCCTACTCAGAAGAGGACTCTGTGCAGAAAAGCTGTGGATCGCTAAGCTGGTGTTGGATCGGTTAAGGGTTATCTTTTTTAAGCGCTTCAGCAGTAAGCCTACTCAGAAGAGGACTCTGTGCAGAAGAACTGTGGATCACGAAGCCGGTGTTGGATCGGTTAAAGGCTATCTTTTGTAAGCGCGGCAGCAGGAAGCCTACTCAGAAGAGGACTCTGTGCAGAAACACTGTGGATCGCGGAGCTGGTGTTGGATCGGTTAAGGGTTATCTTTTTTAAGCGCGTCAGCAGTAAGCCTACTCAAAAGAGGACTCTGTGCTGAAGAACTGTGGATCACGAAGCTGGTGTTGGATCGGTTAAGGGTTATCTTTTTTAAGCGCGGCAGCAGTAAGCCTACTCAGAAGAGGACTCTGTGCAGAAAAACTGTTCATCGCGGAGCTGGTGTTGGATCGGTTAAAGGCTGTCTTTTGTAAGCGCGGCAGCAGGAAGCCTACTCAGAAGAGGACTCTGTGCAGAAAAGCTGTGGATCGCTAAGCTGGTGTTGGATCGGTTAAGGGTTATCTTTTTTAAGCGCGGCAGCAGTAAGCCTACTCAGAAGAGGACTCTGTGCAGAAGAACTGTGGATCACGAAGCCGGTGCTGGATCGGTTAAAGGCTATCTTTTGTAAGCGCGGCAGCAGAAAGCCTACTCAGAAGAGGACTCTGTGCAGAAGAACTGTGGATCACGAAGCCGGTGTTGGATCGGCTAAGGGTTATCTTTTGTAAGCGCTACGGCAGGAAGCCTACCTAGAAGAGGACTCTGTGCAGAAGAACTGTGGATCACGAAGCCGGTGTTGGATCGGTTAAAGGCTATCTTTTGTAAGCGCGGCAGCAGGAAGCCTACTCAGAAGAGGCCTCTTTGCAGAAAAGCTGTGGATCGCTAAGCTGGTGTTGGATCGGTTAAGGGTTATCTTTTTTAAGCGCGGCAGCAGTAAGCCTACTCAGAAGAGGACTCTGTGCAGAAGAACTGTGGATCACGAAGCCGGTGTTGGATCGGCTAAGGGTTATCTTTTGTAAGCGCTACGGCAGGAAGCCTACCTAGAAGAGGACTCTGTGCAGAAACACTGTGGATCGCGGAGCTGGTGTTGGATCGGTTAAAGGCTGTCTTTTGTAAGCGCGGCAGCAGGAAGCCTAGTCAGAAGAGGACTCTGTGCAGAAAAGCTGTGGATCGCTAAGCTGGTGTTGGATCGGTTAAGGGTTATCTTTTTTAAGCGCGGCAGCAGTAAGCCTACTCAGAAGAGGACTCTGTGCAGAAGAACTGTGGATCACGAAGCCGGTGTTGGATCGGTTAAAGGCTATCTTTTGTAAGCGCGGCAGCAGAAAGCCTACTCAGAAGAGGACTCTGTGCAGAAAAACTGTTCATCGCGGAGCTGGTGTTGGATCGGTTAAAGGCTGTCTTTTGTAAGCGCTTCAGCAGGAAGCCTACTCAGAAGAGGACTCTGTGCAGAAAAGCTGTGGATCGCTAAGCTGGTGTTGGATCGGTTAAGGGTTATCTTTTTTAAGCGCGGCAGCAGTAAGCCTACTCAGAAGAGGACTCTGTGCAGAAGAACTGTGGATCACGAAGCCGGTGTTGGATCGGTTAAAGGCTATCTTTTGTAAGCGCGGCAGCAGGAAGCCTACTCAGAAGAGGACTCTGTGCAGAAGAACTGTGGATCACGAAGCTGGTGTTGGATCGGTTAAGGGTTATCTTTTTTAAGCGCGGCAGCAGTAAGCCTACTCAGAAGAGGACTCTGTGCAGAAGAACTGTGGATCACGAAGCCGGTGTTGGATCGGTTAAAGGCTATCTTTTGTAAGCGCGGCAGCAGGAAGCCTACTCAAAAGAGGACTCTGTGCAGAAGAACTGTGGATCACGAAGCCGGTGTTGGATCGGCTAAGGGTTATCTTTTGTAAGCGCTACGGCAGGAAGCCTACCTAGAAGAGGACTCTGTGCAGAAACACTGTGGATCGCGGAGCTGGTGTTGGATCGGTTAAAGGCTATCTTTTGTAAGCGCGGCAGCAGTAAGCCTACTCAGAAGAGGACTCTGTGCAGAAAAGCTGTGGATCGCTAAGCTGGTGTTGGATCGGTTAAGGGTTATCTTTTTTAAGCGCGGCAGCAGTAAGCCTACTCAGAAGAGGACTCTGTGCAGAAGAACTGTGGATCACGAAGCCGGTGTTGGATCGGTTAAAGGCTATCTTTTGTAAGCGCGGCAGCAGAAAGCCTACTCAGAAGAGGACTCTGTGCAGAAAAACTGTTCATCGCGGAGCTGGTGTTGGATCGGTTAAAGGCTGTCTTTTGTAAGCGCGGCAGCAGGAAGCCTACTCAGAAGAGGACTCTGTGCAGAAAAGCTGTGGATCGCTAAGCTGGTGTTGGATCGGTTAAGGGTTATCTTTTTTAAGCGCGGCAGCAGTAAGCCTACTCAGAAGAGGACTCTGTGCAGAAGAACTGTGGATCACGAAGCCGGTGTTGGATCGGTTAAAGGCTATCTTTTGTAAGCGCGGCAGCAGGAAGCCTACTCAGAAGAGGACTCTGTGCAGAAGAACTGTGGATCACGAAGCTGGTGTTGGATCGGTTAAGGGTTATCTTTTTTAAGCGCGGCAGCAGTAAGCCTACTAAGAAGAGGACTCTGTGCAGCAGAACTCTGGGTCATGAAGCTGGTGTTGGATCGGTTAAGGGTTATCTTTTTTAAGCGCGTCAGCAGTAAGCCTACTCAAAAGAGGACTCTGTGCAGAAGAACTGTGGATCACGAAGCTGGTGTTGGATCGGTTAAGGGTTATCTTTTTTAAGCGCGGCAGCAGTAAGCCTACTCAGAAGAGGACTCTGTGCAGAAGAACTGTGGATCACGAAGCCGGTGTTGGATCGGTTAAAGGCTATCTTTTGTAAGCGCGGCAGCAGGAAGCCTACTCAGAAGAGGACTCTGTGCAGAAAAGCTGTGGATCGCTAAGCTGGTGTTGGATCGGTTAAGGGTTATCTTTTTTAAGCGCTTCAGCAGTAAGCCTACTCAGAAGAGGACTCTGTGCAGAAGAACTGTGGATCACGAAGCCGGTGTTGGATCGGTTAAAGGCTATCTTTTGTAAGCGCGGCAGCAGGAAGCCTACTCAGAAGAGGACTCTGTGCAGAAAAGCTGTGGATCGCTAAGCTGGTGTTGGATCGGTTAAGGGTTATCTTTTTTAAGCGCGGCAGCAGTAAGCCTACTAAGAAGAGGACTCTGTGCAGCAGAACTCTGGGTCATGAAGCTGGTGTTGGATCGGTTAAGGGTTATCTTTTTTAAGCGCGGCAGCAGTAAGCCTACTCAGAAGAGGACTCTGTGCAGAAGAACTGTGGATCACGAAGCCGGTGTTGGATCGGTTAAAGGCTATCTTTTGTAAGCGCGGCAGCAGGAAGCCTACTCAGAAGAGGACTCTGTGCAGAAAAGCTGTGGATCGCTAAGCTGGTGTTGGATCGGTTAAGGGTTATCTTTTTTAAGCGCGGCAGCAGTAAGCCTACTCAGAAGAGGACTCTGTGCAGAAGAACTGTGGATCACGAAGCCGGTGTTGGATCGGTTAAAGGCTATCTTTTGTAAGCGCGGCAGCAGGAAGCCTACTCAAAAGAGGACTCTGTGCAGAAGAACTGTGGATCACGAAGCTGGTGTTGGATCGGTTAAGGGTTATCTTTTTTAAGCGCGGCAGCAGTAAGCCTACTCAGAAGAGGACTCTGTGCAGAAGCACTGTGGATCGCGGAGCCGGTGTTGGATCGGTTAAAGGCTATCTTTTGTAAGCGGGGCAGCAGGAACCCTACTCAGAAGAGGACTCTGTGCAGAAGAACTGTGGATCACGAAGCTGGTGTTGGATCGGTTAAGGGTTATCTTTTTTAAGCGCGGCAGCAGTAAGCCTACTAAGAAGAGGACTCTGTGCAGCAGAACTCTGGGTCATGAAGCTGGTGTTGGATCGGTTAAGGGTTATCTTTTTTAAGCGCGTCAGCAGTAAGCCTACTCTAAAGAGGTCTCTGTGCAGAAGAACTGTGGATCACGAAGCTGGTGTTGGATCGGTTAAGGGTTATCTTTTTTAAGCGCGTCAGCAGTAAGCCTACTCAAAAGAGGACTCTGTGCAGAAGAACTGTGGATCACGAAGCTGGTGTTGGATCGGTTAAGGGTTATCTTTTTTAAGCGCGGCAGCAGTAAGCCTACTAAGAAGAGGACTCTGTGCAGCAGAACTCTGGGTCATGAAGCTGGTGTTGGATCGGTTAAGGGTTATCTTTTTTAAGCGCGTCAGCAGTAAGCCTACTCAAAAGAGGACTCTGTGCAGAAGAACTGTGGATCACGAAGCTGGTGTTGGATCGGTTAAGGGTTATCTTTTTTAAGCGCGGCAGCAGTAAGCCTACTAAGAAGCGGACTCTGTGCAGAAGCACTGTGGATCGCGGAGCCGGTGTTGGATTGGTTAAAGGCTATCTTTTGTAAGCGGGGCAGCAGGAACCCTACTCAGAAGAGGACTCTGTGCAGAAGAACTGTGGATCACGAAGCTGGTGTTGGATCGGTTAAGGGTTATCTTTTTTAAGCGCGGCAGCAGTAAGCCTACTAAGAAGAGAACTCTGTGCAGAAGCACTGTGGATCATGAAGCTGGTGTTGGACCGGTTAAGGGTTATCTTTTTTAAGCGCTTCAGCAGTAAGCCTACTCAGAAGAGGACTCTGTGCAGAAGCACTGTGGATCGCGGAGCCGGTGTTGGATCGGTTAAAGGCTATCTTTTGTAAGCGGGGCAGCAGGAACCCTACTCAGAAGAGGACTCTGTGCAGAAGCACTGTGGATCGCTAAGCTGGTGTTGGATCGGTTAAGGGTTATCTTTTTTAAGCGCGACAGCAGTAAGCCTACTCAGAAGAGGACTCTGTGCAGAAACACTGTGGATCGCGGAGCCGGTGTTGGATCGGTTAAAGGCTATCTTTTGTAAGCGGGGCAGCAGGAACCCTACTCAGAAGAGGACTCTGTGCAGAAGAACTGTGGATCGCTAAGCTGGTGTTGGATCGGTTAAGGGTTATCTTTTTTAAGCGCGGCAGCAGTAAGCCTACTCAGAAGAGGACTCTGTGCAGAAGCACTGTGGATCGCGGAGCCGGTGTTGGATCGGTTAAAGGCTATCTTTTGTAAGCGGGGCAGCAGGAACCCTACTCAGAAGAGGACTCTGTGCAGAAGAACTGTGGATCGCTAAGCTGGTGTTGGATCGGTTAAGGGTTATCTTTTTTAAGCGCGACAGCAGTAAGCCTACTCAGAAGAGGACTCTGTGCAGAAACACTGTGGATCATGAAGCTGGTGTTGGACCGGTTAAGGGTTATTTTTTTTAAGCGCGGCAGCAGTAAGCCTACTAAGAAGAGGACTCTGTGCAGAAGCACTGTGAATCGCGGAGCCGGTGGTGGATCGGTTAAAGGCTATCTTTTGTAAGCGGGGCAGCAGGAACCCTACTCAGAAGAGGACTCTGTGCAGAAGAACTGTGGATCACGCAGCCGGTGTTGGATCGGTTAAAGGTTATCTTTTGTAAGCGCGGCAGCAGTAAGCCTACTCAGAAGAGGACTCTGTGCAGAAGAACTGTGGATCACGAAGCCGGTGTTGGATCGGTTAACGGTTAGTTTTTGTAAGCGCGTTGGATCGGTTAAAGGCTATCTTTTCTAAGCGGGGCAGCAGGAACCCTACTCTGAAGAGGACTCTGTGCAGAAGAACTGTGGATCACGAAGCTGGTGTTGGATCGGTCAAAGGCTATCTTTTGTAAGCGCGGCAGCAGTAAGCCTACTCAGAAGGGGACTCTGTGCAGAAGAACTGTGGATCACGAAGCTGGTGTTGGATCGGTTAAGGGTTATCTTTTTTAAGCGCGTCAGCAGTAAGCCTACTCAAAAGAGGACTCTGCGCAGAAGAACTGTGGATCACGAAGCCGGTGTTGGATCGGTTAACGATTAGTTTTTGTAAGCGCGTTGGATCGGTTAAAGGCTATCTTTTGTAAGCGGGGCAGCAGGAACCCTACTCAGAAGAGGACTCTGTGCAAAAGAACTGTGGATCACGAAGCTGGTGTTGGATCGGTCAAAGGCTATCTTTTGTAAGCGCGGCAGCAGTAAGCCTACTCAGAAGAGGACTCTGTGCAGAAGAACTGTGGATCACGAAGCCGGTGTTGGATCGGTTAAAGGTTATCTTTTGTAATCGCGGCAGCAGGAAACCTACTCAGAAGAGGACTCTGTGCAGAAGAACTGTGGATCACGAAGCTGGTGTTGGATCGGTTAAGGGTTATCTTTTTTAGGCGCGGCAGCAGTAAGCCTACTAAGAAGAGGACTCTGCGCAGAAGAACTGTGGATCACGAAGCCGGTGTTGGATCGGTTAACGGTTAGTTTTTGTAAGCGCGTTGGATCGGTTAAAGGCTATCTTTTCTAAGCGGGGCAGCAGGAACCCTACTCTGAAGAGAACTCTGTGCAGAAGAACTGTGGATCACGAAGCTGGTGTTGGATCGGTCAAAGGCTATCTTTTGTAAGCGCGGCAGCAGTAAGCCTACTCAAAAGAGGACTCTGCGCAGAAGAACTGTGGATCACGAAGCCGGTGTTGGATCGGTTAACGATTAGTTTTTGTAAGCGCGATGGATCGGTTAAAGGCTATCTTTTGTAAGCGGGGCAGCAGGAACCCTACTCAGAAGAGGACTCTGTGCAAAAGAACTGTGGATCACGAAGCTGGTGTTGGATTGGTTAAGGGTTATCTTTTTTAAGCGCGGCAGCAGTAAGCCTACTAAGAAGAGGACTCTGTGCAGCAGAACTCTGGGTCATGAAGCTGGTGTTGGATCGGTTAAGGGTTATCTTTTTTAAGCGCGGCAGCAGTAAGCCTACTCAGAAGAGGACTCTGTGCAGAAGAACTGTGGATCACGAAGCCGGTGTTGGATCGGTTAAAGGCTATCTTTTGTAAGCGCGGCAGCAGGAAGCCTACTCAGAAGAGGACTCTGTGCAGAAAAGCTGTGGATCGCTAAGCTGGTGTTGGATCGGTTAAGGGTTATCTTTTTTAAGCGCGGCAGCAGTAAGCCTACTCAGAAGAGGACTCTGTGCAGAAGAACTGTGGATCACGAAGCCGGTGTTGGATCGGTTAAAGGCTATCTTTTGTAAGCGCGGCAGCAGGAAGCCTACTCAAAAGAGGACTCTGTGCAGAAGAACTGTGGATCACGAAGCTGGTGTTGGATCGGTTAAGGGTTATCTTTTTTAAGCGCGGCAGCAGTAAGCCTACTCAGAAGAGGACTCTGTGCAGAAGCACTGTGGATCGCGGAGCCGGTGTTGGATCGGTTAAAGGCTATCTTTTGTAAGCGGGGCAGCAGGAACCCTACTCAGAAGAGGACTCTGTGCAGAAGAACTGTGGATCACGAAGCTGGTGTTGGATCGGTTAAGTTTTATCTTTTTTAAGCGCGGCAGCAGTAAGCCTACTAAGAAGAGGACTCTGTGCAGCAGAACTCTGGGTCATGAAGCTGGTGTTGGATCGGTTAAGGGTTATCTTTTTTAAGCGCGTCAGCAGTAAGCCTACTCAAAAGAGGACTCTGTGCAGAAGAACTGTGGATCACGAAGCTGGTGTTGGATCGGTTAAGGGTTATCTTTTTTAAGCGCGTCAGCAGTAAGCCTACTCAAAAGAGGACTCTGTGCAGAAGAACTGTGGATCACGAAGCTGGTGTTGGATCGGTTAAGGGTTATCTTTTTTAAGCGCGGCAGCAGTAAGCCTACTAAGAAGAGGACTCTGTGCAGCAGAACTCTGGGTCATGAAGCTGGTGTTGGATCGGTTAAGGGTTATCTTTTTTAAGCGCGTCAGCAGTAAGCCTACTCAAAAGAGGACTCTGTGCAGAAGAACTGTGGATCACGAAGCTGGTGTTGGATCGGTTAAGGGTTATCTTTTTTAAGCGCGGCAGCAGTAAGCCTACTAAGAAGCGGACTCTGTGCAGAAGCACTGTGGATCGCGGAGCCGGTGTTGGATTGGTTAAAGGCTATCTTTTGTAAGCGGGGCAGCAGGAACCCTACTCAGAAGAGGACTCTGTGCAGAAGAACTGTGGATCACGAAGCTGGTGTTGGATCGGTTAAGGGTTATCTTTTTTAAGCGCGGCAGCAGTAAGCCTACTAAGAAGAGAACTCTGTGCAGAAGCACTGTGGATCATGAAGCTGGTGTTGGACCGGTTAAGGGTTATTTTTTTTAAGCGCGGCAGCAGTAAGCCTACTCAGAAGAGGACTCTGTGCAGAAGCACTGTGGATCGCGGAGCCGGTGTTGGATCGGTTAAAGGCTATCTTTTGTAAGCGGGGCAGCAGGAACCCTACTCAGAAGAGGACTCTGTGCAGAAGAACTGTGGATCGCTAAGCTGGTGTTGGATCGGTTAAGGGTTATCTTTTTTAAGCGCGACAGCAGTAAGCCTACTCAGAAGAGGACTCTGTGCAGAAACACTGTGGATCGCGGAGCCGGTGTTGGATCGGTTAAAGGCTATCTTTTGTAAGCGGGGCAGCAGGAACCCTACTCAGAAGAGGACTCTGTGCAGAAGAACTGTGGATCGCTAAGCTGGTGTTGGATCGGTTAAGGGTTATCTTTTTTAAGCGCGGCAGCAGTAAGCCTACTCAGAAGAGGACTCTGTGCAGAAGCACTGTGGATCGCGGAGCCGGTGTTGGATCGGTTAAAGGCTATCTTTTGTAAGCGGGGCAGCAGGAACCCTACTCAGAAGAGGACTCTGTGCAGAAGAACTGTGGATCGCTAAGCTGGTGTTGGATCGGTTAAGGGTTATCTTTTTTAAGCGCGACAGCAGTAAGCCTACTCAGAAGAGGACTCTGTGCAGAAACACTGTGGATCATGAAGCTGGTGTTGGACCGGTTAAGGGTTATTTTTTTTAAGCGCGGCAGCAGTAAGCCTACTAAGAAGAGGACTCTGTGCAGAAGCACTGTGAATCGCGGAGCCGGTGGTGGATCGGTTAAAGGCTATCTTTTGTAAGCGGGGCAGCAGGAACCCTACTCAGAAGAGGACTCTGTGCAGAAGAACTGTGGATCACGCAGCCGGTGTTGGATCGGTTAAAGGTTATCTTTTGTAAGCGCGGCAGCAGTAAGCCTACTCAGAAGAGGACTCTGTGCAGAAGAACTGTGGATCACGAAGCCGGTGTTGGATCGGTTAACGGTTAGTTTTTGTAAGCGCGTTGGATCGGTTAAAGGCTAACTTTTCTAAGCGGGGCAGCAGGAACCCTACTCTGAAGAGGACTCTGTGCAGAAGAACTGTGGATCACGAAGCTGGTGTTGGATCGGTCAAAGGCTATCTTTTGTAAGCGCGGCAGCAGTAAGCCTACTCAGAAGGGGACTCTGTGCAGAAGAACTGTGGATCACGAAGCTGGTGTTGGATCGGTTAAGGGTTATCTTTTTTAAGCGCGTCAGCAGTAAGCCTACTCAAAAGAGGACTCTGCGCAGAAGAACTGTGGATCACGAAGCCGGTGTTGGATCGGTTAACGATTAGTTTTTGTAAGCGCGTTGGATCGGTTAAAGGCTATCTTTTGTAAGCGGGGCAGCAGGAACCCTACTCAGAAGAGGACTCTGTGCAGAAGAACTGTGGATCACGAAGCTGGTGTTGGATCGGTCAAAGGCTATCTTTTGTAAGCGCGGCAGCAGTAAGCCTACTCAGAAGAGGACTCTGTGCAGAAACACTGTGGATCGCGGAGCCGGTGTTGGATCGGTTAAAGGCTATCTTTTGTAAGCGGGGCAGCAGGAACCCTACTCAGAAGAGGACTCTGTGCAGAAGAACTGTGGATCACGAAGCTGGTGTTGGATCGGTTAAGGGTTATCTTTTTTAAGCGCGTCAGCAGTAAGCCTACTCAAAAGAGGACTCTGCGCAGAAGAACTGTGGATCACGAAGCCGGTGTTGGATCGGTTAACGGTTAGTTTTTGTAAGCGCGTTGGATCGGTTAAAGGCTATCTTTTCTAAGCGGGGCAGCAGGAACCCTACTCTGAAGAGAACTCTGTGCAGAAGAACTGTGGATCACGAAGCTGGTGTTGGATCGGTCAAAGGCTATCTTTTGTAAGCGCGGCAGCAGTAAGCCTACTCAAAAGAGGACTCTGCGCAGAAGAACTGTGGATCACGAAGCCGGTGTTGGATCGGTTAACGATTAGTTTTTGTAAGCGCGATGGATCGGTTAAAGGCTATCTTTTGTAAGCGGGGCAGCAGGAACCCTACTCAGAAGAGGACTCTGTGCAAAAGAACTGTGGATCACGAAGCTGGTGTTGGATTGGTTAAGGGTTATCTTTTTTAAGCGCGGCAGCAGTAAGCCTACTCAGAAGAGGACTCTGTGCAGAAGCACTGTGTATCGCGGAGCCGGTGTTGGATCGGTTAAAGGCTATCTTTTGTAAGCGGGGCAGCAGGAACCCTACTCAGAAGAGGACTCTGTGCAGAAGAACTGTGGATCACGAAGCTGGTGTTGGATCGGTTAAGGGTTATCTTTTTTAAGCGCGGCAGCAGTAAGCCTACTAAGAAGAGGACTCTGTGCAGCAGAACTCTGGGTCATGAAGCTGGTGTTGGATCGGTTAAGGGTTATCTTTTTTAAGCGCGTCAGCAGTAAGCCTACTCAAAAGAGGACTCTGTGCAGAAGAACTGTGGATCACGAAGCTGGTGTTGAATCGGTTAAGGGTTATCTTTTTTAAGCGCGTCAGCAGTAAGCCTACTCAAAAGAGGACTCTGTGCAGAAGAACTGTGGATCACGAAGCTGGTGTTGGATCGGTTAAGGGTTATCTTTTTTAAGCGCGGCAGCAGTAAGCCTACTAAGAAGAGGACTCTGTGCAGAAGCACTGTGGATCGCGGAGCCGGTGGTGGATCGGTTAAAGGCTATCTTTTGTAAGCGGGGCAGCAGGAACCCTACTCAGAAGAGGACTCTGTGCAGAAGAACTGTGGATCGCTAAGCTGGTGTTGGATCGGTTAAGGGTTATCTTTTTTAAGCGCGACAGCAGTAAGCCTACTCAGAAGAGGACTCTGTGCAGAAACACTGTGGATCACGAAGCCGGTGTTGGATCGGTTAAAGGCTATCTTTTGTAAGCGCGGCGGCAGGAAGCCTTCTCAGAAGAGGACTCTGTGCAGAAGAACTGTGGATCATGAAGCTGGTGTTGGACCGGTTAAGGGTTATTTTTTTTAAGCGCGGCAGCAGTAAGCCTACTAAGAAGAGAACTCTGTGCAGAAGCACTGTGGATCATGAAGCTGGTGTTGGACCGGTTAAGGGTTATTTTTTTTAAGCGCGGCAGCAGTAAGCCTACTCAGAAGAGGACTCTGTGCAGAAGCACTGTGGATCGCGGAGCCGGTGTTGGATCGGTTAAAGGCTATCTTTTGTAAGCGGGGCAGCAGGAACCCTACTCAGAAGAGGACTCTGTGCAGAAGAACTGTGGATCGCTAAGCTGGTGTTGGATCGGTTAAGGGTTATCTTTTTTAAGCGCGACAGCAGTAAGCCTACTCAGAAGAGGACTCTGTGCAGAAACACTGTGGATCATGAAGCTGGTGTTGGACCGGTTAAGGGTTATTTTTTTTAAGCGCGGCAGCAGTAAGCCTACTAAGAAGAGGACTCTGTGCAGAAGCACTGTGAATCGCGGAGCCGGTGGTGGATCGGTTAAAGGCTATCTTTTGTAAGCGGGGCAGCAGGAACCCTACTCAGAAGAGGACTCTGTGCAGAAGAACTGTGGATCACGCAGCCGGTGTTGGATCGGTTAAAGGTTATCTTTTGTAAGCGCGGCAGCAGTAAGCCTACTCAGAAGCGGACTCTGTGCAGAAGCACTGTGGATCGCGGAGCCGGTGTTGGATTGGTTAAAGGCTATCTTTTGTAAGCGGGGCAGCAGGAACCCTACTCAGAAGAGGACTCTGTGCAGAAGAACTGTGGATCACGAAGCTGGTGTTGGATCGGTTAAGGGTTATCTTTTTTAAGCGCGGCAGCAGTAAGCCTACTAAGAAGCGGACTCTGTGCAGAAGCACTGTGGATCGCGGAGCCGGTGTTGGATTGGTTAAAGGCTATCTTTTGTAAGCGGGGCAGCAGGAACCCTACTCAGAAGAGGACTCTGTGCAGAAGAACTGTGGATCACGAAGCTGGTGTTGGATCGGTTAAGGGTTATCTTTTTTAAGCGCGGCAGCAGTAAGCCTACTAAGAAGAGAACTCTGTGCAGAAGCACTGTGGATCATGAAGCTGGTGTTGGACCGGTTAAGGGTTATTTTTTTTAAGCGCGGCAGCAGTAAGCCTACTCAGAAGAGGACTCTGTGCAGAAACACTGTGGATCGCGGAGCCGGTGTTGGATCGGTTAAAGGCTATCTTTTGTAAGCGGGGCAGCAGGAACCCTACTCAGAAGAGGACTCTGTGCAGAAGAACTGTGGATCGCTAAGCTGGTGTTGGATCGGTTAAGGGTTATCTTTTTTAAGCGCGACAGCAGTAAGCCTACTCAGAAGAGGACTCTGTGCAGAAACACTGTGGATCATGAAGCTGGTGTTGGACCGGTTAAGGGTTATTTTTTTTAAGCGCGGCAGCAGTAAGCCTACTAAGAAGAGGACTCTGTGCAGAAGCACTGTGAATCGCGGAGCCGGTGGTGGATCGGTTAAAGGCTATCTTTTGTAAGCGGGGCAGCAGGAACCCTACTCAGAAGAGGACTCTGTGCAGAAGAACTGTGGATCACGAAGCTGGTGTTGGATCGGTTAAGGGTTATCTTTTTTAAGCGCGGCAGCAGTAAGCCTACTAAGAAGCGGACTCTGTGCAGAAGCACTGTGGATCGCGGAGCCGGTGTTGGATTGGTTAAAGGCTATCTTTTGTAAGCGGGGCAGCAGGAACCCTACTCAGAAGAGGACTCTGTGCAGAAGAACTGTGGATCACGAAGCTGGTGTTGGATCGGTTAAGGGTTATCTTTTTTAAGCGCGGCAGCAGTAAGCCTACTAAGAAGAGAACTCTGTGCAGAAGCACTGTGGATCATGAAGCTGGTGTTGGACCGGTTAAGGGTTATTTTTTTTAAGCGCGGCAGCAGTAAGCCTACTCAGAAGAGGACTCTGTGCAGAAGCACTGTGGATCGCGGAGCCGGTGTTGGATCGGTTAAAGGCTATCTTTTGTAAGCGGGGCAGCAGGAACCCTACTCAGAAGAGGACTCTGTGCAGAAGAACTGTGGATCGCTAAGCTGGTGTTGGATCGGTTAAGGGTTATCTTTTTTAAGCGCGACAGCAGTAAGCCTACTCAGAAGAGGACTCTGTGCAGAAACACTGTGGATCGCGGAGCCGGTGTTGGATCGGTTAAAGGCTATCTTTTGTAAGCGGGGCAGCAGGAACCCTACTCAGAAGAGGACTCTGTGCAGAAGAACTGTGGATCGCTAAGCTGGTGTGGGATCGGTTAAGGGTTATCTTTTTTAAGCGCGGCAGCAGTAAGCCTACTCAGAAGAGGACTCTGTGCAGAAGCACTGTGGATCGCGGAGCCGGTGTTGGATCGGTTAAAGGCTATCTTTTGTAAGCGGGGCAGCAGGAACCCTACTCAGAAGAGGACTCTGTGCAGAAGAACTGTGGATCGCTAAGCTGGTGTTGGATCGGTTAAGGGTTATCTTTTTTAAGCGCGACAGCAGTAAGCCTACTCAGAAGAGGACTCTGTGCAGAAACACTGTGGATCATGAAGCTGGTGTTGGACCGGTTAAGGGTTATTTTTTCTAAGCGCGGCAGCAGTAAGCCTACTAAGAAGAGGACTCTGTGCAGAAGCACTGTGAATCGCGGAGCCGGTGGTGGATCGGTTAAAGGCTATCTTTTGTAAGCGGGGCAGCAGGAACCCTACTCAGAAGAGGACTCTGTGCAGAAGAACTGTGGATCACGCAGCCGGTGTTGGATCGGTTAAAGGTTATCTTTTGTAAGCGCGGCAGCAGTAAGCCTACTCAGAAGAGGACTCTGTGCAGAAGAACTGTGGATCACGAAGCCGGTGTTGGATCGGTTAACGGCTAGTTTTTGTAAGCGCGTTGGATCGGTTAAAGGCTATCTTTTCTAAGCGGGGCAGCAGGAACCCTACTCTGAAGAGGACTCTGTGCAGAAGAACTGTGGATCACGAAGCTGGTGTTGGATCGGTCAAAGGCTATCTTTTGTAAGCGCGGCAGCAGTAAGCCTACTCAGAAGGGGACTCTGTGCAGAAGAACTGTGGATCACGAAGCTGGTGTTGGATCGGTTAAGGGTTATCTTTTTTAAGCGCGTCAGCAGTAAGCCTACTCAAAAGAGGACTCTGCGCAGAAGAACTGTGGATCACGAAGCCGGTGTTGGATCGGTTAACGATTAGTTTTTGTAAGCGCGTTGGATCGGTTAAAGGCTATCTTTTGTAAGCGGGGCAGCAGGAACCCTACTCAGAAGAGGACTCTGTGCAAAAGAACTGTGGATCACGAAGCTGGTGTTGGATCGGTCAAAGGCTATCTTTTGTAAGCGCGGCAGCAGTAAGCCTACTCAGAAGAGGACTCTGTGCAGAAACACTGTGGATCGCGGAGCCGGTGTTGGATCGGTTAAAGGCTATCTTTTGTAAGCGGGGCAGCAGGAACCCTACTCAGAAGAGGACTCTGTGCAGAAGAACTGTGGATCACGAAGCTGGTGTTGGATCGGTTAAGGGTTATCTTTTTTAAGCGCGTCAGCAGTAAGCCTACTCAAAAGAGGACTCTGCGCAGAAGAACTGTGGATCACGAAGCCGGTGTTGGATCGGTTAACGGTTAGTTTTTGTAAGCGCGTTGGATCGGTTAAAGGCTATCTTTTCTAAGCGGGGCAGCAGGAACCCTACTCTGAAGAGAACTCTGTGCAGAAGAACTGTGGATCACGAAGCTGGTGTTGGATCGGTCAAAGGCTATCTTTTGTAAGCGCGGCAGCAGTAAGCCTACTCAAAAGAGGACTCTGCGCAGAAGAACTGTGGATCACGAAGCCGGTGTTGGATCGGTTAACGATTAGTTTTTGTAAGCGCGATGGATCGGTTAAAGGCTATCTTTTGTAAGCGGGGCAGCAGGAACCCTACTCAGAAGAGGACTCTGTGCAAAAGAACTGTGGATCACGAAGCTGGTGTTGGATTGGTTAAGGGTTATCTTTTTTAAGCGCGGCAGCAGTAAGCCTACTCAGAAGAGGACTCTGTGCAGAAGCACTGTGTATCGCGGAGCCGGTGTTGGATCGGTTAAAGGCTATCTTTTGTAAGCGGGGCAGCAGGAACCCTACTCAGAAGAGGACTCTGTGCAGAAGAACTGTGGATCACGAAGCTGGTGTTGGATCGGTTAAGGGTTATCTTTTTTAAGCGCGGCAGCAGTAAGCCTACTAAGAAGAGGACTCTGTGCAGCAGAACTCTGGGTCATGAAGCTGGTGTTGGATCGGTTAAGGGTTATCTTTTTTAAGCGCGTCAGCAGTAAGCCTACTCAAACGAGGACTCTGTGCAGAAGAACTGTGGATCACGAAGCTGGTGTTGAATCGGTTAAGGGTTATCTTTTTTAAGCGCGTCAGCAGTAAGCCTACTCAAAAGAGGACTCTGTGCAGAAGAACTGTGGATCACGAAGCTGGTGTTGGATCGGTTAAGGGTTATCTTTTTTAAGCGCGGCAGCAGTAAGCCTACTAAGAAGAGGACTCTGTGCAGAAGCACTGTGGATCGCGGAGCCGGTGGTGGATCGGTTAAAGGCTATCTTTTGTAAGCGGGGCAGCAGGAACCCTACTCAGAAGAGGACTCTGTGCAGAAGAACTGTGGATCGCTAAGCTGGTGTTGGATCGGTTAAGGGTTATCTTTTTTAAGCGCGACAGCAGTAAGCCTACTCAGAAGAGGACTCTGTGCAGAAACACTGTGGATCACGAAGCCGGTGTTGGATCGGTTAAAGGCTATCTTTTGTAAGCGCGGCGGCAGGAAGCCTTCTCAGAAGAGGACTCTGTGCAGAAGAACTGTGGATCATGAAGCTGGTGTTGGACCGGTTAAGGGTTATTTTTTTTAAGCGCGGCAGCAGTAAGCCTACTAAGAAGAGGACTCTGTGCAGAAGCACTGTGGATCGCGGAGCCGGTGGTGGATCGGTTAAAGGCTATCTTTTGTAAGCGGGGCAGCAGGAACCCTACTCAGAAGAGGACTCTGTGCAGAAGAACTGTGGATCACGAAGCTGGTGTTGGATCGGTTAAGGGTTATCTTTTTTAGGCGCGGCAGCAGTAAGCCTACTAAGAAGAGGACTCTGCGCAGAAGAACTGTGGATCACGAAGCCGGTGTTGGATCGGTTAACGGTTAGTTTTTGTAAGCGCGTTGGATCGGTTAAAGGCTATCTTTTCTAAGCGGGGCAGCAGGAACCCTACTCTGAAGAGGACTCTGTGCAGAAGAACTGTGGATCACGAAGCCGGTGTTGGATCGGTTAAAGGTTATCTTTTGTAATCGCGGCAGCAGGAAACCTACTCAGAAGAGGACTCTGTGCAGAAGAACTGTGGATCACGAAGCTGGTGTTGGATCGGTTAAGGGTTATCTTTTTTAGGCGCGGCAGCAGTAAGCCTACTAAGAAGAGGACTCTGCGCAGAAGAACTGTGGATCACGAAGCCGGTGTTGGATCGGTTAACGGTTAGTTTTTGTAAGCGCGTTGGATCGGTTAAAGGCTATCTTTTCTAAGCGGGGCAGCAGGAACCCTACTCTGAAGAGGACTCTGTGCAGAAACACTGTGGATCACGAAGCCGGTGTTGGATCGGGTAAAGGCTATCTTTTGTAAGCGCGGCGGCAGGAAGCCTTCTCAGAAGAGGACTCTGTGCAGAAGAACTGTGGATCATGAAGCTGGTGTTGGACCGGTTAAGGGTTATTTTTTTTAAGCGCGGCAGCAGTAAGCCTACTAAGAAGAGGACTCTGTGCAGAAGCACTGTGGATCGCGGAGCCGGTGGTGGATCGGTTAAAGGCTATCTTTTGTAAGCGGGGCAGCAGGAACCCTACTCAGAAGAGGACTCTGTGCAGAAGAACTGTGGATCACGAAGCTGGTGTTGGACCGGTTAAGGGTTATTTTTTTTAAGCGCGGCAGCAGTAAGCCTACTAAGAAGAGGACTCTGTGCAGAAGCACTGTGGATCGCGGAGCCGGTGGTGGATCGGTTAAAGGTTATCTTTTGTAATCGCGGCAGCAGGAAACCTACTCAGAAGAGGACTCTGTGCAGAAGAACTGTGGATCACGAAGCTGGTGTTGGATCGGTTAAGGGTTATCTTTTTTAGGCGCGGCAGCAGTAAGCCTACTAAGAAGAGGACTCTGCGCAGAAGAACTGTGGATCACGAAGCCGGTGTTGGATCGGTTAACGGTTAGTTTTTGTAAGCGCGTTGGATCGGTTAAAGGCTATCTTTTCTAAGCGGGGCAGCAGGAACCCTACTCTGAAGAGGACTCTGTGCAGAAGAACTGTGGATCACGAAGCCGGTGTTGGATCGGTTAAAGGTTATCTTTTGTAATCGCGGCAGCAGGAAACCTACTCAGAAGAGGACTCTGTGCAGAAGAACTGTGGATCACGAAGCTGGTGTTGGATCGGTTAAGGGTTATCTTTTTTAGGCGCGGCAGCAGTAAGCCTACTAAGAAGAGGACTCTGCGCAGAAGAACTGTGGATCACGAAGCCGGTGTTGGATCGGTTAACGGTTAGTTTTTGTAAGCGCGTTGGATCGGTTAAAGGCTATCTTTTCTAAGCGGGGCAGCAGGAACCCTACTCTGAAGAGGACTCTGTGCAGAAGAACTGTGGATCACGAAGCTGGTGTTGGATCGGTCAAAGGCTATCTTTTGTAAGCGCGGCAGCAGTAAGCCTACTCAGAAGAGGACTCTGTGCAGAAGAACTGTGGATCACGAAGCTGGTGTTGGATCGGTTAAGGGTTATCTTTTTTAAGCGCGTCAGCAGTAAGCCTACTCAAAAGAGGACTCTGCGCAGAAGAACTGTGGATCACGAAGCCGGTGTTGGATCGGTTAACGATTAGTTTTTGTAAGCGCGTTGGATCGGTTAAAGGCTATCTTTTGTAAGCGGGGCAGCAGGAACCCTACTCAGAAGAGGACTCTGTGCAGAAGAACTGTGGATCACGCAGCCGGTGTTGGATCGGTTAAAGGTTATCTTTTGTAAGCGCGGCAGCAGTAAGCCTACTCAGAAGAGGACTCTGTGCAGAAGAACTGTGGATCACGAAGCCGGTGTTGGATCGGTTAAAGGTTATCTTTTGTAATCGCGGCAGCAGGAAACCTACTCAGAAGAGGACTCTGTGCAGAAGAACTGTGGATCACGAAGCTGGTGTTGGATCGGTTAAGGGTTATCTTTTTTAGGCGCGGCAGCAGTAAGCCTACTAAGAAGAGGACTCTGCGCAGAAGAACTGTGGATCACGAAGCCGGTGTTGGATCGGTTAACGGTTAGTTTTTGTAAGCGCGTTGGATCGGTTAAAGGCTATCTTTTCTAAGCGGGGCAGCAGGAACCCTACTCTGAAGAGGACTCTGTGCAGAAGAACTGTGGATCACGAAGCTGGTGTTGGATCGGTCAAAGGCTATCTTTTGTAAGCGCGGCAGCAGTAAGCCTACTCAGAAGAGGACTCTGTGCAGAAGAACTGTGGATCACGAAGCTGGTGTTGGATCGGTTAAGGGTTATCTTTTTTAAGCGCGGCAGCAGTAAGCCTACTCAGAAGAGGACTCTGTGCAGAAGCACTGTGGATCGCGGAGCCGGTGTTGGATCGGTTAAAGGCTATCTTTTGTAAGCGGGGCAGCAGGAACCCTACTCAGAAGAGGACTCTGTGCAGAAGAACTGTGGATCACGAAGCTGGTGTTGGATCGGTTAAAGGCTATCTTTTGTAAGCGCGGCGGCAGGAAGCCTTCTCAGAAGAGGACTCTGTGCAGAAGAACTGTGGATCATGAAGCTGGTGTTGGACCGGTTAAGGGTTATTTTTTTTAAGCGCGGCAGCAGTAAGCCTACTAAGAAGAGGACTCTGTGCAGAAGCACTGTGGATCGCGGAGCCGGTGGTGGATCGGTTAAAGGCTATCTTTTGTAAGCGGGGCAGCAGGAACCCTACTCAGAAGAGGACTCTGTGCAGAAGAACTGTGGATCACGCAGCCGGTGTTGGATCGGTTAAAGGTTATCTTTTGTAAGCGCGGCAGCAGTAAGCCTACTCAGAAGAGGACTCTGTGCAGAAGAACTGTGGATCACGAAGCCGGTGTTGGATCGGTTAAAGGTTATCTTTTGTAATCGCGGCAGCAGGAAACCTACTCAGAAGAGGACTCTGTGCAGAAGAACTGTGGATCACGAAGCTGGTGTTGGATCGGTTAAGGGTTATCTTTTTTAGGCGCGGCAGCAGTAAGCCTACTAAGAAGAGGACTCTGCGCAGAAGAACTGTGGATCACGAAGCCGGTGTTGGATCGGTTAACGGTTAGTTTTTGTAAGCGCGTTGGATCGGTTAAAGGCTATCTTTTCTAAGCGGGGCAGCAGGAACCCTACTCTGAAGAGGACTCTGTGCAGAAGAACTGTGGATCACGAAGCTGGTGTTGGATCGGTCAAAGGCTATCTTTTGTAAGCGCGGCAGCAGTAAGCCTACTCAGAAGAGGACTCTGTGCAGAAGAACTGTGGATCACGAAGCTGGTGTTGGATCGGTTAAGGGTTATCTTTTTTAAGCGCGTCAGCAGTAAGCCTACTCAAAAGAGGACTCTGCGCAGAAGAACTGTGGATCACGAAGCCGTTGTTGGATCGGTTAACGATTAGTTTTTGTAAGCGCGTTGGATCGGTTAAAGGCTATCTTTTGTAAGCGGGGCAGCAGGAACCCTACTCAGAAGAGGACTCTGTGCAAAAGAACTGTGGATCACGAAGCTGGTGTTGGATCGGTCAAAGGCTATCTTTTGTAAGCGCGGCAGCAGTAAGCCTACTCAGAAGAGGACTCTGTGCAGAAGAACTGTGGATCACGAAGCTGGTGTTGGATCGGTTAAAATCTATCTTTTGTAAGCGCGGCAGCAGAAAGCCTACTCAGAAGAGGACTCTGTGCAGAAAAACTGTGGATCGCGGAGCTGGTGTTGGATCGGTTAAAGGCTGTCTTTTGTAAGCGCGGTAGCAGTAAGCCTACTCAGAAGAGGACTCTGTGCAGAAGAACTGTGGATCACGAAGCCGGTGTTGGATCGGTTAAAGGCTATCTTTTGTAAGCGCGGCAGCAGGAAGCCTACTCAGAAGAGGCCTCTGCGCAGAAGAACTGTGGATCACGAAGCCGGTGTTGGATCGGCTAAGGGTTATCTTTTGTAAGCGCTACGGCAGGAAGCCTACCTACAAGAGGACTCTGTGCAGAAACACTGTGGATCGCGGAGCTGGTGTTGGATCGGTTAAAGGCTGTCTTTTGTAAGCGCGGCAGCAGGAAGCCTACTCAGAAGAGGACTCTGTGTAGAAGAACTGTGGTTCGCGGAGCTGGTGTTGGATCGGTTAAGGGTTATCTTTTTTAAGCGCGGCAGCAGTAAGCCTACTCAGAAGAGGAGTCTGTGCAGAAGAACTGTGGATCACGAAGCCGGTGTTGGATCGGTTAAAGGCTATCTTTTGTAAGCGCGGCAGCAGAAAGCCTACTCAGAAGAGGACTCTGTGCAGAAAAACTGTGGATCGCGGAGCTGGTGTTGGATCGGTTAAAGGCTGTCTTTTGTAAGCGCGGCAGCAGGAAGCCTACTCAGAAGAGGACTCTGTGCAGAAAAGCTGTGGATCGCTAAGCTGGTGTTGGATCGGTTAAGGGTTATCTTTTTTAAGCGCGGCAGCAGTAAGCCTACTCAGAAGAGGACTCTGTGCAGAAGAACTGTGGATCACGAAGCCGGTGTTGGATCGGTTAAAGGCTATCTTTTGTGAGCGCGGCAGCAGAAAGCCTACTCAGAAGAGGACTCTGTGCAGAAAAACTGTGGATCGCGGAGCTGGTGTTGGATCGGTTAAAGGCTATCTTTTGTAAGCGCGGCAGCAGGAAGCCTACTCAGAAGAGGCCTCTGCGCAGAAGAACTGTGGATCACGAAGCCGGTGTTGGATCGGCTAAGGGTTATCTTTTGTAAGCGCTACGGCAGGAAGCCTACCTAGAAGAGGACTCTGTGCAGAAACGCTGTGGATCGCGGAGCTGGTGTTGGATCGGTTAAAGGCTGTCTTTTGTAAGCGCGGCAGCAGGAAACCTACTCAGAAGAGGACTCTGTGCAGAAAAGCTGTGGATCGCTAAGCTGGTGTTGGATCGGTTAAGGGTTATCTTTTTTAAGCGCGGCAGCTGTAAGCCTACTCAGAAGAGGACTCTGTGCAGAAGAACTGTGGATCACGAAGCCGGTGTTGGATCGGTTAAAGGCTATCTTTTGTAAGCGCGGCAGCAGGAAGCCTACTCAGAAGAGGCCTCTGCGCAGAAGAACTGTGGATCACGAAGCCGGTGTTGGATCGGCTAAGGGTTATCTTTTGTAAGCGCTACGGCAGGAAGCCTACCTAGAAGAGGACTATGTGCAGAAACACTGTGGATCGCGGAGCTGGTGTTGGATCGGTTAAAGGCTGTCTTTTGTAAGCGCGGCAGCAGGAAGCCTACTCAGAAGAGGACTCTGTGTAGAAGAACTGTGGATCACGAAGCCGGTGTTGGATCGGTTAAAGGCTATCTTTTGTAAGCGCGGCGGCAGGAAGCCTTCTCAGAAGAGGACTCTGTGCAGAAAAACTGTGGACCGCTAAGCTGGTGTTGGATCGGTTAAAGGCTATCTTTTGTAAGCGGGGCAGCAGGAACCCTACTCAGAAGAGGACTCTGTGCAGAAGAACTGTGGATCACGAAGCTGGTGTTGGATCGGTTAAAGGCTATCTTTTGTAAGCGCGGCGGCAGGAAGCCTTCTCAGAAGAGGACTCTGTGCAGAAGAACTGTGGATCATGAAGCTGGTGTTGGACCGGTTAAGGGTTATTTTTTTTAAGCGCGGCAGCAGTAAGCCTACTAAGAAGAGGACTCTGTGCAGAAGCACTGTGGATCGCGGAGCCGGTGGTGGATCGGTTAAAGGCTATCTTTTGTAAGCGGGGCAGCAGGAACCCTACTCAGAAGAGGACTCTGTGCAGAAGAACTGTGGATCACGCAGCCGGTGTTGGATCGGTTAAAGGTTATCTTTTGTAAGCGCGGCAGCAGTAAGCCTACTCAGAAGAGGACTCTGTGCAGAAGAACTGTGGATCACGAAGCCGGTGTTGGATCGGTTAAAGGTTATCTTTTGTAATCGCGGCAGCAGGAAACCTACTCAGAAGAGGACTCTGTGCAGAAGAACTGTGGATCACGAAGCTGGTGTTGGATCGGTTAAGGGTTATCTTTTTTAGGCGCGGCAGCAGTAAGCCTACTAAGAAGAGGACTCTGCGCAGAAGAACTGTGGATCACGAAGCCGGTGTTGGATCGGTCAAAGGCTATCTTTTGTAAGCGCGGCAGCAGTAAGCCTACTCAGAAGAGGACTCTGTGCAGAAGAACTGTGGATCACGAAGCTGGTGTTGGATCGGTTAAGGGTTATCTTTTTTAAGCGCGTCAGCAGTAAGCCTACTCAAAAGAGGACTCTGCGCAGAAGAACTGTGGATCACGAAGCCGTTGTTGGATCGGTTAACGATTAGTTTTTGTAAGCGCGTTGGATCGGTTAAAGGCTATCTTTTCTAAGCGGGGCAGCAGGAACCCTACTCTGAAGAGGACTCTGTGCAGAAGAACTGTGGATCACGAAGCTGGTGTTGGATCGGTCAAAGGCTATCTTTTGTAAGCGCGGCAGCAGTAAGCCTACTCAGAAGAGGACTCTGTGCAGAAGAACTGTGGATCACGAAGCTGGTGTTGGATCGGTTAAGGGTTATCTTTTTTAAGCGCGTCAGCAGTAAGCCTACTCAAAAGAGGACTCTGCGCAGAAGAACTGTGGATCACGAAGCCGTTGTTGGATCGGTTAACGATTAGTTTTTGTAAGCGCGTTGGATCGGTTAAAGGCTATCTTTTGTAAGCGGGGCAGCAGGAACCCTACTCAGAAGAGGACTCTGTGCAAAAGAACTGTGGATCACGAAGCTGGTGTTGGATCGGTCAAAGGCTATCTTTTGTAAGCGCGGCAGCAGTAAGCCTACTCAGAAGAGGACTCTGTGCAGAAGAACTGTGGATCACGAAGCTGGTGTTGGATCGGTTAAAATCTATCTTTTGTAAGCGCGGCAGCAGAAAGCCTACTCAGAAGAGGACTCTGTGCAGAAAAACTGTGGATCGCGGAGCTGGTGTTGGATCGGTTAAAGGCTGTCTTTTGTAAGCGCGGTAGCAGTAAGCCTACTCAGAAGAGGACTCTGTGCAGAAGAACTGTGGATCACGAAGCCGGTGTTGGATCGGTTAAAGGCTATCTTTTGTAAGCGCGGCAGCAGGAAGCCTACTCAGAAGAGGCCTCTGCGCAGAAGAACTGTGGATCACGAAGCCGGTGTTGGATCGGCTAAGGGTTATCTTTTGTAAGCGCTACGGCAGGAAGCCTACCTACAAGAGGACTCTGTGCAGAAACACTGTGGATCGCGGAGCTGGTGTTGGATCGGTTAAAGGCTGTCTTTTGTAAGCGCGGCAGCAGGAAGCCTACTCAGAAGAGGACTCTGTGTAGAAGAACTGTGGTTCGCGGAGCTGGTGTTGGATCGGTTAAGGGTTATCTTTTTTAAGCGCGGCAGCAGTAAGCCTACTCAGAAGAGGAGTCTGTGCAGAAGAACTGTGGATCACGAAGCCGGTGTTGGATCGGTTAAAGGCTATCTTTTGTAAGCGCGGCAGCAGAAAGCCTACTCAGAAGAGGACTCTGTGCAGAAAAACTGTGGATCGCGGAGCTGGTGTTGGATCGGTTAAAGGCTGTCTTTTGTAAGCGCGGCAGCAGGAAGCCTACTCAGAAGAGGACTCTGTGCAGAAAAGCTGTGGATCGCTAAGCTGGTGTTGGATCGGTTAAGGGTTATCTTTTTTAAGCGCGGCAGCAGTAAGCCTACTCAGAAGAGGACTCTGTGCAGAAGAACTGTGGATCACGAAGCCGGTGTTGGATCGGTTAAAGGCTATCTTTTGTGAGCGCGGCAGCAGAAAGCCTACTCAGAAGAGGACTCTGTGCAGAAAAACTGTGGATCGCGGAGCTGGTGTTGGATCGGTTAAAGGCTATCTTTTGTAAGCGCGGCAGCAGGAAGCCTACTCAGAAGAGGCCTCTGCGCAGAAGAACTGTGGATCACGAAGCCGGTGTTGGATCGGCTAAGGGTTATCTTTTGTAAGCGCTACGGCAGGAAGCCTACCTAGAAGAGGACTCTGTGCAGAAACGCTGTGGATCGCGGAGCTGGTGTTGGATCGGTTAAAGGCTGTCTTTTGTAAGCGCGGCAGCAGGAAACCTACTCAGAAGAGGACTCTGTGCAGAAAAGCTGTGGATCGCTAAGCTGGTGTTGGATCGGTTAAGGGTTATCTTTTTTAAGCGCGGCAGCTGTAAGCCTACTCAGAAGAGGACTCTGTGCAGAAGAACTGTGGATCACGAAGCCGGTGTTGGATCGGTTAAAGGCTATCTTTTGTAAGCGCGGCAGCAGGAAGCCTACTCAGAAGAGGCCTCTGCGCAGAAGAACTGTGGATCACGAAGCCGGTGTTGGATCGGCTAAGGGTTATCTTTTGTAAGCGCTACGGCAGGAAGCCTACCTAGAAGAGGACTATGTGCAGAAACACTGTGGATCGCGGAGCTGGTGTTGGATCGGTTAAAGGCTGTCTTTTGTAAGCGCGGCAGCAGGAAGCCTACTCAGAAGAGGACTCTGTGTAGAAGAACTGTGGATCACGAAGCCGGTGTTGGATCGGTTAAAGGCTATCTTTTGTAAGCGCGGCGGCAGGAAGCCTTCTCAGAAGAGGACTCTGTGCAGAAAAACTGTGGACCGCTAAGCTGGTGTTGGATCGGTTAAGGGTTATCTTTTTTAAGCGCGGTAGCAGTAAGCCTACTCAGAAGAGGACTCTGTGCAGAAGAACTGTGGATCACGAAGCCGGTGTTGGATCGGTTAAAGGCTATCTTTTGTAAGCGCGGCAGCAGGAAGCCTCCTCAGAAGAGGCCTCTGCGCAGAAGAACTGTGGATCACGAAGCCGGTGTTGAATCGGCTAAGGGTTATCTTTTGTAAGCGATACGGCAGGAAGCCTACCTAGAAGAGGACTCTGTGCAGAAACACTGTGGATCGCGGAGCTGGTGTTGGATCGGTTAAAGGCTGTCTTTTGTAAGCGCGGCAGCAGGAAGCCTACTCAGAAGAGGACTCTGTGCAGAAAAGCTGTGGATCGCTAAGCTGGTGTTGGATCGGTTAAGGGTTATCTTTTTTAAGCGCGGCAGCAGTAAGCCTACTCAGAAGAGGACTCTGTGCAGAAGAACTGTGGATCACGAAGCCGGTGTTGGATCGGTTAAAGGCTATCTTTTGTAAGCGCGGCAGCAGAAAGCCTACTCAGAAGAGGACTCTGTGCAGAAAAACTGTGGATCGCGGAGCTGGTGTTGGATCGGTTAAAGGCTGTCTTTTGTAAGCGCGGTAGCAGTAAGCCTACTCAGAAGAGGACTCTGTGCAGAAGAACTGTGGATCACGAAGCCGGTGTTGGATCGGTTAAAGGCTATCTTTTGTAAGCGCGGCAGCAGGAAGCCTACTCAGAAGAGGCCTCTGCGCAGAAGAACTGTGGATCACGAAGCCGGTGTTGGATCGGCTAAGGGTTATCTTTTGTAAGCGCTACGGCAGGAAGCCTACCTAGAAGAGGACTATGTGCAGAAACACTGTGGATCGCGGAGCTGGTGTTGGATCGGTTAAAGGCTGTCTTTTGTAAGCGCGGCAGCAGGAAGCCTACTCAGAAGAGGACTCTGTGTAGAAGAACTGTGGATCACGAAGCCGGTGTTGGATCGGTTAAAGGCTATCTTTTGTAAGCGCGGCGGCAGGAAGCCTTCTCAGAAGAGGACTCTGTGCAGAAAAACTGTGGACCGCTAAGCTGGTGTTGGATCGGTTAAGGGTTATCTTTTTTAAGCGCGGTAGCAGTAAGCCTACTCAGAAGAGGACTCTGTGCAGAAGAACTGTGGATCACGAAGCCGGTGTTGGATCGGTTAAAGGCTATCTTTTGTAAGCGCGGCAGCAGGAAGCCTCCTCAGAAGAGGCCTCTGCGCAGAAGAACTGTGGATCACGAAGCCGGTGTTGAATCGGCTAAGGGTTATCTTTTGTAAGCGATACGGCAGGAAGCCTACCTAGAAGAGGACTCTGTGCAGAAACACTGTGGATCGCGGAGCTGGTGTTGGATCGGTTAAAGGCTGTCTTTTGTAAGCGCGGCAGCAGGAAGCCTACTCAGAAGAGGACTCTGTGCAGAAAAGCTGTGGATCGCTAAGCTGGTGTTGGATCGGTTAAGGGTTATCTTTTTTAAGCGCGGCAGCAGTAAGCCTACTCAGAAGAGGACTCTGTGCAGAAGAACTGTGGATCACGAAGCCGGTGTTGGATCGGTTAAAGGCTATCTTTTGTAAGCGCGGCAGCAGAAAGCCTACTCAGAAGAGGACTCTGTGCAGAAAAACTGTGGATCGCGGAGCTGGTGTTGGATCGGTTAAAGGCTGTCTTTTGTAAGCGCGGTAGCAGTAAGCCTACTCAGAAGAGGACTCTGTGCAGAAGAACTGTGGATCACGAAGCCGGTGTTGGATCGGTTAAAGGCTATCTTTTGTAAGCGCGGCAGCAGGAAGCCTACTCAGAAGAGGCCTCTGCGCAGAAGAACTGTGGATCACGAAGCCGGTGTTGGATCGTCTAAGGGTTATCTTTTGTAAGCGCTACGGCAGGAAGCCTACCCAGAAGAGGCCTCTGCGCAGAAGAACTGTATATCACGAAGCCGGTGTTGGATCGGTTAAAGGTTAGTTTTTGTAAGCGCGGCAGCAGGAAGCCTACCCAGAAGAGGACTCTGTGCAGAAACACTGTGGATCGCGGAGCTGGTGTTGGATCGGTTAAAGGCTGTCTTTTGTAAGCGCGGCAGCAGGAAGCCTACTCAGAAGAGGACTCTGTGTGGAAGAACTGTGGATCACGAAGCCGGTGTTGGATCAGTTAAAAGCTATCTTTTGTAAGCGCGGCGGCAGGAAGCCTTCTCAGAAGAGGACTCTGTGCAGAAAAACTGTGGACCGCTAAGCTGGTGTTGGATCGGTTAAGGGTTATCTTTTTTAAGCGCGTCAGCAGTAAGCCTACTCAAAAGAGGACTCTGTGCAGAAGAACTGTGGATCACGAAGCTGGTGTTGGATCGGTTAAGGGTTATCTTTTTTAAGCGCGTCAGCAGTAAGCCTACTCAAAAGAGGACTCTGCGCAGAAGAACTGTGGATCACGAAGCCGGTGTTGGATCGGTTAACGATTAGTTTTTGTAAGCGCGTTGGATCGGTTAAAGGCTATCTTTTGTAAGCGGGGCAGCAGGAACCCTACTCAGAAGAGGACTCTGTGCAAAAGAACTGTGGATCACGAAGCTGGTGTTGGATCGGTTAAGGGTTATCTTTTTTAAGCGCGGCAGCAGTAAGCCTACTCAGAAGAGGCCTCTGTGCAGAAGCACTGTGGATCGCGGAGCCGGTGTTGGATCGGTTAAAGGCTATCTTTTGTAAGCGGGGCAGCAGGAACCCTACTCAGAAGAGGACTCTGTGCAGAAGAACTGTGGATCACGAAGCTGGTGTTGGATCGGTTAAGGGTTATCTTTTTTAAGCGCGGCAGCAGTAAGCCTACTAAGAAGAGGACTCTGTGCAGCAGAACTCTGGGTCATGAAGCTGGTGTTGGATCGGTTAAGGGTTATCTTTTTTAAGCGCGTCAGCAGTAAGCCTACTCAAAAGAGGACTCTGTGCAGAAGAACTGTATATCACGAAGCCGGTGTTGGATCGGTTAACGGTTAGTTTTTGTAAGCGCGTTGGATCGGTTAAAGGCTATCTTTTCTAAGCGGGGCAGCAGGAACCCTACTCTGAAGAGGACTCTGTGCAGAAAAACTGTGGACCGCTAAGCTGGTGTTGGATCGGTTAAGGGTTATCTTTTTTAAGCGCTGCAGCAGGAAGCCTACCCAGAAGAGGCCTCTGCGCAGAAGAACTGTATATCACGAAGCCGGTGTTGGATCGGTTAACGGTTAGTTTTTGTAAGCGCGTTGGATCGGTTAAAGGCTATCTTTTCTAAGCGGGGCAGCAGGAACCCTACTCTGAAGAGGACTCTGTGCAGAAGAACTGTGGATCACGAAGCTGGTGTTGGATCGGTTAAGGGTTATCTTTTTTAAGCGCGTCAGCAGTAAGCCTACTCAAAAGAGGACTCTGCGCAGAAGAACTGTGGATCACGAAGCCGGTGTTGGATCGGTTAACGATTAGTTTTTGTAAGCGCGTTGGATCGGTTAAAGGCTATCTTTTGTAAGCGGGGCAGCAGGAACCCTACTCAGAAGAGGACTCTGTGCAAAAGAACTGTGGATCACGAAGCTGGTGTTGGATCGGTTAAGGGTTATCTTTTTTAAGCGCGGCAGCAGTAAGCCTACTCAGAAGAGGACTCTGTGCAGAAGCACTGTGGATCGCGGAGCCGGTGTTGGATCGGTTAAAGGCTATCTTTTGTAAGCGGGGCAGCAGGAACCCTACTCAGAAGAGGACTCTGTGCAGAAGAACTGTGGATCACGAAGCTGGTGTTGGATCGGTTAAGGGTTATCTTTTTTAAGCGCGGCAGCAGTAAGCCTACTAAGAAGAGGACTCTGTGCAGCAGAACTCTGGGTCATGAAGCTGGTGTTGGATCGGTTAAGGGTTATCTTTTTTAAGCGCGTCAGCAGTAAGCCTACTCAAAAGAGGACTATGTGCAGAAGAACTGTGGATCACGAAGCTGGTGTTGGATCGGTTAAGGGTTATCTTTTTTAAGCGCGTCAGCAGTAAGCCTACTCAAAAGAGGACTCTGTGCAGAAGAACTGTGGATCACGAAGCTGGTGTTGGATCGGTTAAGGGTTATCTTTTTTAAGCGCGGCAGCAGTAAGCCTACTAAGAAGAGGACTCTGTGCAGCAGAACTCTGGGTCATGAAGCTGGTGTTGGATCGGTTAAGGGTTATCTTTTTTAAGCGCGTCAGCAGTAAGCCTACTCAAAAGAGGACTCTGTGCAGAAGAACTGTGGATCACGAAGCTGGTGTTGGATCGGTCAAAGGCTATCTTTTTTCAGCGCGGCAGCAGTAAGCCTACTAAGAAGCGGACTCTGTGCAGAAGAACTGTGGATCACGAAGCTGGTGTTGGATCGGTTAAAGGCTATCTTTTGTAAGCGCGGCAGCAGAAAGCCTACTCAGAAGAGGACTCTGTGCAGAAAAACTGTGGATCGCGGAGCTGGTGTTGGATCGGTTAAAGGCTGTCTTTTGTAAGCGCGGTAGCAGTAAGCCTACTCAGAAGAGGACTCTGTGCAGAAGAACTGTGGATCACGAAGCCGGTGTTGGATCGGTTAAAGGCTATCTTTTGTAAGCGCGGCAGCAGGAAGCCTACTCAGAAGAGGCCTCTGCGCAGAAGAACTGTGGATCACGAAGCCGGTGTTGGATCGGCTAAGGGTTATCTTTTGCAAGCGCTACGGCAGGAAGCCTACCTACAAGAGGACTCTGTGCAGAAACACTGTGGATCGCGGAGCTGGTGTTGGATCGGTTAAAGGCTGTCTTTTGTAAGCGCGGCAGCAGGAAGCCTACTCAGAAGAGGACTCTGTGTAGAAGAACTGTGGATCGCGGAGCTGGTGTTGGATCGGTTAAGGGTTATCTTTTTTAAGCGCGGCAGCAGTAAGCCTACTCAGAAGAGGACTCTGTGCAGAAGAACTGTGGATCACGAAGCCGGTGTTGGGTCGGTTAAAGGCTATCTTTTGTAAGCGCGGCAGCAGAAAGCCTACTCAGAAGAGGACTCTGTGCAGAAAAACTGTGGATCGCGGAGCTGGTGTTGGATCGGTTAAAGGCTGTCTTTTGTAAGCGCGGCAGCAGGAAGCCTACTCAGAAGAGGACTCTGTGCAGAAAAGCTGTGGCTCGCTAAGCTGGTGTTGGATCGGTTAAGGGTTATCTTTTTTAAGCGCGGCAGCAGTAAGCCTACTCAGAAGAGGACTCTGTGCAGAAGAACTGTGGATCACGAAGCCGGTGTTGGATCGGTTAAAGGCTATCTTTTGTAAGCGCGGCAGCAGAAAGCCTACTCAGAAGAGGACTCTGTGCAGAAAAGCTGTGGATCGCTAAGCTGGTGTTGGATCGGTTAAGGGTTATCTTTTATAAGCGCGGCAGCTGTAAGCCTACTCAGAAGAGGACTCTGTGCAGAAGAACTGTGGATCACGAAGCCGGTGTTGGATCGGTTAAAGGCTATCTTTTGTAAGCGCGGCAGCAGGAAGCCTACTCAGAAGAGGCCTCTGCGCAGAAGAACTGTGGATCACGAAGCCGGTGTTGGATCGGCTAAGGGTTATCTTTTGTAAGCGCTACGGCAGGAAGCCTACCTAGAAGAGGACTATGTGCAGAAACACTGTGGATCGCGGAGCTGGTGTTGGATCGGTTAAAGGCTGTCTTTTGTAAGCGCGGCAGCAGGAAGCCTACTCAGAAGAGGACTCTGTGTAGAAGAACTGTGGATCACGAAGCCGGTGTTGGATCGGTTAAAGGCTATCTTTTGTAAGCGCGGCGGCAGGAAGCCTTCTCAGAAGAGGACTCTGTGCAGAAAAACTGTGGACCGCTAAGCTGGTGTTGGATCGGTTAAGGGTTATCTTTTTTAAGCGCGGTAGCAGTAAGCCTACTCAGAAGAGGACTCTGTGCAGAAAAACTGTGGATCGCGGAGCTGGTGTTGGATCGGTTAAAGGCTGTCTTTTGTAAGCGCGGCAGCAGGAAGCCTACTCAGAAGAGGACTCTGTGCAGAAAAGCTGTGGATCGCTAAGCTGGTGTTGGATCGGTTAAGGGTTATCTCTTTTAAGCGCGGCAGCAGTAAGCCTACTCAGAAGAGGACTCTGTGCAGAAGAACTGTGGATCACGAAGCCGGTGTTGGATCGGTTAAAGGCTATCTTTTGTAAGCGCGGCAGCAGAAAGCCTACTCAGAAGAGGACTCTGTGCAGAAAAACTGTGGATCGCGGAGCTGGTGTTGGATCGGTTAAAGGCTGTCTTTTGTAAGCGCGGTAGCAGTAAGCCTACTCAGAAGAGGACTATGTGCAGAAACACTGTGGATCACGAAGCTGGTGTTGGATCGGTCAAAGGCTATCTTTTGTAAGCGCGGCAGCAGTAAGCCTACTCAGAAGAGGACTCTGTGCAGAAGAACTGTGGATCACGAAGCTGGTGTTGGATCGGTTAAAGGCTATCTTTTGTAAGCGCGGCAGCAGAAAGCCTACTCAGAAGAGGACTCTGTGCAGAAAAACTGTGGATCGCGGAGCTGGTGTTGGATCGGTTAAAGGCTATCTTTTGTAAGCGCGGGTAGCAGTAAGCCTACTCAGAAGAGGACTCTGTGCAGAAGAACTGTGGATCACGAAGCCGGTGTTGGATCGGTTAAAGGCTATCTTTTGTAAGCGCGGCAGCAGGAAGCCTACTCAGAAGAGGCCTCTGCGCAGAAGAACTGTGGATCACGAAGCCGGTGTTGGATCGGCTAAGGGTTATCTTTTGTAAGCGCTACGGCAGGAAGCCTACCTACAAGAGGACTCTGTGCAGAAACACTGTGGATCGCGGAGCTGGTGTTGGATCGGTTAAAGGCTGTCTTTTGTAAGCGCGGCAGCAGGAAGCCTACTCAGAAGAGGACTCTGTGTAGAAGAACTGTGGATCGCGGAGCTGGTGTTGGATCGGTTAAGGGTTATCTTTTTTAAGCGCGGCAGCAGTAAGCCTACTCAGAAGAGGACTCTGTGCAGAAGAACTGTGGATCACGAAGCCGGTGTTGGATCGGTTAAAGGCTATCTTTTGTAAGCGCGGCAGCAGAAAGCCTACTCAGAAGAGGACTCTGTGCAGAAAAACTGTGGATCGCGTAGCTGGTGTTGGATCGGTTAAAGGCTGTCTTTTGTAAGCGCGGCAGCAGGAAGCCTACTCAGAAGAGGACTCTGTGCAGAAAAGCTGTGGATCGCTAAGCTGGTGTTGGATCGGTTAAGGGTTATCTTTTTTAAGCGCGGCAGCAGTAAGCCTACTCAGAAGAGGACTCTGTGCAGAAGAACTGTGGATCACGAAGCCGGTGTTGGATCGGTTAAAGGCTATCTTTTGTAAGCGCGGCAGCAGAAAGCCTACTCAGAAGAGGACTCTGTGCAGAAAAACTGTGGATCGCGGAGCTGGTGTTGGATCGGTTAAAGGCTGTCTTTTGTAAGCGCGGCAGCAGGAAGGCTACTCAGAAGAGGACTCTGTGCAGAAAAGCTGTGGATCGCTAAGCTGGTGTTGGATCGGTTAAGGGTTATCTTTTTTAAGCGCGGCAGCAGTAAGCCTACTCAGAAGAGGACTCTGTGCAGAAGAACTGTATATCACGAAGCCGGTGTTGGATCGGTTAAAGGTTAGTTTTTGTAAGCGCGGCAGCAGGAAGCCTACCCAGAAGAGGCCTCTGCGCAGAAGAACTGTATATCACGAAGCCGGTGTTGGATCGGTTAAAGGCTATCTTTTGTAAGCGCGGCAGCAGAAAGCCTACTCAGAAGAGGACTCTGTGCAGAAAAACTGTGGATCGCGGAGCTGGTGTTGGATCGGTTAAAGGCTATCTTTTGTAAGCGCGGCAGCAGGAAGCCTACTCAGAAGAGGACTCTGTGCAGAAGAACTGTGGATCACGAAGCCGGTGTTGGATCGGCTAAGGGTTATCTTTTGTAAGCGCTACGGCAGGAAGCCTACCTAGAAGAGGACTCTGTGCAGAAACACTGTGGATCGCGGAGCTGGTGTTGGATCGGTTAAAGGCTGTCTTTTGTAAGCGCGGCAGCAGGAAGCCTACTCAGAAGAGGACTCTGTGCAGAAAAGCTGTGGATCGCTAAGCTGGTGTTGGATCGGTTAAGGGTTATCTTTTTTAAGCGCGGCAGCTGTAAGCCTACTCAGAAGAGGACTCTGTGCAGAAGAACTGTGGATCACGAAGCCGGTGTTGGATCGGTTAAAGGCTATCTTTTGTAAGCGCGGCAGCAGGAAGCCTACTCAGAAGAGGCCTCTGCGCAGAAGAACTGTGGATCACGAAGCCGGTGTTGGATCGGCTAAGGGTTATCTTTTGTAAGCGCTACGGCAGGAAGCCTACCTAGAAGAGGACTATGTGCAGAAACACTGTGGATCGCGGAGCTGGTGTTGGATCGGTTAAAGGCTGTCTTTTGTAAGCGCGGCAGCAGGAAGCCTACTCAGAAGAGGACTCTGTGTAGAAGAACTGTGGATCACGAAGCCGGTGTTGGATCGGTTAAAGGCTATCTTTTGTAAGCGCGGCGGCAGGAAGCCTTCTCAGAAGAGGACTCTGTGCAGAAAAACTGTGGACCGCTAAGCTGGTGTTGGATCGGTTAAGGGATATCTTTTTTAAGCGCGGTAGCAGTAAGCCTACTCAGAAGAGGACTCTGTGCAGAAGAACTGTGGATCACGAAGCCGGTGTTGGATCGGCTAAGGGTTATCTTTTGTAAGCGATACGGCAGGAAGCCTACCTAGAAGAGGACTCTGTGCAGAAACACTGTGGATCGCGGAGCTGGTGTTGGATCGGTTAAAGGCTGTCTTTTGTAAGCGCGGCAGCAGGAAGCCTACTCAGAAGAGGACTCTGTGCAGAAAAGCTGTGGATCGCTAAGCTGGTGTTGGATCGGTTAAGGGTTATCTTTTTTAAGCGCGGCAGCAGTAAGCCTACTCAGAAGAGGACTCTGTGCAGAAGAACTGTGGATCACGAAGCCGGTGTTGGACCGGTTAAAGGCTATCTTTTGTAAGCGCGGCAGCAGAAAGCCTACTCAGAAGAGGACTCTGTGCAGAAAAACTGTGGATCGCGGAGCTGGTGTTGGATCGGTTAAAGGCTGTCTTTTGTAAGCGCGGTAGCAGTAAGCCTACTCAGAAGAGGACTCTGTGCAGAAGAACTGTGGATCACGAAGCCGGTGTTGGATCGGTTAAAGGCTATCTTTTGTAAGCGATACGGCAGGAAGCCTACCTAGAAGAGGACTCTGTGCAGAAACACTGTGGATCGCGGAGCTGGTGTTGGATCGGTTAAAGGCTGTCTTTTGTAAGCGCGGCAGCAGGAAGCCTACTCAGAAGAGGACTCTGTGCAGAAAAGCTGTGGATCGCTAAGCTGGTGTTGGATCGGTTAAGGGTTATCTTTTTTAAGCGCGGCAGCAGTAAGCCTACTCAGAAGAGGACTCTGTGCAGAAGAACTGTGGATCACGAAGCCGGTGTTGGACCGGTTAAAGGCTATCTTTTGTAAGCGCGGCAGCAGAAAGCCTACTCAGAAGAGGACTCTGTGCAGAAAAACTGTGGATCGCGGAGCTGGTGTTGGATCGGTTAAAGGCTGTCTTTTGTAAGCGCGGTAGCAGTAAGCCTACTCAGAAGAGGACTCTGTGCAGAAGAACTGTGGATCACGAAGCCGGTGTTGGATCGGTTAAAGGCTGTCTTTTGTAAGCGCGGTAGCAGTAAGCCTACTCAGAAGAGGACTCTGTGCAGAAGAACTGTGGATCACGAAGCCGGTGTTGGATCGGCTAAGGGTTATCTTTTGTAAGCGATACGGCAGGAAGCCTACCTAGAAGAGGACTCTGTGCAGAAACACTGTGGATCGCGGAGCTGGTGTTGGATCGGTTAAAGGCTGTCTTTTGTAAGCGCGGCAGCAGGAAGCCTACTCAGAAGAGGACTCTGTGCAGAAAAGCTGTGGATCGCTAAGCTGGTGTTGGATCGGTTAAGGGTTATCTTTTTTAAGCGCGGCAGCAGTAAGCCTACTCAGAAGAGGACTCTGTGCAGAAGAACTGTGGATCACGAAGCCGGTGTTGGACCGGTTAAAGGCTATCTTTTGTAAGCGCGGCAGCAGAAAGCCTACTCAGAAGAGGACTCTGTGCAGAAAAACTGTGGATCGCGGAGCTGGTGTTGATCGGTTAAAGGCTGTCTTTTGTAAGCGCGGCAGCAGGAAGCCTACTCAGAAGAGGACTCTGTGCAGAAAAGCTGTGGATCGCTAAGCTGGTGTTGGATCGGTTAAGGGTTATCTTTTTTAAGCGCGGCAGCAGTAAGCCTACTCAGAAGAGGACTCTGTGCAGAAGAACTGTGGATCACGAAGCCGGTGTTGGATCGGCTAAGGGTTATCTTTTGTAAGCGATACGGCAGGAAGCCTACCTAGAAGAGGACTCTGTGCAGAAACACTGTGGATCGCGGAGCTGGTGTTGGATCGGTTAAAGGCTGTCTTTTGTAAGCGCGGCAGCAGGAAGCCTACTCAGAAGAGGACTCTGTGCAGAAAAGCTGTGGATCGCTAAGCTGGTGTTGGATCGGTTAAGGGTTATCTTTTTTAAGCGCGGCAGCAGTAAGCCTACTCAGAAGAGGACTCTGTGCAGAAGAACTGTGGATCACGAAGCCGGTGTTGGACCGGTTAAAGGCTATCTTTTGTAAGCGCGGCAGCAGAAAGCCTACTCAGAAGAGGACTCTGTGCAGAAAAACTGTGGATCGCGGAGCTGGTGTTGGATCGGTTAAAGGCTGTCTTTTGTAAGCGCGGTAGCAGTAAGCCTACTCAGAAGAGGACTCTGTGCAGAAGAACTGTGGATCACGAAGCCGGTGTTGGATCGGTTAAAGGTTAGTTTTTGTAAGCGCGGCAGCAGGAAGCCTACCCAGAAGAGGACTCTGTGCAGAAACACTGTGGATCGCGGAGCTGGTGTTGGATCGGTTAAAGGCTGTCTTTTGTAAGCGCGGCAGCAGGAAGCCTACTCAGAAGAGGACTCTGTGTGGAAGAACTGTGGATCACGAAGCCGGTGTTGGATCGGTTAAAGGCTATCTTTTGTAAGCGCGGCGGCAGGAAGCCTTCTCAGAAGAGGACTCTGTGCAGAAAAACTGTGGACCGCTAAGCTGGTGTTGGATCGGTTAAGGGTTATCTTTTTTAAGCGCGGTAGCAGTAAGCCTACTCAGAAGAGGACTCTGTGCAGAAGAACTGTGGATCACGAAGCCGGTGTTGGATCGGCTAAGGGTTATCTTTTGTAAGCGATACGGCAGGAAGCCTACCTAGAAGAGGACTCTGTGCAGAAACACTGTGGATCGCGGAGCTGGTGTTGGATCGGTTAAAGGCTGTCTTTTGTAAGCGCGGCAGCAGGAAGCCTACTCAGAAGAGGACTCTGTGCAGAAAAGCTGTGGATCGCTAAGCTGGTGTTGGATCGGTTAAGGGTTATCTTTTTTAAGCGCGGCAGCAGTAAGCCTACTCAGAAGAGGACTCTGTGCAGAAGAACTGTGGATCACGAAGCCGGTGTTGGATCGGTTAAAGGCTATCTTTTGTAAGCGCGGCAGCAGAAAGCCTACTCAGAAGAGGACTCTGTGCAGAAAAACTGTGGATCGCGGAGCTGGTGTTGGATCGGTTAAAGGCTGTCTTTTGTAAGCGCGGCAGCAGGAAGCCTACTCAGAAGAGGACTCTGTGCAGAAAAGCTGTGGATCGCTAAGCTGGTGTTGGATCGGTTAAGGGTTATCTCTTTTAAGCGCGGCAGCAGTAAGCCTACTCAGAAGAGGACTCTGTGCAGAAGAACTGTGGATCACGAAGCCGGTGTTGGATCGGTTAAAGGCTATCTTTTGTAAGCGCGGCAGCAGAAAGCCTACTCAGAAGAGGACTCTGTGCAGAAAAACTGTGGATCGCGGAGCTGGTGTTGGATCGGTTAAAGGCTGTCTTTTGTAAGCGCGGTAGCAGTAAGCCTACTCAGAAGAGGACTATGTGCAGAAACACTGTGGATCACGAAGCTGGTGTTGGATCGGTCAAAGGCTATCTTTTGTAAGCGCGGCAGCAGTAAGCTTACTCAGAAGAGGACTCTGTGCAGAAGAACTGTGGATCACGAAGCTGGTGTTGGATCGGTTAAAGGCTATCTTTTGTAAGCGCGGCAGCAGAAAGCCTACTCAGAAGAGGACTCTGTGCAGAAAAACTGTGGATCGCGGAGCTGGTGTTGGATCGGTTAAAGGCTGTCTTTTGTAAGCGCGGTAGCAGTAAGCCTACTCAGAAGAGGACTCTGTGCAGAAGAACTGTGGATCACGAAGCCGGTGTTGGATCGGTTAAAGGCTATCTTTTGTAAGCGCGGCAGCAGGAAGCCTACTCAGAAGAGGCCTCTGCGCAGAAGAACTGTGGATCACGAAGCCGGTGTTGGATCGGCTAAGGGTTATCTTTTGTAAGCGCTACGGCAGGAAGCCTACCTACAAGAGGACTCTGTGCAGAAACACTGTGGATCGCGGAGCTGGTGTTGGATCGGTTAAAGGCTGTCTTTTGTAAGCGCGGCAGCAGGAAGCCTACTCAGAAGAGGACTCTGTGTAGAAGAACTGTGGATCGCGGAGCTGGTGTTGGATCGGTTAAGGGTTATCTTTTTTAAGCGCGGCAGCAGTAAGCCTACTCAGAAGAGGACTCTGTGCAGAAGAACTGTGGATCACGAAGCCGGTGTTGGATCGGTTAAAGGCTATCTTTTGTAAGCGCGGCAGCAGAAAGCCTACTCAGAAGAGGACTCTGTGCAGAAAAACTGTGGATCGCGGAGCTGGTGTTGGATCGGTTAAAGGCTGTCTTTTGTAAGCGCGGCAGCAGGAAGCCTACTCAGAAGAGGACTCTGTGCAGAAAAGCTGTGGATCGCTAAGCTGGTGTTGGATCGGTTAAAGTTAGCGCGGCAGCAGTAAGCCTACTCAGAAGAGGACTCTGTGCAGAAGAACTGTGGATCACGAAGCCGGTGTTGGATCGGTTAAAGGCTATCTTTTGTAAGCGCGGCAGCAGTAAGCCTACTCAGAAGAGGACTCTGTGCAGAAAAACTGTGGATCGCGGAGCTGGTGTTGGATCGGTTAAAGGCTGTCTTTTGTAAGCGCGGCAGCAGGAAGCCTACTCAGAAGAGGACTCTGTGCAGAAAAGCTGTGGATCGCTAAGCTGGTGTTGGATCGGTTAAGGGTTATCTTTTTTAAGCGCGGCAGCAGTAAGCCTACTCAGAAGAGGACTCTGTGCAGAAGAACTGTATATCACGAAGCCGGTGTTGGATCGGTTAAAGGTTAGTTTTTGTAAGCGCGGCAGCAGGAAGCCTACCCAGAAGAGGCCTCTGCGCAGAAGAACTGTATATCACGAAGCCGGTGTTGGATCGGTTAAAGGCTATCTTTTGTAAGCGCGGCAGCAGAAAGCCTACTCAGAAGAGGACTCTGTGCAGAAAAACTGTGGATCGCGGAGCTGGTGTTGGATCGGTTAAAGGCTATCTTTTGTAAGCGCGGCAGCAGGAAGCCTACTCAGAAGAGGACTCTGTGCAGAAGAACTGTGGATCACGAAGCCGGTGTTGGATCGGCTAAGGGTTATCTTTTGTAAGCGCTACGGCAGGAAGCCTACCTAGAAGAGGACTCTGTGCAGAAACACTGTGGATCGCGGAGCTGGTGTTGGATCGGTTAAAGGCTGTCTTTTGTAAGCGCGGCAGCAGGAAGCCTACTCAGAAGAGGACTCTGTGCAGAAAAGCTGTGGATCGCTAAGCTGGTGTTGGATCGGTTAAGGGTTATCTTTTTTAAGCGCGGTAGCAGTAAGCCTACTCAGAAGAGGACTCTGTGCAGAAGAACTGTGGATCACGAAGCCGGTGTTGGATCGGCTAAGGGTTATCTTTTGTAAGCGATACGGCAGGAAGCCTACCTAGAAGAGGACTCTGTGCAGAAACACTGTGGATCGCGGAGCTGGTGTTGGATCGGTTAAAGGCTGTCTTTTGTAAGCGCGGCAGCAGGAAGCCTACTCAGAAGAGGACTCTGTGCAGAAAAGCTGTGGATCGCTAAGCTGGTGTTGGATCGGTTAAGGGTTATCTTTTTTAAGCGCGGTAGCAGTAAGCCTACTCAGAAGAGGACTCTGTGCAGAAGAACTGTGGATCACGAAGCCGGTGTTGGATCGGCTAAGGGTTATCTTTTGTAAGCGATACGGCAGGAAGCCTACCTAGAAGAGGACTCTGTGCAGAAACACTGTGGATCGCGGAGCTGGTGTTGGATCGGTTAAAGGCTATCTTTTGTAAGCGCGGCAGCTGTAAGCCTACTCAGAAGAGGACTCTGTGCAGAAGAACTGTGGATCACGAAGCCGGTGTTGGATCGGTTAAAGGCTATCTTTTGTAAGCGCGGCAGCAGGAAGCCTACTCAGAAGAGGCCTCTGCGCAGAAGAACTGTGGATCACGAAGCCGGTGTTGGATCGGCTAAGGGTTATCTTTTGTAAGCGCTACGGCAGGAAGCCTACCTAGAAGAGGACTATGTGCAGAAACACTGTGGATCGCGGAGCTGGTGTTGGATCGGTTAAAGGCTGTCTTTTGTAAGCGCGGCAGCAGGAAGCCTACTCAGAAGAGGACTCTGTGCAGAAGAACTGTGGATCACGAAGCCGGTGTTGGATCGGTTAAAGGCTATCTTTTGTAAGCGCGGCGGCAGGAAGCCTTCTCAGAAGAGGACTCTGTGCAGAAAAACTGTGGACCGCTAAGCTGGTGTTGGATCGGTTAAGGGATATCTTTTTTAAGCGCGGTAGCAGTAAGCCTACTCAGAAGAGGACTCTGTGCAGAAGAACTGTGGATCACGAAGCCGGTGTTGGATCGGCTAAGGGTTATCTTTTGTAAGCGATACGGCAGGAAGCCTACCTAGAAGAGGACTCTGTGCAGAAACACTGTGGATCGCGGAGCTGGTGTTGGATCGGTTAAAGGCTGTCTTTTGTAAGCGCGGCAGCAGGAAGCCTACTCAGAAGAGGACTCTGTGCAGAAAATCTGTGGATCGCTAAGCTGGTGTTGGATCGGTTAAGGGTTATCTTTTTTAAGCGCGGCAGCAGTAAGCCTACTCAGAAGAGGACTCTGTGCAGAAGAACTGTGGATCACGAAGCCGGTGTTGGATCGGTTAAAGGCTATCTTTTGTAAGCGCGGCTGCAGGAAGCCTACTCAGAAGAGGACTCTGTGCAGAAAAACTGTGGATCGCGGAGCTGGTGTTGGATCGGTTAAAGGCTGTCTTTTTTAAGCGCGGCAGCAGTAAGCCTACTCAGAAGAGGACTCTGTGCAGAAGAACTGTGGATCACGAAGCCGGTGTTGGATCGGTTAAAGGCTATCTTTTGTAAGCGCGGCAGCAGGAAGCCTACTCAGAAGAGGCCTCTGCGCAGAAGAACTGTGGATCACGAAGCCGGTGTTGGATCGTCTAAGGGTTATCTTTTGTAAGCGCTACGGCAGGAAGCCTACCCAGAAGAGGCCTCTGCGCAGAAGAACTGTATATCACGAAGCCGGTGTTGGATCGGTTAAAGGTTAGTTTTTGTAAGCGCGGCAGCAGGAAGCCTACCCAGAAGAGGACTCTGTGCAGAAACACTGTGGATCGCGGAGCTGGTGTTGGATCGGTTAAAGGCTGTCTTTTGTAAGCGCGGCAGCAGGAAGCCTACTCAGAAGAGGACTCTGTGTGGAAGAACTGTGGATCACGAAGCCGGTGTTGGATCGGTTAAAGGCTATCTTTTGTAAGCGCGGCGGCAGGAAGCCTTCTCAGAAGAGGACTCTGTGCAGAAAAACTGTGGACCGCTAAGCTGGTGTTGGATCGGTTAAGGGTTATCTTTTTTAAGCGCTGCAGCAGTAAGCCTACTCAGAAGAGGACTCTGTGCAGAAGAACTGTGGATCACGAAGCAGGTGTTGGATCGTTAAAGGTTATCTTTTGTAAGCGCGGCAGCAGGAAGCCTACTCAGAAGAGGCCTCTGCGCAGAAGAACTGTGGATCACGAAGCCGGTGTTGGATCGGCTAAGGGTTATCTTTTGTAAGCGCTACGGCAGGAAGCCTACCTAGAAGAGGCCTCTGCGCAGAAGAACTGTAGATTACGAAGCCGGTGTTGGATCGGTTAAAGGTTAGTTTTTGTAAGCCCATCGGCAGGAAGCCTACTCAGAAGAGAACTCTGTGCAGAAACACTGTGGATCACGAAGCCGGTGTTGGATCGGTTAAAGGTTATCTTTTGTAATCGCGGCAGCAGGAAACCTACTCAGAAGAGGACTCTGTGCAGAAAAACTGTGGATCGCGGAGCTGGTGCTGGATCGGTTAAAGGCTGTCTTTTGTAAGCGCGGCGGCAGGAAGCCTTCTCAGAAGAGGACTCTGTGCAGAAACACTTTGGATCACGAAGCCGGTGTTGGATCGGTTAAAGGCTATCTTTTGTAAGCGCGGCGGCAGGAAGCCTTCTCAGAAGAGGACTCTGTGCAGAAGAACTGTGGATCACGAAGCTGGTGTTGGATCGGTTAAAGGCTATTTTTTGTAAGCGCGGCGGCAGGAAGCCTTCTCAGAAGAGGACTCTGTGCAGAAAAACTGTGGACCGCTAAGCTGGTGTTGGATCGGTTAAGGGTTATCTTTTTTAAGCGCTGCAGCAGGAAGCCTACCCAGAAGAGGCCTCTGCGCAGAAGAACTGTATATCACGAAGCCGGTGTTGGATCGGTTAAAGGTTAGTTTTTGTAAGCGCGGCAGCAGGAAGCCTACCCAGAAGAGGACTCTGTGCAGAAACACTGTGGATCGCGGAGCTGGTGTTGGATCGGTTAAAGGCTGTCTTTTGTAAGCGCGGCAGCAGGAAGCCTACTCAGAAGAGGACTCTGTGTGGAAGAACTGTGGATCACGAAGCCGGTGTTGGATCGGTTAAAGGCTATCTTTTGTAAGCGCGGCGGCAGGAAGCCTTCTCAGAAGAGGACTCTGTGCAGAAAAACTGTGGACCGCTAAGCTGGTGTTGGATCGGTTAAGGGTTATCTTTTTTAAGCGCTGCAGCAGTAAGCCTACTCAGAAGAGGACTCTGTGCAGAAGAACTGTGGATCACGAAGCAGGTGTTGGATCGTTAAAGGTTATCTTTTGTAAGCGCGGCAGCAGGAAGCCTACTCAGAAGAGGCCTCTGCGCAGAAGAACTGTGGATCACGAAGCCGGTGTTGGATCGGCTAAGGGTTATCTTTTGTAAGCGCTACGGCAGGAAGCCTACCTAGAAGAGGCCTCTGCGCAGAAGAACTGTAGATTACGAAGCCGGTGTTGGATCGGTTAAAGGTTAGTTTTTGTAAGCCCATCGGCAGGAAGCCTACTCAGAAGAGGACTCTGTGCAGAAAAACTGTGGACCGCTAAGCTGGTGTTGGATCGGTTAAGGGTTATCTTTTTTAAGCGCTGCAGCAGGAAGCCTACTCAGAAGAGGACTCTGTGCAGAAGAACTGTGGATCACGAAGCAGGTGTTGGATCGTTAAAGGTTATCTTTTGTAAGCGCGGCAGCAGGAAGCCTACTCAGAAGAGGCCTCTGCGCAGAAGAACTGTGGATCACGAAGCCGGTGTTGGATCGGCTAAGGGTTATCTTTTGTAAGCGCTACGGCAGGAAGCCTACCTAGAAGAGGCCTCTGCGCAGAAGAACTGTAGATCACGAAGCTGGTGTTGGATCGGTTAAAGGCTATTTTTTGTAAGCGCGGCGGCAGGAAGCCTTCTCAGAAGAGGACTCTGTGCAGAAAAACTGTGGACCGCTAAGCTGGTGTTGGATCGGTTAAGGGTTATCTTTTTTAAGCGCTGCAGCAGGAAGCCTACCCAGAAGAGGCCTCTGCGCAGAAGAACTGTATATCACGAAGCCGGTGTTGGATCGGTTAAAGGTTAGTTTTTGTAAGCGCGGCAGCAGGAAGCCTACCCAGAAGAGGACTCTGTGCAGAAACACTGTGGATCGCGGAGCTGGTGTTGGATCGGTTAAAGGCTGTCTTTTGTAAGCGCGGCAGCAGGAAGCCTACTCAGAAGAGGACTCTGTGTGGAAGAACTGTGGATCACGAAGCCGGTGTTGGATCGGTTAAAGGCTATCTTTTGTAAGCGCGGCGGCAGGAAGCCTTCTCAGAAGAGGACTCTGTGCAGAAAAACTGTGGACCGCTAAGCTGGTGTTGGATCGGTTAAGGGTTATCTTTTTTAAGCGCTGCAGCAGTAAGCCTACTCAGAAGAGGACTCTGTGCAGAAGAACTGTGGATCACGAAGCAGGTGTTGGATCGTTAAAGGTTATCTTTTGTAATCGCGGCAGCAGGAAACCTACTCAGAAGAGGACTCTGTGCAGAAGAACTGTGGATCACGAAGCTGGTGTTGGATCGGTTAAAGGCTATTTTTTGTAAGCGCGGCGGCAGGAAGCCTTCTCAGAAGAGGACTCTGTGCAGAAAAACTGTGGACCGCTAAGCTGGTGTTGGATCGGTTAAGGGTTATCTTTTTTAAGCGCTGCAGCAGGAAGCCTACCCAGAAGAGGCCTCTGCGCAGAAGAACTGTATATCACGAAGCCGGTGTTGGATCGGTTAAAGGTTAGTTTTTGTAAGCACGGCAGCAGGAAGCCTACCCAGAAGAGGACTCTGTGCAGAAACACTGTGGATCGCGGAGCTGGTGTTGGATCGGTTAAAGGCTATCTTTTGTAAGCGCGGCGGCAGGAAGCCTTCTCAGAAGAGGACTCTGTGCAGAAAAACTGTGGATCGCGGAGCTGGTGTTGGATCGGTTAAAGGCTGTCTTTTGTAAGCGCGGCAGCAGGAAGCCTACTCAGAAGAGGACTCTGTGCAGAAAAGCTGTGGATCGCTAAGCTGGTGTTGGATCGGTTAAAGTTAGCGCGGCAGCAGTAAGCCTACTCAGAAGAGGACTCTGTGCAGAAACACTGTGGATCGCGGAGCTGGTGTTGGATCGGTTAAAGGCTATCTTTTGTAAGCGCGGCGGCAGGAAGCCTTCTCAGAAGAGGACTCTGTGCAGAAAAACTGTGGATCGCGGAGCTGGTGTTGGATCGGTTAAAGGCTGTCTTTTGTAAGCGCGGCAGCAGGAAGCCTACTCAGAAGAGGACTCTGTGTAGAAGAACTGTGGATCGCGGAGCTGGTGTTGGATCGGTTAAGGGTTATCTTTTTTAAGCGCGGCAGCAGTAAGCCTACTCAGAAGAGGACTCTGTGCAGAAGAACTGTGGATCACGAAGCCGGTGTTGGATCGGTTAAAGGCTATCTTTTGTAAGCGCGGCAGCAGAAAGCCTACTCAGAAGAGGACTCTGTGCAGAAAAACTGTGGATCGCGGAGCTGGTGTTGGATCGGTTAAAGGCTGTCTTTTGTAAGCGCGGCAGCAGGAAGCCTACTCAGAAGAGGACTCTGTGCAGAAAAGCTGTGGATCGCTAAGCTGGTGTTGGATCGGTTAAAGTTAGCGCGGCAGCAGTAAGCCTACTCAGAAGAGGACTCTGTGCAGAAGAACTGTGGATCACGAAGCCGGTGTTGGATCGGTTAAAGGCTATCTTTTGTAAGCGCGGCAGCAGAAAGCCTACTCAGAAGAGGACTCTGTGCAGAAAAACTGTGGATCGCGGAGCTGGTGTTGGATCGGTTAAAGGCTGTCTTTTGTAAGCGCGGCAGCAGGAAGCCTACTCAGAAGAGGACTCTGTGCAGAAAAGCTGTGGATCGCTAAGCTGGTGTTGGATCGGTTAAGGGTTATCTTTTTTAAGCGCGGCAGCAGTAAGCCTACTCAGAAGAGGACTCTGTGCAGAAGAACTGTATATCACGAAGCCGGTGTTGGATCGGTTAAAGGTTAGTTTTTGTAAGCGCGGCAGCAGGAAGCCTACCCAGAAGAGGCCTCTGCGCAGAAGAACTGTATATCACGAAGCCGGTGTTGGATCGGTTAAAGGCTATCTTTTGTAAGCGCGGCAGCAGAAAGCCTACTCAGAAGAGGACTCTGTGCAGAAAAACTGTGGATCGCGGAGCTGGTGTTGGATCGGTTAAAGGCTATCTTTTGTAAGCGCGGCAGCAGGAAGCCTACTCAGAAGAGGACTCTGTGCAGAAGAACTGTGGATCACGAAGCCGGTGTTGGATCGGCTAAGGGTTATCTTTTGTAAGCGCTACGGCAGGAAGCCTACCTAGAAGAGGACTCTGTGCAGAAACACTGTGGATCGCGGAGCTGGTGTTGGATCGGTTAAAGGCTGTCTTTTGTAAGCGCGGCAGCAGGAAGCCTACTCAGAAGAGGACTCTGTGCAGAAAAGCTGTGGATCGCTAAGCTGGTGTTGGATCGGTTAAGGGTTATCTTTTTTAAGCGCGGTAGCAGTAAGCCTACTCAGAAGAGGACTCTGTGCAGAAGAACTGTGGATCACGAAGCCGGTGTTGGATCGGCTAAGGGTTATCTTTTGTAAGCGATACGGCAGGAAGCCTACCTAGAAGAGGACTCTGTGCAGAAACACTGTGGATCGCGGAGCTGGTGTTGGATCGGTTAAAGGCTGTCTTTTGTAAGCGCGGCAGCAGGAAGCCTACTCAGAAGAGGACTCTGTGCAGAAAAGCTGTGGATCGCTAAGCTGGTGTTGGATCGGTTAAGGGTTATCTTTTTTAAGCGCGGTAGCAGTAAGCCTACTCAGAAGAGGACTCTGTGCAGAAGAACTGTGGATCACGAAGCCGGTGTTGGATCGGCTAAGGGTTATCTTTTGTAAGCGATACGGCAGGAAGCCTACCTAGAAGAGGACTCTGTGCAGAAACACTGTGGATCGCGGAGCTGGTGTTGGATCGGTTAAAGGCTATCTTTTGTAAGCGCGGCAGCAGTAAGCCTACTCAGAAGAGGACTCTGTGCAGAAGAACTGTGGATCACGAAGCCGGTGTTGGATCGGTTAAAGGCTATCTTTTGTAAGCGCGGCAGCAGGAAGCCTACTCAGAAGAGGCCTCTGCGCAGAAGAACTGTGGATCACGAAGCCGGTGTTGGATCGGCTAAGGGTTATCTTTTGTAAGCGCTACGGCAGGAAGCCTACCTAGAAGAGGACTATGTGCAGAAACACTGTGGATCGCGGAGCTGGTGTTGGATCGGTTAAAGGCTGTCTTTTGTAAGCGCGGCAGCAGGAAGCCTACTCATAAGAGGACTCTGTGCAGAAGAACTGTGGATCACGAAGCCGGTGTTGGATCGGTTAAAGGCTATCTTTTGTAAGCGCGGCGGCAGGAAGCCTACTCAGAAGAGGACTCTGTGCAGAAAAACTGTGGACCGCTAAGCTGGTGTTGGATCGGTTAAGGGATATCTTTTTTAAGCGCGGTAGCAGTAAGCCTACTCAGAAGAGGACTCTGTGCAGAAGAACTGTGGATCACGAAGCCGGTGTTGGATCGGCTAAGGGTTATCTTTTGTAAGCGATACGGCAGGAAGCCTACCTAGAAGAGGACTCTGTGCAGAAACACTGTGGATCGCGGAGCTGGTGTTGGATCGGTTAAAGGCTGTCTTTTGTAAGCGCGGCAGCAGGAAGCCTACTCAGAAGAGGACTCTGTGCAGAAAAACTGTGGATCGCTAAGCTGGTGTTGGATCGGTTAAGGGTTATCTTTTTTAAGCGCGGCAGCAGTAAGCCTACTCAGAAGAGGACTCTGTGCAGAAGAACTGTGGATCACGAAGCCGGTGTTGGATCGGTTAAAGGCTATCTTTTGTAAGCGCGGCAGCAGGAAGCCTACTCAGAAGAGGACTCTGTGCAGAAAAACTGTGGATCGCGGAGCTGGTGTTGGATCGGTTAAAGGCTATCTTTTGTAAGCGCGGTAGCAGTAAGCCTACTCAGAAGAGGACTCTGTGCAGAAGAACTGTGGATCACGAAGCCGGTGTTGGATCGGTTAAAGGCTATCTTTTGTAAGCGCGGCAGCAGGAAGCCTACTCAGAAGAGGCCTCTGCGCAGAAGAACTGTGGATCACGAAGCCGGTGTTGGATCGTCTAAGGGTTATCTTTTGTAAGCGCTACGGCAGGAAGCCTACCCAGAAGAGGCCTCTGCGCAGAAGAACTGTATATCACGAAGCCGGTGTTGGATCGGTTAAAGGTTAGTTTTTGTAAGCGCGGCAGCAGGAAGCCTACCCAGAAGAGGACTCTGTGCAGAAAAACTGTGGATCGCGGAGCTGGTGTTGGATCGGTTAAAGGCTGTCTTTTGTAAGCGCGGCAGCAGGAAGCCTACTCAGAAGAGGACTCTGTGTGGAAGAACTGTGGATCACGAAGCCGGTGTTGGATCGGTTAAAGGCTATCTTTTGTAAGCGCGGCGGCAGGAAGCCTTCTCAGAAGAGGACTCTGTGCAGAAAAACTGTGGACCGCTAAGCTGGTGTTGGATCGGTTAAGGGTTATCTTTTTTAAGCGCTGCAGCAGTAAGCCTACTCAGAAGAGGACTCTGTGCAGAAGAACTGTGGATCACGAAGCAGGTGTTGGATCGTTAAAGGTTATCTTTTGTAAGCGCGGCAGCAGGAAGCCTACTCAGAAGAGGCCTCTGCGCAGAAGAACTGTGGATCACGAAGCCGGTGTTGGATCGGCTAAGGGTTATCTTTTGTAAGCGCTACGGCAGGAAGCCTACCTAGAAGAGGCCTCTGCGCAGAAGAACTGTAGATTACGAAGCCGGTGTTGGATCGGTTAAAGGTTAGTTTTTGTAAGCCCATCGGCAGGAAGCCTACTCAGAAGAGAACTCTGTGCAGAAACACTGTGGATCACGAAGCCGGTGTTGGATCGGTTAAAGGTTATCTTTTGTAATCGCGGCAGCAGGAAACCTACTCAGAAGAGGACTCTGTGCAGAAAAACTGTGGATCGCGGAGCTGGTGCTGGATCGGTTAAAGGCTGTCTTTTGTAAGCGCGGCGGCAGGAAGCCTTCTCAGAAGAGGACTCTGTGCAGAAACACTTTGGATCACGAAGCCGGTGTTGGATCGGTTAAAGGCTATCTTTTGTAAGCGCGGCGGCAGGAAGCCTTCTCAGAAGAGGACTCTGTGCAGAAGAACTGTGGATCACGAAGCTGGTGTTGGATCGGTTAAAGGCTATTTTTTGTAAGCGCGGCGGCAGGAAGCCTTCTCAGAAGAGGACTCTGTGCAGAAAAACTGTGGACCGCTAAGCTGGTGTTGGATCGGTTAAGGGTTATCTTTTTTAAGCGCTGCAGCAGGAAGCCTACCCAGAAGAGGCCTCTGCGCAGAAGAACTGTATATCACGAAGCCGGTGTTGGATCGGTTAAAGGTTAGTTTTTGTAAGCGCGGCAGCAGGAAGCCTACCCAGAAGAGGACTCTGTGCAGAAACACTGTGGATCGCGGAGCTGGTGTTGGATCGGTTAAAGGCTGTCTTTTGTAAGCGCGGCAGCAGGAAGCCTACTCAGAAGAGGACTCTGTGTGGAAGAACTGTGGATCACGAAGCCGGTGTTGGATCGGTTAAAGGCTATCTTTTGTAAGCGCGGCGGCAGGAAGCCTACTCAGAAGAGGACTCTGTGCAGAAAAACTGTGGACCGCTAAGCTGGTGTTGGATCGGTTAAGGGTTATCTTTTTTAAGCGCTGCAGCAGTAAGCCTACTCAGAAGAGGACTCTGTGCAGAAGAACTGTGGATCACGAAGCAGGTGTTGGATCGTTAAAGGTTATCTTTTGTAAGCGCGGCAGCAGGAAGCCTACTCAGAAGAGGCCTCTGCGCAGAAGAACTGTGGATCACGAAGCCGGTGTTGGATCGGCTAAGGGTTATCTTTTGTAAGCGCTACGGCAGGAAGCCTACCTAGAAGAGGCCTCTGCGCAGAAGAACTGTAGATTACGAAGCCGGTGTTGGATCGGTTAAAGGTTAGTTTTTGTAAGCCCATCGGCAGGAAGCCTACTCAGAAGAGGACTCTGTGCAGAAAAACTGTGGACCGCTAAGCTGGTGTTGGATCGGTTAAGGGTTATCTTTTTTAAGCGCTGCAGCAGGAAGCCTACTCAGAAGAGGACTCTGTGCAGAAGAACTGTGGATCACGAAGCAGGTGTTGGATCGTTAAAGGTTATCTTTTGTAAGCGCGGCAGCAGGAAGCCTACTCAGAAGAGGCCTCTGCGCAGAAGAACTGTGGATCACGAAGCCGGTGTTGGATCGGCTAAGGGTTATCTTTTGTAAGCGCTACGGCAGGAAGCCTACCTAGAAGAGGCCTCTGCGCAGAAGAACTGTAGATCACGAAGCTGGTGTTGGATCGGTTAAAGGCTATTTTTTGTAAGCGCGGCGGCAGGAAGCCTTCTCAGAAGAGGACTCTGTGCAGAAAAACTGTGGACCGCTAAGCTGGTGTTGGATCGGTTAAGGGTTATCTTTTTTAAGCGCTGCAGCAGGAAGCCTACCCAGAAGAGGCCTCTGCGCAGAAGAACTGTATATCACGAAGCCGGTGTTGGATCGGTTAAAGGTTAGTTTTTGTAAGCGCGGCAGCAGGAAGCCTACCCAGAAGAGGACTCTGTGCAGAAACACTGTGGATCGCGGAGCTGGTGTTGGATCGGTTAAAGGCTGTCTTTTGTAAGCGCGGCAGCAGGAAGCCTACTCAGAAGAGGACTCTGTGTGGAAGAACTGTGGATCACGAAGCCGGTGTTGGATCGGTTAAAGGCTATCTTTTGTAAGCGCGGCGGCAGGAAGCCTTCTCAGAAGAGGACTCTGTGCAGAAAAACTGTGGACCGCTAAGCTGGTGTTGGATCGGTTAAGGGTTATCTTTTTTAAGCGCTGCAGCAGTAAGCCTACTCAGAAGAGGACTCTGTGCAGAAGAACTGTGGATCACGAAGCAGGTGTTGGATCGTTAAAGGTTATCTTTTGTAATCGCGGCAGCAGGAAACCTACTCAGAAGAGGACTCTGTGCAGAAGAACTGTGGATCACGAAGCTGGTGTTGGATCGGTTAAAGGCTATTTTTTGTAAGCGCGGCGGCAGGAAGCCTTCTCAGAAGAGGACTCTGTGCAGAAAAACTGTGGACCGCTAAGCTGGTGTTGGATCGGTTAAGGGTTATCTTTTTTAAGCGCTGCAGCAGGAAGCCTACCCAGAAGAGGCCTCTGCGCAGAAGAACTGTATATCACGAAGCCGGTGTTGGATCGGTTAAAGGTTAGTTTTTGTAAGCACGGCAGCAGGAAGCCTACCCAGAAGAGGACTCTGTGCAGAAACACTGTGGATCGCGGAGCTGGTGTTGGATCGGTTAAAGGCTATCTTTTGTAAGCGCGGCGGCAGGAAGCCTTCTCAGAAGAGGACTCTGTGCAGAAAAACTGTGGACCGCTAAGCTGGTGTTGGATCGGTTAAGGGTTATCTTTTTTAAGCGCGCCAGCAGTAAGCCTACTAAGAAGAGGACTCTGTGCAGAAGCACTGTGGATCGCGGAGCCGGTGTTGGATCGGTTAAAGGCTATCTTTTGTAAGCGGGGCAGCAGGAACCCTACTCAGAAGAGGACTCTGTGCAAAAGAACTGTGGATCACGAAGCTGGTGTTGGATCGGTTAAGGGTTATCTTTTTTAAGCGCGGCAGCAGTAAGCCTACTCAGAAGAGGACTCTGTGCAGAAAAACTGTGGACCGCTAAGCTGGTGTTGGATCGGTTAAGGGTTATCTTTTTTAAGCGCTGCAGCAGGAAGCCTACCCAGAAGAGGCCTCTGCGCAGAAGAACTGTATATCACGAAGCCGGTGTTGGATCGGTTAAAGGTTAGTTTTTGTAAGCGCGGCAGCAGGAAGCCTACCCAGAAGAGGACTCTGTGCAGAAACACTGTGGATCGCGGAGCTGGTGTTGGATCGGTTAAAGGCTGTCTTTTGTAAGCGCGGCAGCAGGAAACCTACTCAGAAGAGTACTCTGTGTGGAAGAACTGTGGATCACGAAGCCGGTGTTGGATCGGTTAAAGGCTATCTTTTGTAAGCGCGGCGGCAGGAAGCCTTCTCAGAAGAGGACTCTGTGCAGAAAAACTGTGGACCGCTAAGCTGGTGTTGGATCGGTTAAGGGTTATCTTTTTTAAGCGCTGCAGCAGTAAGCCTACTCAGAAGAGGACTCTGTGCAGAAGAACTGTGGATCACGAAGCAGGTGTTGGATCGTTAAAGGTTATCTTTTGTAATCGCGGCAGCAGGAAACCTACTCAGAAGAGGACTCTGTGCAGAAGAACTGTGGATCACGAAGCTGGTGTTGGATCGGTTAAAGGCTATTTTTTGTAAGCGCGGCGGCAGGAAGCCTTCTCAGAAGAGGACTCTGTGCAGAAAAACTGTGGACCGCTAAGCTGGTGTTGGATCGGTTAAGGGTTATCTTTTTTAAGCGCTGCAGCAGGAAGCCTACCCAGAAGAGGCCTCTGCGCAGAAGAACTGTATATCACGAAGCCGGTGTTGGATCGGTTAAAGGTTAGTTTTTGTAAGCACGGCAGCAGGAAGCCTACCCAGAAGAGGACTCTGTGCAGAAACACTGTGGATCGCGGAGCTGGTGTTGGATCGGTTAAAGGCTATCTTTTGTAAGCGCGGCGGCAGGAAGCCTTCTCAGAAGAGGACTCTGTGCAGAAAAACTGTGGACCGCTAAGCTGGTGTTGGATCGGTTAAGGGTTATCTTTTTTAAGCGCGCCAGCAGTAAGCCTACTAAGAAGAGGACTCTGTGCAGAAGCACTGTGGATCGCGGAGCCGGTGTTGGATCGGTTAAAGGCTATCTTTTGTAAGCGGGGCAGCAGGAACCCTACTCAGAAGAGGACTCTGTGCAAAAGAACTGTGGATCACGAAGCTGGTGTTGGATCGGTTAAGGGTTATCTTTTTTAAGCGCTGCAGCAGGAAGCCTACCCAGAAGAGGCCTCTGCGCAGAAGAACTGTATATCACGAAGCCGGTGTTGGATTGGTTAAAGGTTAGTTTTTGTAAGCACGGCAGCAGGAAGCCTACCCAGAAGAGGACTCTGTGCAGAAACACTGTGGATCGCGGAGCTGGTGTTGGATCGGTTAAAGGCTATCTTTTGTAAGCGCGGCGGCAGGAAGCCTTCTCAGAAGAGGACTCTGTGCAAAAGAACTGTGGATCACGAAGCTGGTGTTGGATCGGTTAAGGGTTATCTTTTTTAAGCGCGCCAGCAGTAAGCCTACTAAGAAGAGGACTCTGTGCAGAAGCACTGTGGATCGCGGAGCCGGTGTTGGATCGGTTAAAGGCTATCTTTTGTAAGCGGGGCAGCAGGAACCCTACTCAGAAGAGGACTCTGTGCAGAAGAACTGTGGATCACGAAGCTGGTGTTGGATCGGTTAAAGGCTATTTTTTGTAAGCGCGGCGGCAGGAAGCCTTCTCAGAAGAGGACTCTGTGCAGAAAAACTGTGGACCGCTAAGCTGGTGTTGGATCGGTTAAGGGTTATCTTTTTTAAGCGCTGCAGCAGGAAGCCTACCCAGAAGAGGCCTCTGCGCAGAAGAACTGTATATCACGAAGCCGGTGTTGGATCGGTTAAAGGTTAGTTTTTGTAAGCGCGGCAGCAGGAAGCCTACCCAGAAGAGGACTCTGTGCAGAAACACTGTGGATCGCGGAGCTGGTGTTGGATCGGTTAAAGGCTATCTTTTGTAAGCGGGGCAGCAGGAACCCTACTCAGAAGAGGACTCTGTGCAAAAGAACTGTGGATCACGAAGCTGGTGTTGGATCGGTTAAGGGTTATCTTTTTTAAGCGCGGCAGCAGTAAGCCTACTCAGAAGAGGACTCTGTGCAGAAGCACTGTGGATCGCGGAGCCGGTGTTGGATCGGTTAAAGGCTATCTTTTGTAAGCGGGGCAGCAGGAACCCTACTCAGAAGAGGACTCTGTGCAGAAGAACTGTGGATCACGAAGCTGGTGTTGGATCGGTTAAGGGTTATCTTTTTTAAGCGCGGCAGCAGTAAGCCTACTAAGAAGAGGACTCTGTGCAGCAGAACTCTGGGTCATGAAGCTGGTGTTGGATCGGTTAAGGGTTATCTTTTTTAAGCGCGTCAGCAGTAAGCCTACTCAAAAGAGGACTCTGTGCAGAAGAACTGTATATCACGAAGCCGGTGTTGGATCGGTTAACGGTTAGTTTTTGTAAGCGCGTTGGATCGGTTAAAGGCTATCTTTTGTAAGCGGGGCAGCAGGAACCCTACTCAGAAGAGGACTCTGTGCAAAAGAACTGTGGATCACGAAGCTGGTGTTGGATCGGTTAAGGGTTATCTTTTTTAAGCGCGGCAGCAGTAAGCCTACTCAGAAGAGGACTCTGTGCAGAAGCACTGTGGATCGCGGAGCCGGTGTTGGATCGGTTAAAGGCTATCTTTTGTAAGCGGGGCAGCAGGAACCCTACTCAGAAGAGGACTCTGTGCAGAAGAACTGTGGATCACGAAGCTGGTGTTGGATCGGTTAAGGGTTATCTTTTTTAAGCGCGGCAGCAGTAAGCCTACTAAGAAGAGGACTCTGTGCAGCAGAACTCTGGGTCATGAAGCTGGTGTTGGATCGGTTAAGGGTTATCTTTTTTAAGCGCGGCAGCAGTAAGCCTACTCAGAAGAGGACTCTGTGCAGAAGAACTGTGGATCACGAAGCTGGTGTTGGATCGGTTAAGGGTTATCTTTTTTAAGCGCGTCAGCAGTAAGCCTACTCAAAAGAGGACTCTGTGCAGAAGAACTGTGGATCACGAAGCTGGTGTTGGATCGGTTAAGGGTTATCTTTTTTAAGCGCGGCAGCAGTAAGCCTACTAAGAAGAGGACTCTGTGCAGAAGAACTCTGGGTCATGAAGCTGGTGTTGGATCGGTTAAGGGTTATCTTTTTTAAGCGCGTCAGCAGTAAGCCTACTCAAAAGAGGACTCTGTGCAGAAGAACTGTGGATCACGAAGCTGGTGTTGGATCGGTTAAGGGTTATCTTTTTTAAGCGCGGCAGCAGTAAGCCTACTAAGAAGCGGACTCTGTGCAGAAGCACTGTGGATCGCGGAGCCGGTGTTGGATCGGTTAAAGGCTATCTTTTGTAAGCGGGGCAGCAGGAACCCTACTCAGAAGAGGACTCTGTGCAGAAGAACTGTGGATCACGAAGCTGGTGTTGGATCGGTTAAGGGTTATCTTTTTTAAGCGCTGCAGCAGGAAGCCTACCCAGAAGAGGCCTCTGCGCAGAAGAACTGTATATCACGAAGCCGGTGTTGGATCGGTTAACGGTTAGTTTTTGTAAGCGCGTTGGATCGGTTAAAGGCTATCTTTTGTAAGCGGGGCAGCAGGAACCCTACTCTGAAGAGGACTCTGTGCAGAAGAACTGTGGATCACGAAGCTGGTGTTGGATCGGTCAAAGGCTATCTTTTGTAAGCGCGGCAGCAGTAAGCCTACTCAGAAGAGGACTCTGTGCAGAAGAACTGTGGATCACGAAGCTGGTGTTGGATCGGTTAAGGGTTATCTTTTTTAAGCGCGTCAGCAGTAAGCCTACTCAAAAGAGGACTCTGCGCAGAAGAACTGTGGATCACGAAGCCGGTGTTGGATCGGTTAACGATTAGTTTTTGTAAGCGCGTTGGATCGGTTAAAGGCTATCTTTTGTAAGCGGGGCAGCAGGAACCCTACTCAGAAGAGGACTCTGTGCAAAAGAACTGTGGATCACGAAGCTGGTGTTGGATCGGTTAAGGGTTATCTTTTTTAAGCGCGGCAGCAGTAAGCCTACTCAGAAGAGGACTCTGTGCAGAAGCACTGTGGATCGCGGAGCCGGTGTTGGATCGGTTAAAGGCTATCTTTTGTAAGCGGGGCAGCAGGAACCCTACTCAGAAGAGGACTCTGTGCAGAAGAACTGTGGATCACGAAGCTGGTGTTGGATCGGTTAAGGGTTATCTTTTTTAAGCGCGGCAGCAGTAAGCCTACTCAGAAGAGGACTCTGTGCAGAAGAACTCTGGGTCATGAAGCTGGTGTTGGATCGGTTAAGGGTTATCTTTTTTAAGCGCGTCAGCAGTAAGCCTACTCAGAAGAGGACTCTGTGCAGAAGAACTGTGGATCACGAAGCTGGTGTTGGATCGGTTAAGGGTTATCTTTTTTAAGCGCGTCAGCAGTAAGCCTACTCAAAAGAGGACTCTGTGCAGAAGAACTGTGGATCACGAAGCTGGTGTTGGATCGGTTAAGGGTTATCTTTTTTAAGCGCGGCAGCAGTAAGCCTACTAAGAAGAGGACTCTGTGCAGCAGAACTCTGGGTCATGAAGCTGGTGTTGGAGCGGTTAAGGGTTATCTTTTTTAAGCGCGTCAGCAGTAAGCCTACTCAAAAGAGGACTCTGTGCAGAAGAACTGTGGATCACGAAGCTGGTGTTGGATCGGTTAAGGGTTATCTTTTTTAAGCGCGGCAGCAGTAAGCCTACTAAGAAGCGGACTCTGTGCAGAAGCACTGTGGATCGCGGAGCCGGTGTTGGATCGGTTAAAGGCTATCTTTTGTAAGCGGGGCAGCAGGAACCCTACTCTGAAGAGGACTCTGTGCAGAAGAACTGTGGATCACGAAGCTGGTGTTGGATCGGTCAAAGGCTATCTTTTGTAAGCGCGGCAGCAGTAAGCCTACTCAGAAGAGGACTCTGTGCAGAAGAACTGTGGATCACGAAGCTGGTGTTGGATCGGTTAAGGGTTATCTTTTTTAAGCGCGTCAGCAGTAAGCCTACTCAAAAGAGGACTCTGCGCAGAAGAACTGTGGATCACGAAGCCGGTGTTGGATCGGTTAACGATTAGTTTTTGTAAGCGCGTTGGATCGGTTAAAGGCTATCTTTTGTAAGCGGGGCAGCAGGAACCCTACTCAGAAGAGGACTCTGTGCAAAAGAACTGTGGATCACGAAGCTGGTGTTGGATCGGTTAAGGGTTATCTTTTTTAAGCGCGGCAGCAGTAAGCCTACTCAGAAGAGGACTCTGTGCAGAAGCACTGTGGATCGCGGAGCCGGTGTTGGATCGGTTAAAGGCTATCTTTTGTAAGCGGGGCAGCAGGAACCCTACTCAGAAGAGGACTCTGTGCAGAAGAACTGTGGATCACGAAGCTGGTGTTGGATCGGTTAAGGGTTATCTTTTTTAAGCGCGGCAGCAGTAAGCCTACTAAGAAGAGGACTCTGTGCAGCAGAACTCTGGGTCATGAAGCTGGTGTTGGATCGGTTAAGGGTTATCTTTTTTAAGCGCGTCAGCAGTAAGCCTACTCAAAAGAGGACTCTGTGCAGAAGAACTGTGGATCACGAAGCTGGTGTTGGATCGGTTAAGGGTTATCTTTTTTAAGCGCGTCAGCAGTAAGCCTACTCAAAAGAGGACTCTGTGCAGAAGAACTGTGGATCACGAAGCTGGTGTTGGATCGGTTAAGGGTTATCTTTTTTAAGCGCGGCAGCCGTAAGCCTACTAAGAAGAGGACTCTGTGCAGCAGAACTCTGGGTCATGAAGCTGGTGTTGGATCGGTTAAGGGTTATCTTTTTTAAGCGCGTCAGCAGTAAGCCTACTCAGAAGAGGACTCTGTGCAGAAGAACTGTGGATCACGAAGCTGGTGTTGGATCGGTTAAGGGTTATCTTTTTTAAGCGCGGCAGCAGTAAGCCTACTAAGAAGCGGACTCTGTGCAGAAGCACTGTGGATCGCGGAGCCGGTGTTGGATCGGTTAAAGGCTATCTTTTGTAAGCGGGGCAGCAGGAACCCTACTCAGAAGAGGACTCTGTGCAGAAGAACTGTGGATCACGAAGCTGGTGTTGGATCGGTTAAGGGTTATCTTTTTTAAGCGCGGCAGCAGTAAGCCTACTAAGAAGAGAACTCTGTGCAGAAGCACTGTGGATCGCGGAGCCGGTGGTGGATCGGTTAAAGGCTATCTTTTGTAAGCGGGGCAGCAGGAACCCTACTCAGAAGAGGACTCTGTGCAGAAGAACTGTGGATCGCTAAACTGGTGTTGGATCGGTTAAGGGTTATCTTTTTTAAGCGCGACAGCAGTAAGCCTACTCAGAAGAGGACTCTGTGCAGAAACACTGTGGATCACGAAGCCGGTGTTGGATCGGTTAAAGGCTATCTTTTGTAAGCGCGGCGGCAGGAAGCCTTCTCAGAAGAGGACTCAGTGCAGAAGAACTGTGGATCATGAAGCTGGTGTTGGACCGGTTAAGGGTTATTTTTTTTAAGCGCGGCAGCAGTAAGCCTACTAAGAAGAGGACTCTGTGCAGAAGCACTGTGGATCGCGGAGCCGGTGGTGGATCGGTTAAAGGCTATCTTTTGTAAGCGGGGCAGCAGGAACCCTACTCAGAAGAGGACTCTGTGCAGAAGAACTGTGGATCACGCAGCCGGTGTTGGATCGGTTAAAGGTTATCTTTTGTAAGCGCGGCAGCAGTAAGCCTACTCAGAAGAGGACTCTGTGCAGAAGAACTGTGGATCACGAAGCCGGTGTTGGATCGGTTAAAGGTTATCTTTTGTAATCGCGGCAGCAGGAAACCTACTCAGAAGAGGACTCTGTGCAGAAGAACTGTGGATCACGAAGCTGGTGTTGGATCGGTTAAGGGTTATCTTTTTTAGGCGCACCAGCAGTAAGCCTACTAAGAAGAGGACTCTGCGCAGAAGAACTGTGGATCACGAAGCCGGTGTTGGATCGGTTAACGGTTAGTTTTTGTAAGCGCGTTGGATCGGTTAAAGACTATCTTTTCTAACCGGGGCAGCAGGAACCCTACTCTGAAGAGGACTCTGTGCAGAAGAACTGTGGATCACGAAGCTGGTGTTGGATCGGTCAACGGCTATCTTTTGTAAGCGGGGCAGCAGGAACCCTACTCAGAAGAGGACTCTGTGCAGAAGAACTGTGGATCACGCAGCCGGTGTTGGATCGGTTAAAGGTTATCTTTTGTAAGCGCGGCAGCAGTAAGCCTACTCAGAAGAGGACTCTGTGCAGAAGAACTGTGGATCACGAAGCCGGTGTTGGATCGGTTAAAGGCTATCTTTTGTAAGCGGGGCAGCAGGAACCCTACTCAGAAGAGGACTCTGTGCAGAAGAACTGTGGATCACGAAGCTGGTGTTGGATCGGTTAAGGGTTATCTTTTTAAGCGCGGCAGCAGTAAGCCTACTAAGAAGAGAACTCTGTGCAGAAGCACTGTGGATCGCGGAGCCGGTGGTGGATCGGTTAAAGGCTATCTTTTGTAAGCTGGGCAGCAGGAACCCTACTCAGAAGAGGACTCTGTGCAGAAGAACTGTGGATCGCTAAGCTGGTGTTGGATCGGTTAAGGGTTATCTTTTTTAAGCGCGACAGCAGTAAGCCTACTCAGAAGAGGACTCTGTGCAGAAACACTGTGGATCAAGAAGCCGGTGTTGGATCGGTTAAAGGCTATCTTTTGTAAGCGCGGCGGCAGGAAGCCTTCTCAGAAGAGGACTCTGTGCAGAAGAACTGTGGATCATGAAGCTGGTGTTGGACCGGTTAAGGGTTATTTTTTTTAAGCGCGGCAGCAGTAAGCCTACTAAGAAGAGGACTCTGTGCAGAAGCACTGTGGATCGCGGAGCCGGTGGTGGATCGGTTAAAGGCTATCTTTTGTAAGCGGGGCAGCAGGAACCCTACTCAGAAGAGGACTCTGTGCAGAAAAACTGTGGATCACGCAGCCGGTGTTGGATCGGTTAAAAGTTATCTTTTGTAAGCGCGGCAGCAGTAAGCCTACTCAGAAGAGGACTCTGTGCAGAAGAACTGTGGATCACGAAGCCGGTGTTGGATCGGTCAAAGGCTATCTTTTGTAAGCGGGGCAGCAGGAACCCTACTCAGAAGAGGACTCTGTGCAGAAGAACTGTGGATCACGCAGCCGGTGTTGGATCGGTTAAAAGTTATCTTTTGTAAGCGCGGCAGCAGTAAGCCTACTCAGAAGAGGACTCTGTGCAGAAGAACTGTGGATCACGAAGCCGGTGTTGGATCGCTCAAAGGCTATCTTTTGTAAGCGGGGCAGCAGGAACCCTACTCAGAAGAGGACTCTGTGCAGAAGAACTGTGGATCACGCAGCCGGTGTTGGATCGGTTAAAGGTTATCTTTTGTAAGCGCGGCAGCAGTAAGCCTACTAAGAAGAGGACTCTGTGCAGAAGCACTGTGGATCACGAAGCCGGTGTTGGATCGGTTAAAGGCTATCTTTTGTAAGCGCGGCGGCAGGAAGCCTTCTCAGAAGAGGACTCTGTGCAGAAGAACTGTGGATCATGAAGCTGGTGTTGGACCGGTTAAGGGTTATTTTTTTTAAGCGCGGCAGCAGTAAGCCTACTAAGAAGAGGACTCTGTGCAGAAGCACTGTGGATCGCGGAGCCGGTGGTGGATCGGTTAAAGGTTATCTTTTGTAATCGCGGCAGCAGGAAACCTACTCAGAAGAGGACTCGGTGCAGAAGAACTGTGGATCACGAAGCTGGTGTTGGATCAGTTAAGGGTTATCTTTTTTAGGCGCGGCAGCAGCAAGCCTACTAAGAAGAGGACTCTGCGCAGAAGAACTGTGGATCACGTAGCCGGTGTTGGATCGGTTAACGGTTAGTTTTTGTAAGCGCGTTGGATCGGTTAAAGGCTATCTTTTCTAAGCGGGGCAGCAGGAACCCTACTCTGAAGAGGACTCTGTGCAGAAGAACTGTGGATCACGAAGCTGGTGTTGGATCGGTCAAAGGCTATCTTTTGTAAGCGGGGCAGCAGGAACCCTACTCAGAAGAGGACTCTGTGCAGAAGAACTGTGGATCACGCAGCCGGTGTTGGATCGGTTAAAGGTTATCTTTTGTAAGCGTGGCAGCAGTAAGCCTACTCAGAAGAGGACTCTGTGCAGAAGAACTGTGGATCACGAAGCCGGTGTTGGATCGGTTAAAGGATATCTTTTGTAAGCGCGGCAGCAGAAAGCCTACTCAGAAGAGGACTCTGTGCAGAAAAACTGTGGATCGCGGAGCTGGTGTTGGATCGGTTAAAGGCTGTCTTTTGTAAGCGCGGTAGCAGTAAGCCTACTCAGAAGAGGACTCTGTGCAGAAGAACTGTGGATCACGAAGCCGGTGTTGGATCGGTTAAAGGCTATCTTTTGTAAGCGCGGCAGCAGGAATCCTACTCAGAAGAGGCCTCTGCGCAGAAGAACTGTGGATCACGAAGCCGGTGTTGGATCGTCTAAGGGTTATCTTTTGTAAGCGCTACGGCAGGAAGCCTACCCAGAAGAGGCCTCTGCGCAGAAGAACTGTATATCACGAAGCCGGTGTTGGATCGGTTAAAGGTTAGTTTTTGTAAGCGCGGCAGCAGGAAGCCTACCCAGAAGAGGACTCTGTGCAGAAACACTGTGGATCGCGGAGCTGGTGTTGGATCGGTTAAAGGCTGTCTTTTGTAAGCGCGGCAGCAGGAAGCCTACTCAGAAGAGGACTCTGTGTGGAAGAACTGTGGATCACGAAGCCGGTGTTGGATCGGTTAAAGGCTATCTTTTGTAAGCGCGGCGGCAGGAAGCCTTCTCAGAAGAGGACTCTGTGCAGAAAAACTGTGGACCGCTAAGCTGGTGTTGGATCGGTTAAGGGTTATCTTTTTTAAGCGCTGCAGCAGTAAGCCTACTCAGAAGAGGACTCTGTGCAGAAGAACTGTGGATCACGAAGCAGGTGTTGGATCGTTAAAGGTTATCTTTTGTAAGCGCGGCAGCAGGAAGCCTACTCAGAAGAGGCCTCTGCGCAGAAGAACTGTGGATCACGAAGCCGGTGTTGGATCGGCTAAGGGTTATCTTTTGTAAGCGCTACGGCAGGAAGCCTACCTAGAAGAGGCCTCTGCGCAGAAGAACTGTAGATTACGAAGCCGGTGTTGGATCGGTTAAAGGTTAGTTTTTGTAAGCCCATCGGCAGGAAGCCTACTCAGAAGAGGACTCTGTGCAGAAACACTGTGGATCACGAAGCCGGTGTTGGATCGGTTAAAGGTTATCTTTTGTAATCGCGGCAGCAGGAAACCTACTCAGAAGAGGACTCTGTGCAGAAAAACTGTGGATCGCGGAGCTGGTGCTGGATCGGTTAAAGGCTGTCTTTTGTAAGCGCGGCGGCAGGAAGCCTTCTCAGAAGAGGACTCTGTGCAGAAACACTGTGGATCACGAAGCCGGTGTTGGATCGGTTAAAGGCTATCTTTTGTAAGCGCGGCGGCAGGAAGCCTTCTCAGAAGAGGACTCTGTGCAGAAAAACTGTTGACCGCTAAGCTGGTGTTGGATCGGTTAAGGGTTATCTTTTGTAAGCGCGGCAGCAGGAAGCCTACTCAGAAGAGGCCTCTGCGCAGAAGAACTGTGGATCACGAAGCCGGTGTTGGATCGGCTAAGGGTTATCTTTTTAAGCGCTACGGCAGGAAGCCTACCCAGAAGAGGCCTCTGCGCAGAAGAACTATAGATTACGAAGCCGGTGTTGGATCGGTTAAAGGTTAGTTTTTGTAAGCGCGGCAGCAGGAAGCCTACCCAGAAGAGGACTCTGTGCAGAAACACTGTGGATCGCGGAGCTGGTGTTGGATCGGTTAAAGGCTATCTTTTGCAAGCGCGGCAGCAGTAAGCCTACTCAGAAGAGGACTCTGTGCAGAAGAACTGTGTATCACGAAGCTGGTGTTGGATCGGTTAAAGGTTATCTTTTGTAAGCGCGGCAGCAGTAAGCCTACTCAGAAGAGGACTCTGTGCAGAAGAACTGTGGATCATGAAGCTGGTGTTGGATCGGTTAAAGGTTATCTTTTGTAAGCGCGGCAGCAGGAAGCCTACTCAAAAGAGGACTCTGTGCAGAAGAACTGTGAATCACGAAGCTGGTGTTGGATCGGTCAAAGGCTATCTTTTGTAAGCGCGGCAGCAGTAAGCCTACTCAGAAGAGGACTCTGTGCAGAAGAACTGTGTATCACGAAGCTGGTGTTGGATCGGTTAAAGGTTATCTTTTGTAAGCGCGGCAGCAGTAAGCCTACTCAGAAGAGGACTCTGTGCAGAAGAACTGTGGATCATGAAGCTGGTGTTGGATCGGTTAAAGGTTATCTTTTTTAAGCGCGGCAGCAGTAAGCCTACTAAGAAGAAGACTCTGTGCAGAAGCACTGTGGATCGCGGAGCCGGTGTTGGATCGGTTAAAGGCTATCTTTTGTAAGCGCGGCAGCAGTAAGCCTACGCAGAAGAGGACTCTGTGCAGCAGAACTGTGGATCATGAAGCTGGTGTTGGATCCGTTAAAGGTTATCTTTTGTAAGCGCGGCAGCAGGAAGCCTACTCAAAAGAGGACTCTGTGCGAAGAACTGTGAATCACGAAGCTGGTGTTGGATCGGTCAAAGGCTATCTTTTGTAAGCGCGTCAGCAGTAAGCCTACTAAGAAGAGGGTTCTGTGCAGAAGCACTGTGGATCGCGGAGCCAGTATTGGATCGGTTAAAGGTTATCTTTTGTAAGCGCGGCAGCAGGAAGCCTACTCAAAAGAGGACTCTGTGCGAAGAACTGTGTATCACGAAGCTGGTGTTGGATCGGTTAAAGGTTATCTTTTGTAAGCGCGTCAGCAGTAAGCCTACTAAGAAGAGGGTTCTGTGCAGAAGCACTGTGGATCGCGGAGCCAGTATTGGCTCGGTTAAAGGTTATCTTTTGTAAGCGCGGCAGCAGGAAGCCTACTCAGAAGAGGCCTCTGCGCAGAAGAACTGTGGATCACGAAGCCGGTGTTGGATCGGTTAACGGTTAGTGTTTTTAAGCGCGTTGGATCGGTTAAAGGTTATCTTTTGTAAGCGCGGCAGCAGGAAGCCTACTAAGAAGAAGACTCTGTGCAGAAGCACTGTGGATCGCGGAGCCGGTGTTGGATCGGTTAAAGGTTATCTTTTGTAAGCGCGGCAGCAGGAAGCCTACTCAGAAGAGGACTCTGTGCAGAAGAACTGTGGATCATGAAGCTGGTGTTGGATCGGTTTAAGGTTATCTTTTTTAAGCGCGGCAGCAGGAAGCCTACTAAGAAGAGGACTCTGTGCGAAGAACTGTGGATCACGAAGCTGGTGTTGGATCGGTCAAAGGTTATCTTTTTTAAGCGCGGCAGCAGGAAGCCTACTAAGAAGAGGACTCTGTGCGAAGAACTGTGGATCACGAAGCTGGTGTTGGATCGGTCAAAGGTTATCTTTTTTAAGCGCGGCAGCAGGAAGCCTACTAAGAAGAAGACTCTGTGCAGAAGCACTGTGGATCGCGGAGCCGGTGTTGGATCGGTTAAAGGTTATCTTTTGTAAGCGCGGCAGCAGGAAGCCTACTCAGAAGAGGACTCTGTGCAGAAGAACTGTGGATCATGAAGCTGGTGTTGGATCGGTTTAAGGTTATCTTTTTTAAGCGCGGCAGCAGGAAGCCTACTCAGAAGAGGCCTCTGCGCAGAAGAACTGTGGATCACGAAGCCGGTGTTGGATCGGTTAACGGTTAGTGTTTTTAAGCGCGTTGGATCGGTTAAAGGTTATCTTTTGTAAGCGCGGCAGCAGGAAGCCTACTAAGAAGAAGACTCTGTGCAGAAGCACTGTGGATCGCGGAGATGGTGTTGGATCGGTTAAAGGTTATCTTTTGTAAGCGCGGCAGCAGGAAGCCTACTCAGAAGAGGACTCTGTGCAGAAGAACTGTGGATCATGAAGCTGGTGTTGGATCGGTTAAAGGTTATCTTTTGTAAGCGCGGCAGCAGGAAGCCTACTAAGAAGAGGACTCTGTGCGAAGAACTGTGGATCACGAAGCTGGTGTTGGATCGGTCAAAGGTTATCTTTTTTAAGCGCGGCAGCAGTAAGCCTACTAAGAAGAAGACTCTGTGCAGAAGCACTGTGGATCGCGGAGCCGGTGTTGGATCGGTTTAAGGTTATCTTTTTTAAGCGCGGCAGCAGTAAGCCTACTAAGAAGAAGACTCTGTGCAGAAGCACTGTGGATCGCGGAGCCGGTGTTGGCTCGGTTAAAGGTTATCTTTTGTAAGCGCGGCAGCAGGAAGCCTACTCAGAAGAGGACTCTGTGCAGAAGAACTGTGGATCATGAAGCTGGTGTTGGATCGGTTTAAGGTTATCTTTTTTAAGCGCGGCAGCAGTAAGCCTACTAAGAAGAAGACTCTGTGCAGAAGCACTGTGGATCGCGGAGCCGGTGTTGGATCGGTTTAAGGTTATCTTTTTTAAGCGCGGCAGCAGGAAGCCTACTCAGAAGAGGACTCTGTGCAGAAGAACTGTGGATCATGAAGCTGGTGTTGGATCGGTTTAAGGTTATCTTTTTTAAGCGCGGCAGCAGTAAGCCTACTAAGAAGAAGACTCTGTGCAGAAGCACTGTGGATCGCGGAGCCGGTGTTGGATCGGTTTAAGGTTATCTTTTTTAAGCGCGGCAGCAGTAAGCCTACTAAGAAGAAGACTCTGTGCAGAAGCACTGTGGATCGCGGAGCCGGTGTTGGCTCGGTTAAAGGTTATCTTTTGTAAGCGCGGCAGCAGGAAGCCTACTCAGAAGAGGACTCTGTGCAGAAGAACTGTGGATCATGAAGCTGGTGTTGGATCGGTCAAAGGTTATCTTTTTTAAGCGCGGCAGCAGTAAGCCTACTAAGAAGAAGACTCTGTGCAGAAGCACTGTGGATCGCGGAGCCGGTGTTGGCTCGGTTAAAGGTTATCTTTTGTAAGCGCGGCAGCAGGAAGCCTACTCAGAAGAGGACTCTGTGCAGAAGAACTGTGGATCACGAAGCCGGTGTTGGATCGGTTAAGGGGTATCTTTTTTAAGCGCGTCAGCAGTAAGCCTACTCAGAAGAGGACTCTGTGCAGAAGCAATGTGGATCACGAAGCTGGTGTTGGATCGGTTAAAGGTTATCTTTTGTAAGCGCGTCAGCAGTAAGCCTACTAAGAAGAGGGTTCTGTGCAGAAGCACTGTGGATCGCGGAGCCAGTATTGGCTCGGTTAAAGGTTATCTTTTGTAAGCGCGGCAGCAGAAAGCCTACTCAGAAGAGGCCTCTGCGCAGAAGAACTGTGGATCACGAAGCCGGTGTTGGATCGGTTAACGGTTAGTTTTTTTAAGCGCGTTGGATCGGTTAAAGGTTATCTTTTGTAAGCGCGGCAGCAGGAAGCCTACTCAAAAGAGGACTCCGTGCAAAAGAACTGTGGATCACGAAGCTGGTGTTGGATCGGTCAAAGGCTATCTTTTGTAAGCGCGGCAGCAGTAAGCCTACTCAGAAGAGGACTCTGTGCAGAAGAACTGTGGATCACGAAGCTGGTGTTGGATCGGTTAAAGGTTATCTTTTGTAAGCGCGTCAGCAGTAAGCCTACTAAGAAGAGGGTTCTGTGCAGAAGCACTGTGGATCGCGGAGCCAGTATTGGCTCGGTTAAAGGTTATCTTTTGTAAGCGCGGCAGCAGGAAGCCTACTCAGAAGAGGCCTCTGCGCAGAAGAACTGTGGATCACGAAGCCGGTGTTGGATCGGTTAACGGTTAGTTTTTTTAAGCGCGTTGGATCGGTTAAAGGTTATCTTTTGTAAGCGCGGCAGCAGGAAGCCTACTCAAAAGAGGACTCCGTGCAAAAGAACTGTGGATCACGAAGCTGGTGTTGGATCGGTCAAAGGCTATCTTTTGTAAGCGCGGCAGCAGTAAGCCTACTCAGAAGAGGACTCTGTGCAGAAGAACTGTGGATCACGAAGCTGGTGTTGGATCGGTTAAAGGTTATCTTTTTTAAGCGCGGCAGCAGTAAGCCTACTCAGAAGAGGACTCTGTGCAGAAGAACTGTGGATCATGAAGCCGGTGTTGGATCGGTTAACGGTTAGTTTTTTTAAGCGCGTTGGATCGGTTAAAGGTTATCTTTTGTAAGCGCGGCAGCAGGAAGCCTACTCAAAAGAGGACTCCGTGCAAAAGAACTGTGGATCACGAAGCTGGTGTTGGATCGGTTAAAGGTTATCTTTTGTAAGCGCGGCAGCAGGAAGCCTACTCAAAAGAGGACTCTGTGCAGAAGAACTGTGAATCACGAAGCTGGTGTTGGATCGGTCAAAGGCTATCTTTTGTAAGCGCGGCAGCAGTAAGCCTACTCAGAAGAGGACTCTGTGCAGAAGAACTGTGTATCACGAAGCTGGTGTTGGATCGGTTAAAGGTTATCTTTTGTAAGCGCGGCAGCAGTAAGCCTACTCAGAAGAGGACTCTGTGCAGAAGAACTGTGGATCATGAAGCTGGTGTTGGATCGGTTTAAGGTTATCTTTTTTAAGCGCGGCAGCAGTAAGCCTACTAAGAAGAAGACTCTGTGCAGAAGCACTGTGGATCGCGGAGCCGGTGTTGGATCGGTTAAAGGCTATCTTTTGTAAGCGCGGCAGCAGTAAGCCTACGCAGAAGAGGACTCTGTGCAGCAGAACTGTGGATCATGAAGCTGGTGTTGGATCCGTTAAAGGTTATCTTTTGTAAGCGCGGCAGCAGGAAGCCTACTCAAAAGAGGACTCTGTGCGAAGAACTGTGAATCACGAAGCTGGTGTTGGATCGGTCAAAGGCTATCTTTTGTAAGCGCGTCAGCAGTAAGCCTACTAAGAAGAGGGTTCTGTGCAGAAGCACTGTGGATCGCGGAGCCAGTATTGGATCGGTTAAAGGTTATCTTTTGTAAGCGCGGCAGCAGGAAGCCTACTCAAAAGAGGACTCTGTGCGAAGAACTGTGTATCACGAAGCTGGTGTTGGATCGGTTAAAGGTTATCTTTTGTAAGCGCGTCAGCAGTAAGCCTACTAAGAAGAGGGTTCTGTGCAGAAGCACTGTGGATCGCGGAGCCAGTATTGGCTCGGTTAAAGGTTATCTTTTGTAAGCGCGGCAGCAGGAAGCCTACTCAGAAGAGGCCTCTGCGCAGAAGAACTGTGGATCACGAAGCCGGTGTTGGATCGGTTAACGGTTAGTGTTTTTAAGCGCGTTGGATCGGTTAAAGGTTATCTTTTGTAAGCGCGGCAGCAGGAAGCCTACTCAAAAGAGGACTCCGTGCAAAAGAACTGTGGATCACGAAGCTGGTGTTGGATCGGTCAAAGGTTATCTTTTTTAAGCGCGGCAGCAGTAAGCCTACTAAGAAGAAGACTCTGTGCAGAAGCACTGTGGATCGCGGAGCCGGTGTTGGATCGGTTTAAGGTTATCTTTTTTAAGCGCGGCAGCAGTAAGCCTACTAAGAAGAAGACTCTGTGCAGAAGCACTGTGGATCGCGGAGCCGGTGTTGGCTCGGTTAAAGGTTATCTTTTGTAAGCGCGGCAGCAGGAAGCCTACTCAGAAGAGGACTCTGTGCAGAAGAACTGTGGATCATGAAGCTGGTGTTGGATCGGTTTAAGGTTATCTTTTTTAAGCGCGGCAGCAGTAAGCCTACTAAGAAGAAGACTCTGTGCAGAAGCACTGTGGATCGCGGAGCCGGTGTTGGATCGGTTTAAGGCTATCTTTTTTAAGCGCGGCAGCAGGAAGCCTACTCAGAAGAGGACTCTGTGCAGAAGAACTGTGGATCATGAAGCTGGTGTTGGATCGGTTTAAGGTTATCTTTTTTAAGCGCGGCAGCAGTAAGCCTACTAAGAAGAAGACTCTGTGCAGAAGCACTGTGGATCGCGGAGCCGGTGTTGGATCGGTTTAAGGTTATCTTTTTTAAGCGCGGCAGCAGTAAGCCTACTAAGAAGAAGACTCTGTGCAGAAGCACTGTGGATCGCGGAGCCGGTGTTGGCTCGGTTAAAGGTTATCTTTTGTAAGCGCGGCAGCAGGAAGCCTACTCAGAAGAGGACTCTGTGCAGAAGAACTGTGGATCATGAAGCTGGTGTTGGATCGGTCAAAGGTTATCTTTTTTAAGCGCGGCAGCAGTAAGCCTACTAAGAAGAAGACTCTGTGCAGAAGCACTGTGGATCGCGGAGCCGGTGTTGGCTCGGTTAAAGGTTATCTTTTGTAAGCGCGGCAGCAGGAAGCCTACTCAGAAGAGGACTCTGTGCAGAAGAACTGTGGATCACGAAGCCGGTGTTGGATCGGTTAAGGGGTATCTTTTTTAAGCGCGTCAGCAGTAAGCCTACTCAGAAGAGGACTCTGTGCAGAAGCAATGTGGATCACGAAGCTGGTGTTGGATCGGTTAAAGGTTATCTTTTGTAAGCGCGTCAGCAGTAAGCCTACTAAGAAGAGGGTTCTGTGCAGAAGCACTGTGGATCGCGGAGCCAGTATTGGCTCGGTTAAAGGTTATCTTTTGTAAGCGCGGCAGCAGGAAGCCTACTCAGAAGAGGCCTCTGCGCAGAAGAACTGTGGATCACGAAGCCGGTGTTGGATCGGTTAACGGTTAGTTTTTTTAAGCGCGTTGGATCGGTTAAAGGTTATCTTTTGTAAGCGCGGCAGCAGGAAGCCTACTCAAAAGAGGACTCCGTGCAAAAGAACTGTGGATCACGAAGCTGGTGTTGGATCGGTCAAAGGCTATTGTAAGCGCGGCAGCAGTAAGCCTACTCAGAAGAGGACTCTGTGCAGAAGAACTGTGGATCACGAAGCTGGTGTTGGATCGGTTAAAGGTTATCTTTTTTAAGCGCGGCAGCAGTAAGCCTACTCAGAAGAGGACTCTGTGCAGAAGAACTGTGGATCATGAAGCTGGTGTTGGATCGGTTAAAGGTTATCTTTTGTAAGCGCGGCAGCAGTAAGCCTACTAAGAAGAGGACTCTGTGCAGCAGAACTCTGGGTCATGAAGCTGGTGTTGGATCGGTTAAGGGTTATCTTTCTTAAGCGCGTCAGCAGTAAGCCTACTCAAAAGAGGACTCTGTGCAGAAGAACTGTGGATCATGAAGCTGGTGTTGGATCGGTTAAAGGTTATCTTTTTTAAGCGCGGCAGCAGTAAGCCTACACAGAAGAGGACTCTGTGCAGAAGAACTGTGGATCATGAAGCTGGTGTTGGATCGGTTAAAGGTTATCTTTTGTAAGCGCGGCAGCAGGAAGCCTACTCAAAAGAGGACTCTGTGCAGAAGAACTGTGGATCATGAAGCTGGTGTTGGATCGGTTAAAGGTTATCTTTTTTAAGCGCGGCAGCAGTAAGCCTACTCAGAAGAGGACTCTGTGCAGAAGAACTGTGGATCATGAAGCTGGTGTTGGATCGGTTAAAAGTTATCTTTTTTAAGCGCGGCAGCAGTCAGCCTACTAAGAAGAGGACTCTGTGCAGCAGAACTCTGGGTCATGAAGCTGGTGTTGGATCGGTTAAGGGTTATCTTTCTTAAGCGCGTCAGCAGTAAGCCTACTAAGAAGAGGACTCTATGCAGAAGCACTGTGGATCGCGGAGCCGGTATTGGCTCGGTTAAAGGCTATCTTTTGTAAGCGCGGTAGCAGTAAGCCTACTCAGAAGAGGACTCTGTGCAGAAGAACTGTGGATCATGAAGCTGGTGTTGGATCGGTTAAAGGTTATGTTTTTTAAGCGCGGCAGCAGTAAGCCTACTCAGAAGAGGACTCTGTGCAGAAGAACTGTGGATCACAAAGCTGGTGTTGGATCGGTTAAAGGTTATCTTTTTTAAGCGCGGAAGCAGTAAGCCTACTCAGAAGAGGACTCTGTGCAGAAGAACTGTGTATCACGAAGCTGGTGTTGGATCGGTTAAAGGTTATCTTTTGTAAGCGCGGCAGCAGTAAGCCTACTAAGAAGAGGACTCTGTGCAGAAGCACTGTGGATCGCGGAGCCGGTATTGGCTCGGTTAAAGGCTATCTTTTGTAAGCGCGGTAGCAGTAAGCCTACTCAGAAGAGGACTCTGTGCAGAAGAAGTGTGGATCACGAAGCTGGTGTTGGATCGGTTAAAGGTTATCTTTTTTAAGCGCGGCACCAGTAAGCCTACTCAGAAGAGGACTCTGTGCAGAAGAACTGTGGATCATGAAGCTGGTGTTGGATCGGTTAAAGGTTATCTTTTTTAAGCGCGGCAGCAGTAAGCCTACTCAGAAGAGGACTCTGTGCAGAAGAACTGTGGATCACAAAGCTGGTGTTGGATCGGTTAAAGGTTATCTTTTTTAAGCGCGGCAGCAGTAAGCCTACTTAGAAAAGGACTCTGTGCAGAAGAACTGTGAATCACGAAGCTGGTGTTGGATCGGTCAAAGGCTATCTTTTGTAAGCGCGGCAGCAGTAAGCCTACTCAGAAGAGGACTCTGTGCAGAAGAACTGTGGATCACGAAGCTGGTGTTGGATCTCTAAAGGCTATCTTTTGTAAGCGCGGCAGCAGTAAGCCTACTCAGAAGAGGACTCTGTGCAGAAGAACTGTGTATCACGAAGCTGGTGTTGGATCGGTTAAAGGTTATCTTTTGTAAGCGCGGCAGCAGTAAGCCTACTAAGAAGAGGACTCTGTGCAGAAGCACTGTGGATCGCGGAGCCGGTGTTGGATCGGTTAAAGGTTATCTTTTGTAATCGCGGCAGCAGGAAACCTACTCAGAAGAGGACTCTGTGCAGAAGAACTGTGGATCACGAAGCTGGTGTTGGATCGGTTAAGGGTTATCTTTTTTAAGCGCGGCAGCAGTAAGCCTACTAAGAAGAGGACTCTGTGCAGCAGAACTCTGGGTCATGAAGCTGGTGTTGGATCGGCTAAGGGTTATCTTTCTTAAGCGCGTCAGCAGTAAGCCTACTCAAAAGAGGACTCTGCGCAGAAGAACTGTGGATCACAAAGCTGGTGTTGGATCGGTTAAAGGTTATCTTTTTTAAGCGCGGCAGCAGTAAGCCTACTTAGAAAAGGACTCTGTGCAGAAGAACTGTGAATCACGAAGCTGGTGTTGGATCGGTCAAAGGCTATCTTTTGTAAGCGCGGCAGCAGTAAGCCTACTCAGAAGAGGACTCTGTGCAGAATAACTGTGGATCACGAAGCCGGTGTTGGATCGGTTAAAGGTTATCTTTTGTAATCGCGGCAGCAGGAAACCTACTCAGAAGAGGACTCTGTGCAGAAGAACTGTGGATCACGAAGCTGGTGTTGGATCGGTTAAGGGTTATCTTTTTTAAGCGCGGCAGCAGTAAGCCTACTAAGAAGAGGACTCTGTGCAGCAGAACTCTGGGTCATGAAGCTGGTGTTGGATCGGCTAAGGGTTATCTTTCTTAAGCGCGTCAGCAGCAAGCCTACTCAAAAGAGGACTCTGCGCAGAAGAACTGTGGATCACGAAGCCGCTGTTGGATCGGTTAACGGTTAGTTTTTGTAAGCGCGTTGGATCGGTTAAAGGTTATCTTTTGTAAGCGCGGCAGCAGTAAGCCTACTAAGAAGAGGACTCTGTGCAGAAGCACTGTGGATCGCGGAGCCGGTATTGGCTCGGTTAAAGGCTATCTTTTGTAAGCGCGGTAGCAGTAAGCCTACTCAGAAGAGGACTCTGTGCAGAAGAAGTGTGGATCACGAAGCTGGTGTTGGATCGGTTAAAGGTTATCTTTTTTAAGCGCGGCAGCAGTAAGCCTACTAAGAAGAGGACTCTGTGCAGAAGCACTGTGGATCGCGGAGCCGGTGTTGGATCGGTTAAAGGTTATCTTTTGTAATCGCGGCAGCAGGAAACCTACTCAGAAGAGGACTCTGTGCAGAAGAACTGTGGATCACGAAGCTGGTGTTGGATCGGTTAAGGGTTATCTTTTTTAAGCGCGGCAGCAGTAAGCCTACTAAGAAGAGGACTCTGTGCAGCAGAACTCTGGGTCATGAAGCTGGTGTTGGATCGGCTAAGGGTTATCTTTCTTAAGCGCGTCAGCAGTAAGCCTACTCAAAAGAGGACTCTGCGCAGAAGAACTGTGGATCACAAAGCTGGTGTTGGATCGGTTAAAGGTTATCTTTTTTAAGCGCGGCAGCAGTAAGCCTACTTAGAAAAGGACTCTGTGCAGAAGAACTGTGAATCACGAAGCTGGTGTTGGATCGGTCAAAGGCTATCTTTTGTAAGCGCGGCAGCAGTAAGCCTACTCAGAAGAGGACTCTGTGCAGAAGAACTGTGGATCACGAAGCCGGTGTTGGATCGGTTAAAGGTTATCTTTTGTAATCGCGGCAGCAGGAAACCTACTCAGAAGAGGACTCTGTGCAGAAGAACTGTGGATCACGAAGCTGGTGTTGGATCGGTTAAGGGTTATCTTTTTTAAGCGCGGCAGCAGTAAGCCTACTAAGAAGAGGACTCTGTGCAGCAGAACTCTGGGTCATGAAGCTGGTGTTGGATCGGCTAAGGGTTATCTTTCTTAAGCGCGTCAGCAGTAAGCCTACTCAAAAGAGGACTCTGCGCAGAAGAACTGTGGATCACGAAGCCGCTGTTGGATCGGTTAACGGTTAGTTTTTGTAAGCGCGTTGGATCGGTTAAAGGTTATCTTTTGTAAGCGCGGCAGCAGTAAGCCTACTAAGAAGAGGACTCTGTGCAGAAGCACTGTGGATCGCGGAGCCGGTATTGGCTCGGTTAAAGGCTATCTTTTGTAAGCGCGGTAGCAGTAAGCCTACTCAGAAGAGGACTCTGTGCAGAAGAAGTGTGGATCACGAAGCTGGTGTTGGATCGGTTAAAGGTTATTTTTTTAAGCGCGGCAGCAGTAAGCCTACTAAGAAGAGGACTCTGTGCAGAAGCACTGTGGATCGCGGAGCCGGTAATGGCTCGGTTAAAGGCTATCTTTTGTAAGCGCGGCAGCAGTAAGCCTACTCAGAAGAGGACTCTGTGCAGAAGAACTGTGGATCACGAAGCCGGTGTTGGATCGGTTAAAGGTTATCTTTTGTAATCGCGGCAGCAGGAAACCTACTCAGAAGAGGACTCTGTGCAGAAGAACTGTGGATCACGAAGCTGGTGTTGGATCGGTTAAGGGTTATCTTTTTTAAGCGCGGCAGCAGGAAACCTACTCAGAAGAGGACTCTGTGCAGAAGAACTGTGGATCATGAAGCTGGTGTTGGATCGGTTAAAGGTTATCTTTTGTAAGCGCGGATGCAGTAAGCCTACTAAGAAGAGGACTCTGTGCAGAAGCACTGTGGATCGCGGAGCCGGTATTGGCTCGGTTAAAGGCTATCTTTTGTAAGCGCGGTAGCAGTAAGCCTACTCAGAAGAGGACTCTGTGCAGAAGAACTGTGTATCACGAAGCTGGTGTTGGCTCGGTTAAAGGCTATCTTTTGTAAGCGCGGCAGCAGTAAGCCTACTCAGAAGAGGACTCTGTGCAGAAGAACTGTGTATTACGAAGCTGGTGTTGGCTCGGTTAAAGGCTATCTTTTGTAAGCGCGGCAGCAGTAAGCCTACTCAGAAGAGGACTCTGTGCAGAAGAACTGTGTATCACGAAGCTGGTGTTGGATCGGTTAAAGGTTATCTTTTGTTAGCGCGGCAGCAGTAAGCCTACTAAGAAGAGGACTCTGTGCAGAAGAACTGTGGATCATGAAGCTGGTGTTGGATCGGTTAAAGGTTATCTTTTTTAAGCGCGGCAGCAGTAAGCCTACTAAGAAGAGGACTCTATGCAGAAGCACTGTGGATCGCGGAGCCGGTATTGGCTCGGTTAAAGGCTATCTTTTGTAAGCGCGGTAGCAGTAAGCCTACTCAGAAGAGGACTCTGTGCAGAAGAACTGTGGATCATGAAGCTGGTGTTGGATCGGTTAAAGGTTATCTTTTTTAAGCGCGGCAGCAGTAAGCCTACTCAGAAGAGGACTCTGTGCAGAAGAACTGTGGATCACAAAGCTGGTGTTGGATCGGTTAAAGGTTATCTTTTTTAAGCGCGGCAGCAGTAAGCCTACTAAGAAGAGGACTCTGTGCAGAAGCACTGTGGATCGCGGAGCCGGTAATGGCTCGGTTAAAGGCTATCTTTTGTAAGCGCGGCAGCAGTAAGCCTACTCAGAAGAGGACTCTGTGCAGAAGAACTGTGGATCACGAAGCCGGTGTTGGATCGGTTAAAGGTTATCTTTTGTAATCGCGGCAGCAGGAAACCTACTCAGAAGAGGACTCTGTGCAGAAGAACTGTGGATCACGAAGCTGGTGTTGGATCGGTTAAGGGTTATCTTTTTTAAGCGCGGCAGCAGGAAACCTACTCAGAAGAGGACTCTGTGCAGAAGAACTGTGGATCATGAAGCTGGTGTTGGATCGGTTAAAGGTTATCTTTTGTAAGCGCGGCAGCAGTAAGCCTACTAAGAAGAGGACTCTGTGCAGAAGCACTGTGGATCGCGGAGCCGGTATTGGCTCGGTTAAAGGCTATCTTTTGTAAGCGCGGTAGCAGTAAGCCTACTCAGAAGAGGACTCTGTGCAGAAGAAGTGTGGATCACGAAGCTGGTGTTGGATCGGTTAAAGGTTATCTTTTTTAAGCGCGGCAGCAGTAAGCCTACTCAGAAGAGGACTCTGTGCAGAAGAACTGTGGATCATGAAGCTGGTGTTGGATCGGTTAAAGGTTATCTTTTGTAAGCGCGGCAGCAGTAAGCCTACTAAGAAGAGGACTCTGTGCAGAAGCACTGTGGATCGCGGAGCCGGTATTGGCTCGGTTAAAGCCTATCTTTTGTAAGCGCGGCAGCAGTAAGCCTACTCAGAAGAGGACTCTGTGCAGAAGAACTGTGGATCACGAAGCCGCTGTTGGATCGGTTAACGGTTAGTTTTTGTAAGCGCGTTGGATCGGTTAAAGGTTATCTTTTGTAAGCGCGGCAGCAGTAAGCCTACTAAGAAGAGGACTCTGTGAAGAAGCACTGTGGATCGCGGAGCCGGTATTGGCTCGGTTAAAGGCTATCTTTTGTAAGCGCGGTAGCAGTAAGCCTACTCAGAAGGGGACTCTGTGCAGAAGAACTGTGGATCACAAAGCTGGTGTTGGATCGGTTAAAGGTTATCTTTTTTAAGCGCGGCAGCAGTAAGCCTACTTAGAAGAGGACTCTGTGCAGAAGAACTGTGAATCACGAAGCTGGTGTTGGATCGGTCAAAGGCTATCTTTTGTAAGCGCGGCAGCAGTAAGCCTACTCAGAAGAGGACTCTGTGCAGAAGAACTGTGGATCACGAAGCTGGTGTTGGATCTCTAAAGGCTATCTTTTGTAAGCGCGGCAGCAGTAAGCCTACTAAGAAGAGGACTCTGTGCAGAAGAACTGTGGATCACGAGGCTGGTGTTGGATCGGTTAAAGGTTATCTTTTTTAAGCGCGGCAGCAGTAAGCCTACTCAGAAGAGGACTCTGTGCAGAAGAACTGTGGATCACGAGGCTGGTGTTGGATCGGTTAAAGGTTATCTTTTTTAAGCGCGGCAGCAGTAAGCCTACTCAGAAGAGGACTCTGTGCAGAAGAACTGTGGATCATGAAGCTGGTGTTGGATCGGTTAAAGGTTATCTTTTTTAAGCGCGGCAGCAGTAAGCCTACTTAGAAGAGGAATCTGTGCAGAAGAACTGTGAATCACGAAGCTGGTGTTGGATCGGTCAAAGGCTATCTTTTGTAAGCGCGGCAGCAGTAAGCCTACTCAGAAGAGGACTCTGTGCAGAAGAACTGTGTATCACGAAGCTGGTGTTGGATCGGTTAAAGGTTATCTTTTGTAAGCGCGGCAGCAGTAAGCCTACTAAGAAGAGGACTCTGTGCAGCAGAACTCTGGGTCATGAAGCTGGTGTTGGATCGGTTAAGGGTTATCTTTCTTAAGCGCGTCAGCAGTAAGCCTACTCAGAAGAGGACTCTGTGCAGAAGAACTGTGGATCATGAAGCTGGTGTTGGATCGGTTAAAGGTTATCTTTTTTAAGCGCGGCAGCAGTAAGCCTACTCAGAAGAGGACTCTGTGCAGAAGAACTGTGGATCACGAAGCTGGTGTTGGATCTCTAAAGGCTATCTTTTGTAAGCGCGGCAGCAGTAAGCCTACTCAGAAGAGGACTCTGTGCAGAAGAACTGTGTATCACGAAGCTGGTGTTGGATCGGTTAAAGGTTATCTTTTGTAAGCGCGGCAGCAGTAAGCCTACTAAGAAGAGGACTCTGTGCAGCAGAACTCTGGGTCATGAAGCTGGTGTTGGATCGGTTAAGGGTTATCTTTCTTAAGCGCGTCAGCAGTAAGCCTACTCAAAAGAGGACTCTGCGCAGAAGAACTGTGGATCACGAAGCCGCTGTTGGATCGGTTAACGGTTAGTTTTTGTAAGCGCGTTGGATCGGTTAAAGGTTATCTTTTGTAAGCGCGGCAGCAGGAAACCTACTCAAAAGAGAACTCTGTGCAGAAGAACTGTGAATCACGAAGCTGGTGTTGGATCGGTCAAAGGCTATCTTTTGTAAGCGCGGCAGCAGTAAGCCTACTCAGAAGAGGACTCTGTGCAGAAGAACTGTGGATCACGAAGCTAGTGTTGGATCGGCTAAAGGTTATCTTTTGTAAGCGCGGCAGCAGTAAGCCTACTTAGAAGAGGAATCTGTGCAGAAGAACTGTGGATCACGAGGCTGGTGTTGGATCGGTTAAAGGTTATCTTTTTTAAGCGCGGCAGCAGTAAGCCTACTTAGAAGAGGAATCTGTGCAGAAGAACTGTGAATCACGAAGCTGGTGTTGGATCGGTCAAAGGCTATCTTTTGTAAGCGCGGCAGCAGTAAGCCTACTCAGAAGAGGACTCTGTGCAGAAGAACTGTGGATCACGAGGCTGGTGTTGGATCGGTTAAAGGTTATCTTTTTTAAGCGCGGCAGCAGTAAGCCTACTCAGAAGAGGACTCTGTGCAGAAGAACTGTGGATCACGAGGCTGGTGTTGGATCGGTTAAAGGTTATCTTTTTTAAGCGCGGCAGCAGTAAGCCTACTCAGAAGAGGACTCTGTGCAGAAGAACTGTGGATCACGAAGCTAGTGTTGGATCGGCTAAAGGTTAACTTTTGTAAGCGCGGCAGCAGTAAGCCTACTTAGAAGAGGAATCTGTGCAGAAGAACTGTGGATCACGAGGCTGGTGTTGGATCGGTTAAAGGTTATCTTTTTTAAGCGCGGCAGCAGTAAGCCTACTTAGAAGAGGAATCTGTGCAGAAGAACTGTGAATCACGAAGCTGGTGTTGGATCGGTCAAAGGCTATCTTTTGTAAGCGCGGCAGCAGTAAGCCTACTAAGAAGAGGACTCTGTGCAGAAGAACTGTGGATCACGAGGCTGGTGTTGGATCGGTTAAAGGTTATCTTTTTTAAGCGCGGCAGCAGTAAGCCTACTCAGAAGAGGACTCTGTGCAGAAGAACTGTGGATCACGAGGCTGGTGTTGGATCGGTTAAAGGTTATCTTTTTTAAGCGCGGCAGCAGTAAGCCTACTCAGAAGAGGACTCTGTGCAGAAGAACTGTGGATCATGAAGCTGGTGTTGGATCGGTTAAAGGTTATCTTTTTTAAGCGCGGCAGCAGTAAGCCTACTTAGAAGAGGAATCTGTGCAGAAGAACTGTGAATCACGAAGCTGGTGTTGGATCGGTCAAAGGCTATCTTTTGTAAGCGCGGCAGCAGTAAGCCTACTCAGAAGAGGACTCTGTGCAGAAGAACTGTGTATCACGAAGCTGGTGTTGGATCGGTTAAAGGTTATCTTTTGTAAGCGCGGCAGCAGTAAGCCTACTTAGAAGAGGAATCTGTGCAGAAGAACTGTGGATCACGAGCCTGGTGTTGGATCGGTTAAAGGTTATCTTTTTTAAGCGCGGCAGCAGTAAGCCTACTCAGAAGAGGACTCTGTGCAGAAGAACTGTGGATCATGAAGCTGGTGTTGGATCGGTTAAAGGTTATCTTTTTTAAGCGCGGCAGCAGTAAGCCTACTCAGAAGAGGACTCTGTGCAGAAGAACTGTGGATCACGAAGCTGGTGTTGGATCTCTAAAGGCTATCTTTTGTAAGCGCGGCAGCAGTAAACCTACTCAGAAGAGGACTCTGTGCAGAAGAACTGTGTATCACGAAGCTGGTGTTGGATCGGTTAAAGGTTATCTTTTGTAAGCGCGGCAGCAGTAAGCCTACTAAGAAGAGGACTCTGTGCAGCAGAACTCTGGGTCATGAAGCTGGTGTTGGATCGGTTAAGGGTTATCTTTCTTAAGCGCGTCAGCAGTAAGCCTACTCAAAAGAGGACTCTGCGCAGAAGAACTGTGGATCACGAAGCCGCTGTTGGATCGGTTAACGGTTAGTTTTTGTAAGCGCGTTGGATCGGTTAAAGGTTATCTTTTGTAAGCGCGGCAGCAGGAAACCTACTCAAAAGAGAACTCTGTGCAGAAGAACTGTGAATCACGAAGCTGGTGTTGGATCGGTCAAAGGCTATCTTTTGTAAGCGCGGCAGCAGTAAGCCTACTCAGAAGAGGACTCTGTGCAGAAGAACTGTGGATCACGAAGCTAGTGTTGGATCGGCTAAAGGTTATCTTTTGTAAGCGCGGCAGCAGTAAGCCTACTCAGAACATGACTCTGTGTAGCAGAACTGTGGATCATGAAGCTGGTGTTGGATCGGTTAAGGGTTATTTTTTAAGCGCGTCAGCAGTAAGCCTACTAAGAAGAGGACTCTGTGCAGAAGTACTGTGGATCGCGGAGCCGGTTTGGCTCGGTTAAAGGCTATCTTTTGTAAGCGGGGCAGCAGGAAGCCTACTAAGAAGAGGCCTCTGCGCAGAAGAACTGTGGATCAAGAAGGTGGTGATTTATCGGTTAAAGGTTAGTTTTTGTAAGCGCGGCGGCAGAAACCTACTCAGAAGAGGACTCTGTGCAGAAGAACTGTGTATCACGAAGCTGGCGTTGGATCGGTTAAAAGTTATCTTTTGTAAGCGCGGCAGCAGTGAGCCTACTAAGAAGAGGACTCTGTGCAGAAGCACTGTGGATCGCGGAGCCGGTATTGGCTCGGTTAAAGGCTATCTTTTGCAAGCGCGGCAGCAGTAAGCCTACTCAGAAGAGGACTCTGTGCAGAAGAACTGTGTATCACGAAGCTGGTGTTGGATCGGTTTAAGGTTATCTTTTTTAAGCGCGGCAGCAGTAAGCCTACTAAGAAGAAGACTCTGTGCAGAAGCACTGTGGATCGCGGAGCCGGTGTTGGATCGGTTAAAGGCTATCTTTTGTAAGCGGGGCAGTAGGAACCCTACTCAGAAGAGGACTCTGTGCAGAAGAACTGTGGATCACGAAGCTTGTGTTGGATCGGTTAAGGGTTATCTTTTTTAAGCGCAGCAGCAGTAAGCCTACTCAGAAGAGGACTCTGTGCAGAAGAACTGTGGATCACGAAGCCGGTGTTGGATCGGTTAAAGGTTATCTTTTGTAAGCGCGCCAGCAGTAAGCCTACTCAGAAGAGGACTCTGTGCAGAAGAACTGTGGATCATGAAGCTGGTGTTGGATCGGTTTAAGGTTATCTTTTTTAAGCGCGGCAGCAGTAAGCCTACTAAGAAGAAGACTCTGTGCAGAAGCACTGTGGATCGCGGAGCCGGTGTTGGATCGGTTAAAGGCTATCTTTTGTAAGCGGGGCAGTAGGAACCCTACTCAGAAGAGGACTCTGTGCAGAAGAACTGTGGATCACGAAGCTTGTGTTGGATCGGTTAAGGGTTATCTTTTTTAAGCGCAGCAGCAGTAAGCCTACTCAGAAGAGGACTCTGTGCAGAAGAACTGTGGATCACGAAGCCGGTGTTGGATCGGTTAAAGGTTATCTTTTGTAAGCGCGCTAGCAGTAAGCCTACTCAGAAGAGGACTCTGTGCAGAAGAACTGTGGATCACGAAGCCGGTGTTGGATCGGTTAAAGGTTATCTTTTGTAATCGCGGCAGCAGGAAACCTACTCAGAAGAGGACTTTGTGCAGAAGAACTGTGGATCACGAAGCTGGTGTTGGATCGGTTAAGGGTTATATTTTTTAAGCGCGGCAGCAGTAAGCCTACTAAGAAGAGGACTCTGTGCAGCAGAACTCTGGGTCATGAAGCTGGTGTTGGATCGGTTAAGGGTTATCTTTCTTAAGCGCGTCAGCAGTAAGCCTACTCAAAAGAGGACTCTGCGCAGAAGAACTGTGGATCACGAAGCCGGTGTTGGATCGGTTAACGGTTAGTTTTTGTAAGCGCGTTGGATCGGTTAAAGGTTATATTTTGTAAGCGCGGCAGCAGGAAACCGTCTCAAAAGAGAACTCTGTGCAGAAGAACTGTGAATCGCGAAGCTGGTGTTGGATCGGTCAAAGGCTATCTTTTGTAAGCGCGGCAGCAGTAAGCCTACTCAGAAGAGGACTCTGTGCAGAAGAACTGTGGATCACAAAGCTGGTGTTGGATCGGCTAAAGGTTATCTTTTGTAAGCGCGGCAGCAGTAAGCCTACTCAGAACAGGACTCTGTGTAGCAGAACTGTGGATCACGAAGCTGGTGTTGGATCGGTTAAAGGTTATCTTTTTTAAGCGCGGCAGCAGTAAGCCTACTCAGAAGAGGACTCTGTGCAGAAGAACTGTGGATCACGAAGCTGGTGTTGGATCGGTTAAGGGTTATCTTTTTTAAGCGCGTCAGCAGTAAGCCTACTAAGAAGAGGACTCTGTGCAGAAGCACTGTGGATCGCGGAGCCGGTTTGGCTCGGTTAAAGGCTATCTTTTGTAAGCGGGGCAGCAGGAAGCCTACTCAGAAGAGGCCTCTGCGCAGAAGAACTGTGGATCAAGAAGCCGGTGATTTATCGGTTAAAAGTTAGTTTTTGTAAGCGCGGCGGCAGAAACCTACTCAGAAGAGGACTCTGTGCAGAAGAACTGTGTATCACGAAGCTGGCGTTGGATCGGTTAAAGGTTATCTTTTGTAAGCGCGGCAGCAGTAAGCCTACTAAGAAGAGGACTCTGTGCAGAAGCACTGTGGATCGCGGAGCCGGTATTGGCTCGGTTAAAGGCTATCTTTTGTAAGCGCGGCAGCAGTAAGCCTACTCAGAAGAGGACTCTGTGCAGAAGAACTGTGTATCACGAAGCTGGTGTTGGATCGGTTAAAGGTTATCTTTTGTAAGCGCGGCAGCAGTAAGCCTACTAAGAAGAGGACTCTGTGCAGAAGCACTGTGGATCGCGGAGTCGGTATTGGCTCGGTTAAAGGCTATCTTTTGTAAGCGCGGCAGCAGTAAGCCTACTCAGAAGAGGACTCTGTGCAGAAGAACTGTGGATCACGAAGCTGGTGTTGGATCGGTTAAAGGTTATCTTTTTTAAGCGCGGCAGCAGTAAGCCTACTCAGAAGAGGACCCTGTGCAGAAGAACTGTGGATCATGAAGCTGGTGTTGGATCGGTTAAAGGTTATCTTTTTTAAGCGCGGCAGCAGTAAGCCTACTCAGAAGAGGACTCTGTGCAGAAGAACTGTGGATCACAAAGCTGGTGTTGGATCGGTTAAAGGTTATCTTTTTTAAGCGCGGCAGCAGTAAGCCTACTCAGAAGAGGACTCTGTGCAGAAGCACTGGGGATCATGAAGCTGATGTTGGATCGGTTAAAGGTTATCTTTTGTAAGCGCGGCAGCAGGAAGCCTACTCAGAAGAGGCCTCTGCGCAGAAGAACTGTGGATCACGAAGCCGGTGTTGGATCGGTTAACGGTTAGTTTTTGTAAGCGCGTTTAATCGGTTAAAGATTATCTTTTGTAAGCGCGGCAGCAGGAAGCCTACTCAAAAGAGGACTCTGTGCAGAAGAACTGTGAATCACGAAGCTGGTGTTGGATCGGTCAAAGGCTATCTTTTGTAAGCGCGGCAGCAGTAAGCCTACTCAGAAGAGGACTCTGTGCAGAAGAACTGTGGATCACGAAGCTGGTGTTGGATCGGTTAAAGGTTATCTTTTGTAAGCGCGGCAGCAGGAAGCCTACTCAGAAGAGGACTCTGCGCTGAAGAACTGTGGATCACGAAGCTAGTGTTGTATCGGTTAAGGGTTATCTTTTGTAAGCGCGGTAGCAGTAAGCCTACTCAGAAGAGGACTCTGTGCAGAAGAACTGTGGATCACGAAGCTGGTGTTGGATCGGTTAAAGGTTATCTTTTGTAAGCGCGGCAGCAGGAAGCCTACTCAAAAGAGGACTCTGTGCAGAAGAACTGTGAATCACGAAGCTGGTGTTGGATCGGTCAAAGGCTATCTTTTGTAAGCGCGGCAGCAGTAAGCCTACTCAGAAGAGAACTCTGTGCAGAAGCACTGTGGATCGCGGAGCCGGTATTGGCTCGGTTAAAGGCTATCTTTTGTAAGCGCGGCAGCAGTAAGCCTACTCAGAAGAGGACTCTGTGCAGAAGAACTGTGGATCACGAAGCCGGTGTTGGATCGGTTAAAGGCTATCTTTTGTAAGCGCGGCAGCAGTAAGCCTACTCAGAAGAGGACTCTGTGCAGCAGAACTGTGGATCATGAAGCTGGTGTTGGATCCGTTAAAGGTTATCTTTTGTAAGCGCGGCAGCAGGAAGCCTACTCAAAAGAGGACTCTGTGCGAAGAACTGTGAATCACGAAGCTGGTGTTGGATCGGTCAAAGGCTATCTTTTGTAAGCGCGGCAGCAGTAAGCCTACTCAGAAGAGAACTCTGTGCAGAAGCACTGTGGATCGCGGAGCCGGTATTGGCTCGGTTAAAGGCTATCTTTTGTAAGCGCGGCAGCAGTAAGCCTACTCAGAAGAGGACTCTGTGCAGAAGAACTGTGGATCACGAAGCCGGTGTTGGATCGGTTAAGGGGTATCTTTTTTAAGCGCGTCAGCAGTAAGCCTACTCAGAAGAGGACTCTGTGCAGAAGCAATGTGGATCACGAAGCTGGTGTTGGATCGGTTAAAGGTTATCTTTTGTAAGCGCGTCAGCAGTAAGCCTACTAAGAAGAGGGTTCTGTGCAGAAGCACTGTGGATCGCGGAGCCAGTATTGGCTCGGTTAAAGGCTATCTTTTGTAAGCGCGGCAGCAGTAAGCCTACTCAGAAGTGGAATCTGTGCAGAAGAACTGTGGATCACGAAGCTGGTGTTGGATCGGTTAAAGGTTATCTTTTGTAAGCGCGGCAGCAGTAAGCCTACTCAGAAGAGGACTCTGTGCAGAAGAACTTTGGATCATGAAGCTGGTGTTGGATCGGTTAAAGGTTATCTTTTGTAAGCGCGTCAGCAGGAAGCCTACTCAGAAGAGGCCTCTGCGCAGAAGAACTGTGGATCACGAAGCCGGTGTTGGATCGGTTAACGGTTAGTTTTTTTAAGCGCGTTGGATCGGTTAAAGGTTATCTTTTGTAAGCGCGGCAGCAGTAATCCTACTCAGAAGAGGACTCTGTGCAGAAGAACTTTGGATCATGAAGCTGGTGTTGGATCGGTTAAAGGTTATCTTTTGTAAGCGCGGCAGCAGGAAGCCTACTCAAAAGAGGACTCTGTGCAGAAGAACTGTGGATCACGAAGCCGGTGTTGGATCGGTTAAAGGCTATCTTTTGTAAGCGCGGCAGCAGTAAGCCTACTCAGAAGAGGACTCTGTGCAGAAGAACTGTGGATCACGAAGCTGGTGTTGGATCGGTTAAAGGTTATCTTTTGTAAGCGCGGCAGCAGTAAGCCTACTCAGAAGAGGACTCTGTGCAGAAGAACTTTGGATCATGAAGCTGGTGTTGGATCGGTTAAAGGTTATCTTTTGTAAGCGCGGCAGCAGTAAGCCTACTAAGAAGAGGACTCTGTGCAGAAGCACTGTGGATCGCGGAGCCGGTATTGGCTCGGTTAAAGGCTATCTTTTGTAAGCGCGGCAGCAGGAAGCCTACTCAGAAGAGGCCTCTGCGCAGAAGAACTGTGGATCACGAAGCCGGTGTTGGATCGGTTAACGGTTAGTTTTTGTAAGCGCGTTGGATGGGTTAAAGGTTATCGTTTGTAAGCGCGGCAGCAGGAAGCCTACTCAAAAAAAGACTCTGTGCAGAAGAACTGTGAATCACGAAGCTGGTGTTGGATCGGTCAAAGGCTATCTTTTGTAAGCGCGGCAGCAGTAAGCCTACTCAGAAGAGGACTCTGTGCAGAAGCACTGTGGATCGCGGAGCCGGTATTGGCTCGGTTAAAGGCTATCTTTTGTAAGCGCGGCAGCAGGAAGCCTACTCAGAAGAGGCCTCTGCGCAGAAGAACTGTGGATCACGAAGCCGGTGTTGGATCGGTTAAGGGGTATCTTTTTTAAGCGCGTCAGCAGTAAGCCTACTAAGAAGAGGGTTCTGTGCAGAAGCACTGTGGATCGCGGAGCCAGTATTGGCTCGGTTAAAGGCTATCTTTTGTAAGCGCGGCAGCAGTAAGCCTACTCAGAAGTGGAATCTGTGCAGAAGAACTGTGGATCACGTAGCTGGTGTTGCATCGGTTAAAGGTTATCTTTTGTAAGCGCGGCAGCAGTAAGCCTACTCAGAAGAGGACTCTGTGCAGAAGGACTGTGGATCGCGGGGCCGGTATTGGCTCGGTTAAAGGCTATCTTTTGTAAGCGCGGCAGCAGGAAGCCTACTCAGAAGAGGCCTCTGCGCAGAAGAACTGTGGATCACGAAGCCGGTGTTGGATCGGTTAAAGGCTATCTTTTGTAAGCGCGGCAGCAGTAAGCCTACTCAGAAGAGGACTCTGTGCAGAAGAACTGTGGATCACGAAGCCGGTGTTGGATCGGTTAAAGGCTATCTTTTGTAAGCGCGGCAGCAGTAAGCCTACTCAGAAGAGGACTCTGTGCAGAAGAACTGTGGATCACGAAGCTGGTGTTGGATCGGTTAAAGGCTATCTTTTGTAAGCGCGGCAGCAGTAAGCCTACTCAGAAGAGGACTCTGTGCAGAAGAACTGTGGATCACGAAGCCGGTGTTGGATCGGTTAAAGGCTATCTTTTGTAAGCGGGGCAGCAGGAAGCCTACTCAGAAGAGGACTCTGTGCAGAAGCACTGTGGATCACGAAGCTGGTGTTGCATCGGTTAAAGGTTATCTTTTGTAAGCGCGGCAGCAGTAAGCCTACTCAGAAGAGGACTCTGTGCAGAAGAACTGTGGATCATGAAGCTGGTGTTGGATCGGTTAAAGGTTATCTTTTGTAAGCGCGGCAGCAGTAAGCCTACTCAGAAGAGGACTCTGTGCAGAAGAACTGTGGATCACGAAGCCGGTGTTGGATCGGTTAAAGGCTATCTTTTGTAAGCGCGGCAGCAGTAAGCCTACTCAGAAGAGGACTCTGTGCAGAAGAACTGTGGATCACGAAGCTGGTGTTGCATCGGTTAAAGGCTATCTTTTGTAAGCGCGGCAGCAGTAAGCCTACTCAGAAGAGGACTCTGTGCAGAAGAACTGTGGATCACGAAGCCGGTGTTGGATCGGTTAAAGGCTATCTTTTGTAAGCGCGGCAGCAGTAAGCCTACTCAGAAGAGGACTCTGTGCAGAAGAACTGTGGATCACGAAGCCGGTGTTGGATCGGTTAAAGGCTATCTTTTGTAAGCGGGGCAGCAGGAAGCCTACTCAGAAGAGGACTCTGTGCAGAAGCACTGTGGATCACGAAGCTGGTGTTGCATCGGTTAAAGGTTATCTTTTGTAAGCGCGGCAGCAGTAAGCCTACTCAGAAGAGGACTCTGTGCAGAAGAACTGTGGATCATGAAGCTGGTGTTGGATCGGTTAAAGGTTATCTTTTGTAAGCGCGGCAGCAGTAAGCCTACTCAGAAGAGGACTCTGTGCAGAAGAACTGTGGATCACGAAGCCGGTGTTGGATCGGTTAAAGGCTATCTTTTGTAAGCGCGGCAGCAGTAAGCCTACTCAGAAGAGGACTCTGTGCAGAAGAACTGTGGATCACGAAGCTGGTGTTGCATCGGTTAAAGGCTATCTTTTGTAAGCGCGGCAGCAGTAAGCCTACTCAGAAGAGGACTCTGTGCAGAAGAACTGTGGATCATGAAGCTGGTGTTGGATCGGTTAAAGGTTATCTTTTGTAAGCGCGGCAGCAGTAAGCCTACTCAGAAGAGGACTCTGTGCAGAAGAACTGTGGATCATGAAGCTGGTGTTGGATCGGTTAAAGGTTATCTTTTGTAAGCGCGGCAGCAGGAAGCCTACTCAAAAGAGGACTGTGTGCAGAAGAACTGTGGATCGCGGAGCCGGTATTGGCTCGGTTAAAGGCTATCTTTTGTAAGCGCGGCAGCAGTAAGCCTACTCAGAAGAGAACTCTGTGCAGAAGAACTGTGGATCACGAAGCCGGTGTTGGATCGGTTAAGGGGTATCTTTTTTAAGCGCGTCAGCAGTAAGCCTACTCAGAAGAGGACTCTGTGCAGAAGCAATGTGGATCACGAAGCTGGTGTTGGATCGGTTAAAGGTTATCTTTTGTAAGCGCGTCAGCAGTAAGCCTACTAAGAAGAGGCTTCTGTGCAGAAGCACTGTGGATCGCGGAGCCAGTATTGGCTCGGTTAAAGGCTATCTTTTGTAAGCGCGGCAGCAGTAAGCCTACTCAGAAGAGGACTCTGTGCAGAAGAACTGTGGATCATGAAGCTGGTGTTGGATCGGTTAAAGGTTATCTTTTGTAAGCGGGGCAGCAGGAAGCCTACTCAGAAGAGGACTCTGTGCAGAAGAACTGTGGATCATGAAGCTGGTGTTGGATCGGTTAAAGGTTATCTTTTGTAAGCGCGGCAGCAGGAAGCCTACTCAAAAGAGGACTGTGTGCAGAAGAACTGTGGATCACGAAGCCGATGTTGGATCGGTTAAAGGCTATCTTTTGTAAGCGGGGCAGCAGGAAGCCTACTCAGAAGAGAACTCTGTGCAGAAGAACTGTGGATCACGAAGCCGGTGTTGGATCGGTTAAGGGGTATCTTTTGTAAGCGGGGCAGCAGGAAGCCTACTCAGAAGAGGACTCTGTGCAGAAGAACTGTGGATCATGAAGCTGGTGTTGGATCGGTTAAAGGTTATCTTTTGTAAGCGCGGCAGCAGGAAGCCTACTCAAAAGAGGATTGTGTGCAGAAGAACTGTGGATCACGAAGCCGGTGTTGGATCGGTTAAAGGCTATCTTTTGTAAGCGGGGCAGCAGGAAGCCCACTCAGAAGAGAACTCTGTGCAGAAGAACTGTGGATCGCGGAGCCGGTATTGGCTCGGTCAAAGGCTATCTTTTGTAAGCGCGGCAGCAGTAAGCCTACTCAGAAGAGAACTCTGTGCAGAAGAACTGTGGATCACGAAGCCGGTGTTGGATCGGTTAAGGGGTATCTTTTTTAAGCGCGTCAGCAGTAAGCCTACTCAGAAGAGGACTCTGTGCAGAAGCAATGTGGATCACGAAGCTGGTGTTGGATCGGTTAAAGGTTATCTTTTGTAAGCGCGGCAGCAGTAAGCCTACTCAGAAGAGAACTCTGTGCAGAAGAACTGTGGATCACGAAGCCGGTGTTGGATCGGTTAAGGGGTATCTTTTTTAAGCGCGTCAGCAGTAAGCCTACTCAGAAGAGGACTCTGTGCAGAAGCAATGTGGATCACGAAGCTGGTGTTGGATCGGTTAAAGGTTATCTTTTGTAAGCGCGTCAGCAGTAAGCCTACTAAGAAGAGGGTTCTGTGCAGAAGCACTGTGGATCGCGGAGCCAGTATTGGCTCGGTTAAAGGCTATCTTTTGTAAGCGCGGCAGCAGTAAGCCTACTCAGAAGAGGACTCTGTGCAGAAGAACTGTGGATCATGAAGCTGGTGTTGGATCGGTTAAGGGTTATCTTTTGTAAGCGCGGCAGCAGGAAGCCTACTCAAAAGAGGACTGTGTGCAGAAGAACTGTGGATCGCGGAGCCGGTATTGGCTCGGTTAAAGGCTATCTTTTGTAAGCGCGGCAGCAGTAAGCCTACTCAGAAGAGAACTCTGTGCAGAAGAACTGTGGATCACGAAGCCGGTGTTGGATCGGTTAAGGGGTATCTTTTTTAAGCGCGTCAGCAGTAAGCCTACTCAGAAGAGGACTCTTTGCAGAAGAACTGTGGATCATGAAGCTGGTGTTGGATCGGTTAAAGGTTATCTTTTGTAAGCGCGGCAGCAGGAAGCCTACTCAAAAGAGGACTGTGTGCAGAAGAACTGTGGATCACGAAGCCGGTGTTGGATCGGTTAAAGGCTATCTTTTGTAAGCGGGGCAGCAGGAAGCCTACTCAGAAGAGGACTCTGTGCAGAAGAACTGTGGATCACGAAGCCGGTGTTGGATCGGTTAAAGGCTATCTTTTGTAAGCGCGGCAGCAGTAAGCCTACTCAGAAGAGGACTCTGTGCAGAAGAACTGTGGATCACGAAGCTGGTGTTGGATCGGTTAAAGGCTATCTTTTGTAAGCGCGGCAGCAGTAAGCCTACTCAGAAGAGGACTCTGTGCAGAAGAACCGTGGATCATGAAGCTGGTGTTGGATCGGTTAAAGGTTATCTTTTATAAGCGCGGCAGCAGTAAGCCTACTCAGAAAGGACTCTGTGCAGAAGAACTGTGGATCATGAAGCTGGTGTTGGATCGGTTAAAGGTTATCTTTTGTAAGCGCGGCAGCAGGAAGCCTACTCAGAAGAGGCCTCTGCGCAGAAGAACTGTGGATCACGAAGCTGGTGTTTTATCGGTTAAAGGTTAGTTTTTGTAAGCGCGTTGGATGGGTTAAAGGTTATCGTTTGTAAGCGCGGCAGCAGGAAGCCTACTCAAAAGAGGACTCTGTGCAGAAGAACTGTGAATCACGAAGCTGGTGTTGGATCGGTCAAAGGCTATCTTTTGTAAGCGCGGCAGCAGTAAGCCTACTCAGAAGAGGACTCTGTGCAGAAGAACTGTGTATCACGAAGCCGGTGTTGGATCGGTTAACGGTTAGTTTTTGTAAGCGCGTTGGATGGGTTAAAGGTTATCGTTTGTAAGCGCGGCAGCAGTAAGCCTACTAAGAAGAGGACTCTGTGCAGAAGCACTGTGGATCGCGGAGCCGGTATTGGCTCGGTTAAAGGCTATCTTTTGTAAGCGCGGCAGCAGGAAGCCTACTCAGAAGAGGCCTCTGCGCAGAAGAACTGTGGATCACGAAGCCGGTGTTGGATCGGTTAACGGTTAGTTTTTGTAAGCGCGTTGGATGGGTTAAAGGTTATCGTTTGTAAGCGCGGCAGCAGGAAGCCTACTCAAAAGAGGACTCTGTGCAGAAGAACTGTGAATCACGAAGCTGGTGTTGGATCGGTCAAAGGCTATCTTTTGTAAGCGCGGCAGCAGTAAGCCTACTCAGAAGAGGACTCTGTGCAGAAGAACTGTGTATCACGAAGCCGGTGTTGGATCGGTTAAGGGTTATCTTTTTTAAGCGCGTCAGCAATAAGCCTACTCAGAAGAGGACTCTGTGCAGAAGAACTGTGAATCACGAACCTGGTGTTGGATCGGTTAAAGGTTATCTTTTGTAAGCGCGTCAGCAGTAAGCCTACTAAGAAGAGGGTTCTGTGCAGAAGCACTGTGGATCGCGGAGCCAGTATTGGCTCGGTTAAAGGCTATCTTTTGTAAGCGCGGCAGCAGTAAGCCTACTCAGAAGTGGAATCTGTGCAGAAGAACTGTGATCACGAAGCTGGTGTCGGATCGGTTAAAGGTTATCTTTTGTAAGCGCGGCAGCAGGAAGCCTACTCAAAAGAGGACTCTGTGCAGAAGAACTGTGGATCACGAAGCTGGTGTTGGATCGGTTAAAGGTTATTCTTTGTAAGCGGGGCAGCAGGAAGCCTACTCAGAAGAGGCCTCTGCGCAGAAGAGCTGTGGATCACGAAGCTGGTGTTTTATCGGTTAAAGGTTAGTTTTTGTAAGCGCGGCGGCAGGAAGCCTACTCAGAAGAGGACTCTGTGCAGAAGAACTGTGTATCACGAAGCTGGTGTTGGATCGGTTAAAGGTTATCTTTTGTAAGCGCGGCAGCAGTAAGCCTACTCAGAAGAGGACTCTGTGCAGAAGAACTGTGTATCACGAAGCTGGTGTTGGATCGGTTAAAGGTTATTCTTTGTAAGCGGGGCAGCAGGAAGCCTACTCAGAAGAGGCCTCTGCGCAGAAGAGCTGTGGATCACGAAGCTGGTGATTTATCGGTTAAAGGTTAGTTTTTGTAAGCGCGGCGGCAGGAAGCCTACTCAGAAGAGGACTCTGTGCAGAAGAACTGTGTATCACGAAGCTGGTGTTGGATCGGTTAAAGGTTATCTTTTGTAAGCGCGGCAGCAGAAAGCCTACTCAGAAGAGGCCTCTGCGCAGAAGAACTGTGGATCACGAAGCTGGTGTTTTATCGGTTAAAGGTTAGTTTTTGTAAGCGCGGCGGCAGGAAGCCTACTCAGAAGCGGAATCTGTGCAGAAGAACTGTGTATCACGAAGCTGGTGTTGGATCGGTTAAAGGTTATCTTTTGTAAGCGCGGCAGCAGTAAGCCTACTAAGAAGAGGACTCTGTGCAGAAGCACTGTGGATCGCGGAGCCGGTATTGGCTCGGTTAAAGGCTATCTTTTGTAAGCGCGACAGCAGGAAGCCTACTCAGAAGAGGCCTCTGCGCAGAAGAACTGTGGATCACGAAGCCGGTGTTGGATCGGTTAACGGTTAGTTTTTGTAAGCGCGTTGGATGGGTTAAAGGTTATCGTTTGTAAGCGCGGCAGCAGGAAGACTACTCAAAAGAGGACTCTGTGCAGAAGAACTGTGAATCACGAAGCTGGTGTTGGATCAGTCAAAGGCTATCTTTTGTAAGCGCGGCAGCAGTAAGCCTACTCAGAAGAGGACTCTGTGCAGAAGAACTGTGGATCACGAAGCCGGTGTTGGATCGGTTAAAGGCTATCTTTTGTAAGCGCGGCAGCAGTAAGCCTACTCAGAAGAGGACTCTGTGCAGAAGAACTGTGGATCACGAAGCTGGTGTTGGATCGGTTAAAGGTTATTCTTTGTAAGCGGGGCAGCAGGAAGCCTACTCAGAAGAGGCCTCTGCGCAGAAGAGCTGTGGATCACGAAGCCGGTGTTGGATCGGTTAAAGGTTATCTTTTGTAAGCGCGGCAGCAGGAAGCCTACTCAGAAGAGGACTCTGCGCTGAAGAACTGTGGATCACGAAGCTAGTGTTGTATCAGTTAAGGGTTATCTTTTGTAAGCGCGGCAGCAGTAAGCCTACTAAGAAGAGGACTCTGTGCAGAAGCACTGTGGATCACGAAGCTGGTGTTGGATCGGTTAAAGGTTATCTTTTGTAACCGCGGCAGCATGAAGCCTACTCAGAAGAGGACTCTCCGCTGAAGAACTGTGGATCACGAAGCTGGTGTTGGATCGGTTAAAGGTTATCTTTTGTAAGCGCGGCAGCAGGAAGCCTACTCAGAAGAGGACTCTGCGCTGAAGAACTGTGGATCACGAAGCTAGTGTTGTATCAGTTAAGGGTTATCTTTTGTAAGCGCGGCAGCAGTAAGCCTACTAAGAAGAGGACTCTGTGCAGAAGCACTGTGGATCACGAAGCTGGTGTTGGATCGGTTAAAGGTTATCTTTTGTAACCGCGGCAGCATGAAGCCTACTCAGAAGAGGACTCTCCGCTGAAGAACTGTGGATCACGAAGCTGGTGTTGGATCGGTTAAAGGTTATCTTTTGTAAGCGCGGCAGCAGGAAGCCTACTCAAAAGAGGACTATGTGCAGAAGAACTGTGGATCACGAAGCCGGTGTTGGATCGGTTAAAGGCTATCTTTTGTAAGCGCGGCAGCAGTAAGCCTACTCAGAAGAGGACTCTGTGCAGAAGAACTGTGGATCACGAAGCTGGTGTTGGATCGGTTAAAGGTTATTCTTTGTAAGCGGGGCAGCAGGAAGCCTACTCAGAAGAGGCCTCTGCGCAGAAGAGCTGTGGATCACGAAGCCGGTGTTGGATCGGTTAAAGGTTATCTTTTGTAAGCGCGCCAGCAGTAAGCCTACTCAGAAGAGGACTCTGTGCAGAAGAACTCTGGATCACGAAGCCGGTGTTGGATCGGTTAAAGGTTATCTTTTGTAATCGCGGCAGCAGGAAACCTACTCAGAAGAGGACTCTGTGCAGAAGAACTGTGGATCACGAAGCTGGTGTTGGATCGGTTAAGGGTTATCTTTTTTAAGCGCGGCAGCAGTAAGCCTACTCAGAAGAGGACTCTGTGCAGAAGAACTGTGGATCACGAAGCCGGTGTTGGATCGGTTAAAGGCTATCTTTTGTAAGCGCGGTAGCAGTAAACCTACTCAGAAGATGACTCTGTGCAGAAGAACTGTGGATCACGAAGCTGGTGTTGGATCGGTTAAAGGTTATCTTCTGTAAGCACGGCAGCAGTAAGACTGCTCAGAAGAGGACTATGTACAGAAGAACTGTGGATCACGAAGCTGGTGTTGGATCGGTTAAAGATTATCTTCTGTAAGCGCGGCAGCAGTAAGCCTACTCAGAAGAGGACTCTGTGCAGCAGAACTGTGGATCACGAAGCTGGTGTTGTTCGGTTAAGGATTATTTTTTGTACGCGCGGCAGCAGTAAGCCTACTCAGAAGAAGACCCTGTGCAGCAGAACTGTGGATCACGAAGCTGGTGTTGGGTCGGTTAAAGGTTATCTTCTGTAAGCGCGGCAGCAGTAAGCCTACTCAGAAGAGGACTCTGTGCAGCAGAACTGTGGATCACGAAGCTGGCGTTGGATCGGTTAAGGATTATTTTTTGTAAGCGCGGCAGCAGTAAGCCTACTCAGAAGCGGACTCTGTGCAGCAGAACTGTGGATCAGGAAGCTGGTGTTGGATCGGTTAAGGATTATTTTATGTAAGCGCGGCAGCAGTAAGCCTACTCAGAAGCGGACTCTGTGCAGCAGGAAGCCTACTCAGAAGAGGAATCTGTGCAGAAGAACTGTGTATCACGAAGCTGGTGTTGGATCGGTTAAAGGTTATCTTTTGTAAGCGCGGCAGCAGTAAGCCTAATAAGAAGAGGACTCTGTGCAGAAGAACTGTGGATCACGAAGCCGGTGTTGGATCGGTTAACGGTTAGTTTTTGTAAGCGCGTTGGATGGGTTAAAGGTTATCGTTTGTAAGCGCGGCAGCAGGAAGCCTACTCAAAAGAGGACTCTGTGCAGAAGAACTGTGAATCACGAAGCTGGTGTTGGATCAGTCAAAGGCTATCTTTTGTAAGCGCGGCAGCAGTAAGCCTACTCAGAAGAGGACTCTGTGCAGAAGAACTGTGGATCACGAAGCTGGTGTTGGATCGGTTAAAGGTTATCTTTTGTAAGCGCGGCAGCAGGAAGCCTACTCAGAAGAGGACTCTGCGCTGAAGAACTGTGGATCACGAAGCTAGTGTTGTATCGGTTAAGGGTTATCTTTTGTAAGCGCGGCAGCAGTAAGCCTACTAAGAAGAGGACTCTGTGCAGAAGCACTGTGGATCACGAAGCTGGTGTTGGATCGGTTAAAGGTTATCTTTTGTAACCGCGGCAGCAGGAAGCCTACTCAGAAGAGGACTCTGCGCTGAAGAACTGTGGATCACGAAGCTGGTGTTGGATCGGTTAAAGGTTATCTTTTGTAAGCGCGGCAGCAGGAAGCCTACTCAAAAGAGGACTATGTGCAGAAGAACTGTGGATCACGAAGCCGGTGTTGGATCGGTTAAAGGCTATCTTTTGTAAGCGCGGCAGCAGTAAGCCTACTCAGAAGAGGACTCTGTGCAGAAGAACTGTGGATCACGAAGCTGGTGTTGGATCGGTTAAAGGTTATTCTTTGTAAGCGGGGCAGCAGGAAGCCTACTCAGAAGAGGCCTCTGCGCAGAAGAGCTGTGGATCACGAAGCCGGTGTTGGATCGGTTAAAGGTTATCTTTTGTAAGCGCGCCAGCAGTAAGCCTACTCAGAAGAGGACTCTGTGCAGAAGAACTGTGGATCACGAAGCCGGTGTTGGATCGGTTAAAGGTTATCTTTTGTAATCGCGGCAGCAGGAAACCTACTCAGAAGAGGACTCTGTGCAGAAGAACTGTGGATCACGAAGCTGGTGTTGGATCGGTTAAGGGTTATCTTTTTTAAGCGCGGCAGCAGTAAGCCTACTCAGAAGAGGACTCTGTGCAGAAGAACTGTGGATCACGAAGCCGGTGTTGGATCGGTTAAAGGCTATCTTTTGTAAGCGCGGTAGCAGTAAACCTACTCAGAAGATGACTCTGTGCAGAAGAACTGTGGATCACGAAGCTGGTGTTGGATCGGTTAAAGGTTATCTTCTGTAAGCACGGCAGCAGTAAGACTGCTCAGAAGAGGACTATGTACAGAAGAACTGTGGATCACGAAGCTGGTGTTGGATCGGTTAAAGATTATCTTCTGTAAGCGCGGCAGCAGTAAGCCTACTCAGAAGAGGACTCTGTGCAGCAGAACTGTGGATCACGAAGCTGGTGTTGATCGGTTAAGGATTATTTTTTGTACGCGCGGCAGCAGTAAGCCTACTCAGAAGAAGACCCTGTGCAGCAGAACTGTGGATCACGAAGCTGGTGTTGGGTCGGTTAAAGGTTATCTTCTGTAAGCGCGGCAGCAGTAAGCCTACTCAGAAGAGGACTCTGTGCAGCAGAACTGTGGATCACGAAGCTGGCGTTGGATCGGTTAAGGATTATTTTTTGTAAGCGCGGCAGCAGTAAGCCTACTCAGAAGCGGACTCTGTGCAGCAGAACTGTGGATCAGGAAGCTGGTGTTGGATCGGTTAAGGATTATTTTATGTAAGCGCGGCAGCAGTAAGCCTACTCAGAAGCGGACTCTGTGCAGCAGAACTGTGGATCACGAAGCTGGTGTTGGATCGGTTAAAGATTATCTTCTGTAAGCGCGGCAGCAGTAAGCCTACTCAGAAGAGGACTCTGTGCAGCAGAACTGTGGATCACGAAGCTGGTGATGATCGGTTAAGGATTATTTTTTGTAAGCGCGGCAGCAGTAAGCCTACTCAGAAGCGGACTCTGTGCAGCAGAACTGTGGATCACGAAGCTGGTGTTGGATCGGTTAAGGATTATTTTATGTAAGCGCGGCAGCAGTAAGCCTACTCAGAAGAAGACCCTGTGCAGCAGAACTGTGGATCACGAAGCTGGTGTTGGGTCGGTTAAAGGTTATCTTCTGTAAGCGCGGCAGCAGTAAGCCTACTCAGAAGAGGACTCTGTGCAGCAGAACTGTGGATCACGAAGCTGGTGTTGATCGGTTAAGGATTAGTTTTTTTAAGCGCGGCAGCAGTAAGCCTACTCAGAAGCGGACTCTGTGCAGCAGAACTGTGGATCACGAAGCTGGTGTTGGATCGGTTAAGGATTATTTTATGTAAGCGCGGCAGCAGTAAGCCTACTCAGAAGAAGACCCTGTGCAGCAGAACTGTGGATCACGAAGCTGGTGTTGGGTCGGTTAACGGTTATCTTTTGTAAGCGCGGCAGCAGTAAGCCTACTCAGAAGAGGACTCTGTGCAGCAGAACTGTGGATCACGAAGCTGGTGTTGATCGGTTAAGGATTAGTTTTTTTAAGCGCGGCAGCAGTAAGCCTACTCAGAAGAGGACTCTGTGCAGAAGAACTGTGGATCACGAAGCCGGTGTTGGATCGGTTAAAGGTTATCTTTTGTAATCGCGGCAGCAGGAAACCTACTCAGAAGAGGACTCTGTGCAGCAGAACTGTGGATCACGAAGCTGGTGTTGGATCGGTTAAGGATTATTTTATGTAAGCGCGGCAGCAGTAAGCCTACTCAGAAGAAGACCCTGTGCAGCAGAACTGTGGATCACGAAGCTGGTGTTGGGTCGGTTAAAGGTTATCTTCTGTAAGCGCGGCAGCAGTAAGCCTACTCAGAAGAGGACTCTGTGCAGCAGAACTGTGGATCACGAAGCTGGTGTTGGATCGGTTAAGGATTATTTTATGTAAGCGCGGCAGCAGTAAGCCTACTCAGAAGAAGACCCTGTGCAGCAGAACTGTGGATCACGAAGCTGGTGATGATCGGTTAAGGATTATTTTTTGTAAGCGCGGCAGCAGTAAGCCTACTCAGAAGCGGACTCTGTGCAGCAGAACTGTGGATCACGAAGCTGGTGTTGGATCGGTTAAGGATTATTTTATGTAAGCGCGGCAGCAGTAAGCCTACTCAGAAGAAGACCCTGTGCAGCAGAACTGTGGATCACGAAGCTGGTGTTGGGTCGGTTAAAGGTTATCTTCTGTAAGCGCGGCAGCAGTAAGCCTACTCAGAAGAGGACTCTGTGCAGCAGAACTGTGGATCACGAAGCTGGTGTTGATCGGTTAAGGATTAGTTTTTTTAAGCGCGGCAGCAGTAAGCCTACTCAGAAGAGGACTCTGTGCAGAAGAACTGTGGATCACGAAGCCGGTGTTGGATCGGTTAAAGGTTATCTTTTGTAATCGCGGCAGCAGGAAACCTACTCAGAAGAGGACTCTGTGCAGCAGAACTGTGGATCACGAAGCTGGTGTTGGATCGGTTAAGCATTATCTTTTTTAAGCGCGGCAGCAGTAAGCCTACTCAGAAGAGGACTCTGTGCAGAAGAACTGTGGATCACGAAGCTGGTGTTGGATCGGTTAAAGATTATCTTCTGTAAGCGCGGCAGCAGTAAGCCTACTCAGAAGAGGACTCTGTGCAGCAGAACTGTGGATCACGAAGCTGGTGTTGATCGGTTAAGGATTATTTTTTGTAAGCGCGGCAGCAGTAAGCCTACTCAGAAGAAGACCCTGTGCAGCAGAACTGTGGATCACGAAGCTGGTGTTGGGTCGGTTAAAGGTTATCTTCTGTAAGCGCGGCAGCAGTAAGCCTACTCAGAAGAGGACTCTGTGCAGCAGAACTGTGGATCACGAAGCTGGTGTTGGATCGGTTAAGGATTATTTTTTGTAAGCGCGGCAGCAGTAAGCCTACTCAGAAGCGGACTCTGTGCAGCAGAACTGTGGATCACGAAGCTGGTGCTGGATCGGTTAAGGATTATTTTATGTAAGCGCGGCAGCAGTAAGCCTACTCAGAAGAGGACTCTGTGCAGCAGAACTGTGGATCACGAAGCTGGTGTTGGATCGGTTAAAGATTATCTTCTGTAAGCGCGGCAGCAGTAAGCCTACTCAGAAGAGGACTCTGTGCAGCAGAACTGTGGATCACGAAGCTGGTGTTGATCGGTTAAGGATTATTTTTTGTAAGCGCGGCAGCAGTAAGCCTACTCAGAAGAAGACCCTGTGCAGCAGAACTGTGGATCACGAAGCTGGTGTTGGGTCGGTTAAAGGTTATCTTCTGTAAGCGCGGCAGCAGTAAGCCTACTCAGAAGAGGACTCTGTGCAGCAGAACTGTGGATCACGAAGCTGGTGTTGGATCGGTTAAGGATTATTTTTTGTAAGCGCGGCAGCAGTAAGCCTACTCAGAAGCGGACTCTGTGCAGCAGAACTGTGGATCACGAAGCTGGTGTTGGATCGGTTAAAGATTATCTTCTGTAAGCGCGGCAGCAGTAAGCCTACTCAGAAGAGGACTCTGTGCAGCAGAACTGTGGATCACGAAGCTGGTGTTGATCGGTTAAGGATTATTTTTTGTAAGCGCGGCAGCAGTAAGCCTACTCAGAAGCGGACTCTGTGCAGCAGAACTGTGGATCACGAAGCTGGTGTTGATCGGTTAAGGATTATTTTTTGTAAGCGCGGCAGCAGTAAGCCTACTCAGAAGAGGACTCTGTGCAGCAGAACTGTGGATCACGAAGCTGGTGTTGATCGGTTAAGGATTATTTTTTGTAAGCGCGGCAGCAGTAAGCCTACTCAGAAGCGGACTCTGTGCAGCAGAACTGTGGATCACGAAGCTGGTGTTGGATCGGTTAAGGATTATTTTTTGTAAGCGCGGCAGCAGTAAGCCTACTCAGAAGCGGACTCTGTGCAGCAGAACTGTGGATCACGAAGCTGGTGTTGATCGGTTAAGGATTATTTTTTGTAAGCGCGGCAGCAGTAAGCCTACTCAGAAGAAGACCCTGTGCAGCAGAACTGTGGATCACGAAGCTGGTGTTGGGTCGGTTAAAGGTTATCTTCTGTAAGCGCGGCAGCAGTAAGCCTACTCAGAAGAGGACTCTGTGCAGCAGAACTGTGGATCACGAAGCTGGTGTTGGATCGGTTAAGGATTATTTTTTGTAAGCGCGGCAGCAGTAAGCCTACTCAGAAGCGGACTCTGTGCAGCAGAACTGTGGATCAGGAAGCTGGTGTTGGATCGGTTAAGGATTATTTTATGTAAGCGCGGCAGCAGTAAGCCTACTCAGAAGCGGACTCTGTGCAGCAGGAAGCCTACTCAGAAGAGGAATCTGTGCAGAAGAACTGTGTATCACGAAGCTGGTGTTGGATCGGTTAAAGGTTATCTTTTGTAAGCGCGGCAGCAGTAAGCCTAATAAGAAGAGGACTCTGTGCAGAAGAACTGTGGATCACGAAGCCGGTGTTGGATCGGTTAACGGTTAGTTTTTGTAAGCGCGTTGGATGGGTTAAAGGTTATCGTTTGTAAGCGCGGCAGCAGGAAGCCTACTCAAAAGAGGACTCTGTGCAGAAGAACTGTGAATCACGAAGCTGGTGTTGGATCAGTCAAAGGCTATCTTTTGTAAGCGCGGCAGCAGTAAGCCTACTCAGAAGAGGACTCTGTGCAGAAGAACTGTGGATCACGAAGCTGGTGTTGGATCGGTTAAAGGTTATCTTTTGTAAGCGCGGCAGCAGGAAGCCTACTCAGAAGAGGACTCTGCGCTGAAGAACTGTGGATCACGAAGCTAGTGTTGTATCGGTTAAGGGTTATCTTTTGTAAGCGCGGCAGCAGTAAGCCTACTAAGAAGAGGACTCTGTGCAGAAGCACTGTGGATCACGAAGCTGGTGTTGGATCGGTTAAAGGTTATCTTTTGTAACCGCGGCAGCAGGAAGCCTACTCAGAAGAGGACTCTGCGCTGAAGAACTGTGGATCACGAAGCTGGTGTTGGATCGGTTAAAGGTTATCTTTTGTAAGCGCGGCAGCAGGAAGCCTACTCAAAAGAGGACTATGTGCAGAAGAACTGTGGATCACGAAGCCGGTGTTGGATCGGTTAAAGGCTATCTTTTGTAAGCGCGGCAGCAGTAAGCCTACTCAGAAGAGGACTCTGTGCAGAAGAACTGTGGATCACGAAGCTGGTGTTGGATCGGTTAAAGGTTATTCTTTGTAAGCGGGGCAGCAGGAAGCCTACTCAGAAGAGGCCTCTGCGCAGAAGAGCTGTGGATCACGAAGCCGGTGTTGGATCGGTTAAAGGTTATCTTTTGTAAGCGCGCCAGCAGTAAGCCTACTCAGAAGAGGACTCTGTGCAGAAGAACTGTGGATCACGAAGCCGGTGTTGGATCGGTTAAAGGTTATCTTTTGTAATCGCGGCAGCAGGAAACCTACTCAGAAGAGGACTCTGTGCAGAAGAACTGTGGATCACGAAGCTGGTGTTGGATCGGTTAAGGGTTATCTTTTTTAAGCGCGGCAGCAGTAAGCCTACTCAGAAGAGGACTCTGTGCAGAAGAACTGTGGATCACGAAGCCGGTGTTGGATCGGTTAAAGGCTATCTTTTGTAAGCGCGGTAGCAGTAAACCTACTCAGAAGATGACTCTGTGCAGAAGAACTGTGGATCACGAAGCTGGTGTTGGATCGGTTAAAGGTTATCTTCTGTAAGCACGGCAGCAGTAAGACTGCTCAGAAGAGGACTATGTACAGAAGAACTGTGGATCACGAAGCTGGTGTTGGATCGGTTAAAGATTATCTTCTGTAAGCGCGGCAGCAGTAAGCCTACTCAGAAGAGGACTCTGTGCAGCAGAACTGTGGATCACGAAGCTGGTGTTGATCGGTTAAGGATTATTTTTTGTACGCGCGGCAGCAGTAAGCCTACTCAGAAGAAGACCCTGTGCAGCAGAACTGTGGATCACGAAGCTGGTGTTGGGTCGGTTAAAGGTTATCTTCTGTAAGCGCGGCAGCAGTAAGCCTACTCAGAAGAGGACTCTGTGCAGCAGAACTGTGGATCACGAAGCTGGCGTTGGATCGGTTAAGGATTATTTTTTGTAAGCGCGGCAGCAGTAAGCCTACTCAGAAGCGGACTCTGTGCAGCAGAACTGTGGATCAGGAAGCTGGTGTTGGATCGGTTAAGGATTATTTTATGTAAGCGCGGCAGCAGTAAGCCTACTCAGAAGCGGACTCTGTGCAGCAGAACTGTGGATCACGAAGCTGGTGTTGGATCGGTTAAAGATTATCTTCTGTAAGCGCGGCAGCAGTAAGCCTACTCAGAAGAGGACTCTGTGCAGCAGAACTGTGGATCACGAAGCTGGTGATGATCGGTTAAGGATTATTTTTTGTAAGCGCGGCAGCAGTAAGCCTACTCAGAAGCGGACTCTGTGCAGCAGAACTGTGGATCACGAAGCTGGTGTTGGATCGGTTAAGGATTATTTTATGTAAGCGCGGCAGCAGTAAGCCTACTCAGAAGAAGACCCTGTGCAGCAGAACTGTGGATCACGAAGCTGGTGTTGGGTCGGTTAAAGGTTATCTTCTGTAAGCGCGGCAGCAGTAAGCCTACTCAGAAGAGGACTCTGTGCAGCAGAACTGTGGATCACGAAGCTGGTGTTGATCGGTTAAGGATTAGTTTTTTTAAGCGCGGCAGCAGTAAGCCTACTCAGAAGCGGACTCTGTGCAGCAGAACTGTGGATCACGAAGCTGGTGTTGGATCGGTTAAGGATTATTTTATGTAAGCGCGGCAGCAGTAAGCCTACTCAGAAGAAGACCCTGTGCAGCAGAACTGTGGATCACGAAGCTGGTGTTGGGTCGGTTAAAGGTTATCTTCTGTAAGCGCGGCAGCAGTAAGCCTACTCAGAAGAGGACTCTGTGCAGCAGAACTGTGGATCACGAAGCTGGTGTTGATCGGTTAAGGATTAGTTTTTTTAAGCGCGGCAGCAGTAAGCCTACTCAGAAGAGGACTCTGTGCAGAAGAACTGTGGATCACGAAGCCGGTGTTGGATCGGTTAAAGGTTATCTTTTGTAATCGCGGCAGCAGGAAACCTACTCAGAAGAGGACTCTGTGCAGCAGAACTGTGGATCACGAAGCTGGTGTTGGATCGGTTAAGGATTATTTTATGTAAGCGCGGCAGCAGTAAGCCTACTCAGAAGAAGACCCTGTGCAGCAGAACTGTGGATCACGAAGCTGGTGTTGGGTCGGTTAAAGGTTATCTTCTGTAAGCGCGGCAGCAGTAAGCCTACTCAGAAGAGGACTCTGTGCAGCAGAACTGTGGATCACGAAGCTGGTGTTGGATCGGTTAAGGATTATTTTATGTAAGCGCGGCAGCAGTAAGCCTACTCAGAAGAAGACCCTGTGCAGCAGAACTGTGGATCACGAAGCTGGTGATGATCGGTTAAGGATTATTTTTTGTAAGCGCGGCAGCAGTAAGCCTACTCAGAAGCGGACTCTGTGCAGCAGAACTGTGGATCACGAAGCTGGTGTTGGATCGGTTAAGGATTATTTTATGTAAGCGCGGCAGCAGTAAGCCTACTCAGAAGAAGACCCTGTGCAGCAGAACTGTGGATCACGAAGCTGGTGTTGGGTCGGTTAAAGGTTATCTTCTGTAAGCGCGGCAGCAGTAAGCCTACTCAGAAGAGGACTCTGTGCAGCAGAACTGTGGATCACGAAGCTGGTGTTGATCGGTTAAGGATTAGTTTTTTTAAGCGCGGCAGCAGTAAGCCTACTCAGAAGAGGACTCTGTGCAGAAGAACTGTGGATCACGAAGCCGGTGTTGGATCGGTTAAAGGTTATCTTTTGTAATCGCGGCAGCAGGAAACCTACTCAGAAGAGGACTCTGTGCAGCAGAACTGTGGATCACGAAGCTGGTGTTGGATCGGTTAAGCATTATCTTTTTTAAGCGCGGCAGCAGTAAGCCTACTCAGAAGAGGACTCTGTGCAGAAGAACTGTGGATCACGAAGCTGGTGTTGGATCGGTTAAAGATTATCTTCTGTAAGCGCGGCAGCAGTAAGCCTACTCAGAAGAGGACTCTGTGCAGCAGAACTGTGGATCACGAAGCTGGTGTTGATCGGTTAAGGATTATTTTTTGTAAGCGCGGCAGCAGTAAGCCTACTCAGAAGATGACCCTGTGCAGCAGAACTGTGGATCACGAAGCTGGTGTTGGGTCGGTTAAAGGTTATCTTCTGTAAGCGCGGCAGCAGTAAGCCTACTCAGAAGAGGACTCTGTGCAGCAGAACTGTGGATCACGAAGCTGGTGTTGGATCGGTTAAGGATTATTTTTTGTAAGCGCGGCAGCAGTAAGCCTACTCAGAAGAGGACTCTGTGCAGCAGAACTGTGGATCACGAAGCTGGTGCTGGATCGGTTAAGGATTATTTTATGTAAGCGCGGCAGCAGTAAGCCTACTCAGAAGCGGACTCTGTGCAGCAGAACTGTGGATCACGAAGCTGGTGTTGGATCGGTTAAAGATTATCTTCTGTAAGCGCGGCAGCAGTAAGCCTACTCAGAAGAGGACTCTGTGCAGCAGAACTGTGGATCACGAAGCTGGTGTTGTTCGGTTAAGGATTATTTTTTGTAAGCGCGGCAGCAGTAAGCCTACTCAGAAGAAGACCCTGTGCAGCAGAACTGTGGATCACGAAGCTGGTGTTGGGTCGGTTAAAGGTTATCTTCTGTAAGCGCGGCAGCAGTAAGCCTACTCAGAAGAGGACTCTGTGCAGCAGAACTGTGGATCACGAAGCTGGTGTTGGATCGGTTAAGGATTATTTTTTGTAAGCGCGGCAGCAGTAAGCCTACTCAGAAGCGGACTCTGTGCAGCAGAACTGTGGATCACGAAGCTGGTGTTGGATCGGTTAAAGATTATCTTTTGTAAGCGCGGCAGCAGTAAGCCTACTCAGAAGAGGACTCTGTGCAGCAGAACTGTGGATCACGAAGCTGGTGTTGATCGGTTAAGGATTATTTTTTGTAAGCGCGGCAGCAGTAAGCCTACTCAGAAGAGGACTCTGTGCAGCAGAACTGTGGATCACGAAGCTGGTGTTGGATCGGTTAAGGATTATTTTTTGTAAGCGCGGCAGCAGTAAGCCTACTCAGAAGAAGACCCTGTGCAGCAGAACTGTGGATCACGAAGCTGGTGTTGGGTCGGTTAAAGGTTATCTTCTGTAAGCGCGGCAGCAGTAAGCCTACTCAGAAGAGGACTCTGTGCAGCAGAACTGTGGATCACGAAGCTGGTGTTGGATCGGTTAAGGATTATTTTTTGTAAGCGCGGCAGCAGTAAGCCTACTCAGAAGCGGACTCTGTGCAGCAGAACTGTGGATCACGAAGCTGGTGTTGGTTCGGTTAAGGATTATTTTATGTAAGCGCGGCAGCAGTAAGCCTACTCAGAAGAGGACTCTGTGCAGGAGAACTGTGGATCACGAAGCTGGTGTTGGATCGGTTAAAGGTTATCTTCTGTAAGCGCGGCAGCAGTAAGCCTACAAAGAAGAAGAATCTGTGCAGCAAAACTGTGGATCACGAAGCTTGTGTTGGATCGGTTAAAGGCTATCTTTTGTAAGCGCGGCAGCATTAAGCATACTCAGAAGAGGACTCTGTGCAGCAGAACTGTGGATCACGAAGCTGGTGTTGGATCGGTTAAGGATTATTTTTTGTAAGCGCGGCAGCAGTAAGCATACTCAGAAGAGGACTCTGTGCAGCAGAACTGTGGATCACGAAGCTGGTGTTGGATCGGGTAAGGGTTATTTTTTGTAAGCGCGGCAGCAGTAAGCCTACTCAGAAGAGGACTCTGTTCAGCAGAACTGTGGATCACGAAGCTGGTGTTGGATCGGTTAAATGTTATCTTCTGTAAGCGCGGCAGAAGTAAGCCTACTCAGAAGGGGACTCTGTGCAGCAGAACTGTGGATCACGAAGCTGGTGTTGGATCGGTTAAGGATTATTTTTTGTAAGCGCGGCAGCAGTAAGCCTACTCAGAAGAGGACTCTGTGCAGCAGAACTGTGGATCACGAAGCTGGTGTTGGATCGGGTAAGGGTTACTTTTTGTAAGCGCGGCAGCAGTAAGCCTACTCAGAAGAGGACTCTGTTCAGCAGAACTGTATATCACGAAGCTGGTGTTGGATCGGTTAAATGTTATCTTCTGTAAGCGCGGCAGAAGTAAGCCTACTCAGAAGAGGACTCTGTGCAGCAGAACTGTGGATCACGAAGCTGGTGTTGGATCGGTTAAAGGTTATCTTCTGTAAGCGCGGCAGCAGTAAGCCTACTCAGAAGAGGACTCTGTGCAGCAGAACTGTGGATCACGAAGCTGGTGTTGGATCGGTTAAGGATTATTTTTTGTAAGCGCGGCAGCAGTAAGCCTACTCAGAAGCGGACTCTGTGCAGCAGAACTGTGGATCACGAAGCTGGTGCTGGATCGGTTAAGGATTATTTTATGTAAGCGCGGCAGCAGTAAGCCTACTCAGAAGCGGACTCTGTGCAGCAGAACTGTGGATCACGAAGCTGGTGTTGGATCGGTTAAAGATTATCTTCTGTAAGCGCGGCAGCAGTAAGCCTACTCAGAAGAGGACTCTGTGCAGCAGAACTGTGGATCACGAAGCTGGTGTTGATCGGTTAAGGATTATTTTTTGTAAGCGCGGCAGCAGTAAGCCTACTCAGAAGAGGACTCTGTGCAGCAGAACTGTATATCACGAAGCTGGTGTTGGATCGGTTAAATGTTATCTTCTGTAAGCGCGGCAGCAGTAAGCCTACTCAGAAGAGGACTCTGTGCAGCAGAACTGTGGATCACGAAGCTGGTGTTGGATCGGTTAAAGGTTATCTTCTGTAAGCGCGGCAGCAGTAAGCCTACTCAGAAGAGGACTCTGTGCAGCAGAACTGTGGATCACGAAGCTGGTGTTGGATCGGTTAAGGATTATTTTTTGTAAGCGCGGCAGCAGTAAGCCTACTCAGAAGCGGACTCTGTGCAGCAGAACTGTGGATCACGAAGCTGGTGCTGGATCGGTTAAGGATTATTTTATGTAAGCGCGGCAGCAGTAAGCCTACTCAGAAGCGGACTCTGTGCAGCAGAACTGTGGATCACGAAGCTGGTGTTGGATCGGTTAAAGATTATCTTCTGTAAGCGCGGCAGCAGTAAGCCTACTCAGAAGAGGACTCTGTGCAGCAGAACTGTGGATCACGAAGCTGGTGTTGATCGGTTAAGGATTATTTTTTGTAAGCGCGGCAGCAGTAAGCCTACTCAGAAGAAGACCCTGTGCAGCAGAACTGTGGATCACGAAGCTGGTGTTGGGTCGGTTAAAGGTTATCTTCTGTAGGCGCGGCAGCAGTAAGCCTACTCAGAAGAGGACTCTGTGCAGCAGAACTGTGGATCACGAAGCTGGTGTTGGATCGGTTAAGGATTATTTTTTGTAAGCGCGGCAGCAGTAAGCCTACTCAGAAGCGGACTCTGTGCAGCAGAACTGTGGATCACGAAGCTGGTGTTGATCGGTTAAGGATTATTTTTTGTAAGCGCGGCAGCAGTAAGCCTACTCAGAAGCGGACTCTGTGCAGCAGAACTGTGGATCACGAAGCTGGTGCTGGATCGGTTAAGGATTATTTTATGTAAGCGCGGCAGCAGTAAGCCTACTCAGAAGCGGACTCTGTGCAGCAGAACTGTGGATCACGAAGCTGGTGTTGGATCGGTTAAAGATTATCTTCTGTAAGCGCGGCAGCAGTAAGCCTACTCAGAAGAGGACTCTGTGCAGCAGAACTGTGGATCACGAAGCTGGTGTTGATCGGTTAAGGATTATTTTTTGTAAGCGCGGCAGCAGTAAGCCTACTCAGAAGAAGACCCTGTGCAGCAGAACTGTGGATCACGAAGCTGGTGTTGGGTCGGTTAAAGGTTATCTTCTGTAGGCGCGGCAGCAGTAAGCCTACTCAGAAGAGGACTCTGTGCAGCAGAACTGTGGATCACGAAGCTGGTGTTGGATCGGTTAAGGATTATTTTTTGTAAGCGCGGCAGCAGTAAGCCTACTCAGAAGCGGACTCTGTGCAGCAGAACTGTGGATCACGAAGCTGGTGTTGGATCGGTTAAAGGTTATCTTCTGTAAGCGCGGCAGCAGTAAGCCTACCCAGAAGAAGAATCTGTGCAGCAAAACTGTGGATCACGAAGCTTGTGTTGGATCGGTTAAAGGCTATCTTTTGTAAGCGCGGCACCAGTAAGCCTACTCAGAAGAAGACCCTGTGCAGCAGAACTGTGGATCACGAAGCTGGTGTTGGATCGGTTAAGGATTATTTTTTGTAAGCGCGGCAGCAGTAAGCCTACTCAGAAGAAGACCCTGTGCAGCAGAACTGTGGATCACGAAGCTGGTGTTGGGTCGGTTAAAGGTTATCTTCTGTAAGCGCGGCAGCAGTAAGCCTACTCAGAAGAGGACTCTGTGCAGCAGAACTGTGGATCACGAAGCTGGTGTTGGATCGGTTAAGGATTATTTTTTGTAAGCGCGGCAGCAGTAAGCCTACTCAGAAGCGGACTCTGTGCAGCAGAACTGTGGATCACGAAGCTATTGTTGGATCGGTTAAGGATTATTTTATGTAAGCGCGGCAGCAGTAAGCCTACTCAGAAGAGGACTCTGTGCAGGAGAACGGTGGATCACGAAGCTGGTGTTGGATCGGTTAAGGATTATTTTATGAAAGCGCGGCAGCAGTAAGCCTACTCAGAAGAGGACTCTGTGCAGGAGAACTGTGGATCACGAAGCTGGTGTTGGATCGGTTAAATGTTATCTTCTGTAAGCGCGGCAGAAGTAAGCCTACTCAGAAGGGGACTCTGTGCAGCAGAACTGTGGATCACGAAGCTGGTGTTGGATCGGTTAAGGATTATTTTTTGTAAGCGCGGCAGCAGTAAGCCTACTCAGAAGAGGACTCTGTGCAGCAGAACTGTGGATCACGAAGCTGGTGTTGGATCGGGTAAGGGTTATTTTTTGTAAGCGCGGCAGCAGTAAGCCTACTCAGAAGAGGACTCTGTTCAGCAGAACTGTGGATCACGAAGCTGGTGTTGGATCGGTTAAATGTTATCTTCTGTAAGCGCGGCAGAAGTAAGCCTACTCAGAAGGGGACTCTGTGCAGCAGAACTGTGGATCACGAAGCTGGTGTTGGATCGGTTAAGGATTATTTTTTGTAAGCGCGGCAGCAGTAAGCATACTCAGAAGAGGACTCTGTGCAGCAGAACTGTGGATCACGAAGCTTGTGTTGGATCGGTTAAAGGCTATCTTTTGTAAGCGCGGCAGCAGTAAGCCTACTCAGAAGAAGACCCTGTGCAGCAGAACTGTGGATCACGAAGCTGGTGTTGGATCGGTTAAGGATTATTTTTTGTAAGCGCGGCAGCAGTAAGCCTACTCAGAAGAAGACCCTGTGCAGCAGAACTGTGGATCACGAAGCTGGTGTTGGGTCGGTTAAAGGTTATCTTCTGTAAGCGCGGCAGCAGTAAGCCTACTCAGAAGAGGACTCTGTGCAGCAGAACTGTGGATCACGAAGCTGGTGTTGGATCGGTTAAGGATTATTTTTTGTAAGCGCGGCAGCAGTAAGCCTACTCAGAAGCGGACTCTGTGCAGCAGAACTGTGGATCACGAAGCTATTGTTGGATCGGTTAAGGATTATTTTATGTAAGCGCGGCAGCAGTAAGCCTACTCAGAAGAGGACTCTGTGCAGGAGAACGGTGGATCACGAAGCTGGTGTTGGATCGGTTAAGGATTATTTTATGAAAGCGCGGCAGCAGTAAGCCTACTCAGAAGAGGACTCTGTGCAGGAGAACTGTGGATCACGAAGCTGGTGTTGGATCGGTTAAATGTTATCTTCTGTAAGCGCGGCAGAAGTAAGCCTACTCAGAAGGGGACTCTGTGCAGCAGAACTGTGGATCACGAAGCTGGTGTTGGATCGGTTAAGGATTATTTTTTGTAAGCGCGGCAGCAGTAAGCCTACTCAGAAGAGGACTCTGTGCAGCAGAACTGTGGATCACGAAGCTGGTGTTGGATCGGGTAAGGGTTATTTTTTGTAAGCGCGGCAGCAGTAAGCCTACTCAGAAGAGGACTCTGTTCAGCAGAACTGTGGATCACGAAGCTGGTGTTGGATCGGTTAAATGTTATCTTCTGTAAGCGCGGCAGAAGTAAGCCTACTCAGAAGGGGACTCTGTGCAGCAGAACTGTGGATCACGAAGCTGGTGTTGGATCGGTTAAGGATTATTTTTTGAAAGCGCGGCAGCAGTAAGCCTACTCAGAAGAGGACTCTGTGCAGCAGAACTGTGGATCACGAAGCTGGTGTTGGATCGGTTAAAGGCTATCTTTTGTAAGCGCGGCAGCAGGAACCCTACTCAGAAGAGGACTCTGTTCAGCAGAACTGTGGATCACGAAGCTGGTGTTGGATCGGTTAAATGTTATCTTCTGTAAGCGCGGCAGAAGTAAGCCTACTCAGAAGGGGACTCTGTGCAGCAGAACTGTGGATCACGAAGCTGGTGTTGGATCGGTTAAAGGTTATTTTTTGTAACCGCGGCAGCAGGAACCCTACTCAGAAGAGGACTCTGTGCAGCAGAACTGTGGATCACGAAGCTGGTGTTGATCGGTTAAGGATTATTTTTTGTAAGCGCGGCAGCAGTAAGCCTACTCAGAAGAAGACCCTGTGCAGCAGAACTGTGGATCACGAAGCTGGTGTTGGGTCGGTTAAAGGTTATCTTCTGTAAGCGCGGCAGCAGTAAGCCTACTCAGAAGAGGACTCTGTGCAGCAGAACTGTGGATCACGAAGCTGGTGTTGGATCGGTTAAGGATTATTTTTTGTAAGCGCGGCAGCAGTAAGCCTACTCAGAAGCGGACTCTGTGCAGCAGAACTGTGGATCACGAAGCTGGTGTTGGATCGGTTAAAGATTATCTTCTGTAAGCGCGGCAGCAGTAAGCCTACTCAGAAGAGGACTCTGTGCAGCAGAACTGTGGATCACGAAGCTGGTGTTGATCGGTTAAGGATTATTTTTTGTAAGCGCGGCAGCAGTAAGCCTACTCAGAAGAGGACTCTGTGCAGCAGAACTGTGGATCACGAAGCTGGTGTTGGATCGGTTAAGGATTATTTTTTGTAAGCGCGGCAGCAGTAAGCCTACTCAGAAGAAGACCCTGTGCAGCAGAACTGTGGATCACGAAGCTGGTGTTGGGTCGGTTGAAGGTTATCTTCTGTAAGCGCGGCAGCAGTAAGCCTACTCAGAAGAGGACTCTGTGCAGCAGAACTGTGGATCACGAAGCTGGTGTTGGATCGGTTAAGGATTATTTTTTGTAAGCGCGGCAGCAGTAAGCCTACTCAGAAGCGGACTCTGTGCAGCAGAACTGTGGATCACGAAGCTGGTGTTGGATCGGTTAAGGATTATTTTATGTAAGCGCGGCAGCAGTAAGCCTACTCAGAAGAGGACTCTGTGCAGGAGAACTGTGGATCACGAAGCTGGTGTTGGATCGGTTAAAGGTTATCTTCTGTAAGCGCGGCAGCAGTAAGCCTACCCAGAAGAAGAATCTGTGCAGCAAAACTGTGGATCACGAAGCTTGTGTTGGATCGGTTAAAGGCTATCTTTTGTAAGCGCGGCAGCAGTAAGCCTACTCAGAAGAAGACCCTGTGCAGCAGAACTGTGGATCACGAAGCTGGTGTTGGATCGGTTAAGGATTATTTTTTGTAAGCGCGGCAGCAGTAAGCCTACTCAGAAGAAGACCCTGTGCAGCAGAACTGTGGATCACGAAGCTGGTGTTGGGTCGGTTAAAGGTTATCTTCTGTAAGCGCGGCAGCAGTAAGCCTACTCAGAAGAGGACTCTGTGCAGCAGAACTGTGGATCACGAAGCTGGTGTTGAATCGGTTAAGGATTATTTTTTGTAAGCGCGGCAGCAGTAAGCCTACTCAGAAGCGGACTCTGTGCAGCAGAACTGTGGATCACGAAGCTATTGTTGGATCGGTTAAGGATTATTTTATGTAAGCGCGGCAGCAGTAAGCCTACTCAGAAGAGGACTCTGTGCAGGAGAACGGTGGATCACGAAGCTGGTGTTGGATCGGTTAAGGATTATTTTATGAAAGCGCGGCAGCAGTAAGCCTACTCAGAAGAGGACTCTGTGCAGGAGAACTGTGGATCACGAAGCTGGTGTTGGATCGGTTAAATGTTATCTTCTGTAAGCGCGGCAGAAGTAAGCCTACTCAGAAGGGGACTCTGTGCAGCAGAACTGTGGATCACGAAGCTGGTGTTGGATCGGTTAAGGATTATTTTTTGTAAGCGCGGCAGCAGTAAGCCTACTCAGAAGAGGACTCTGTGCAGCAGAACTGTGGATCACGAAGCTGGTGTTGGATCGGGTAAGGGTTATTTTTTGTAAGCGCGGCAGCAGTAAGCCTACTCAGAAGAGGACTCTGTTCAGCAGAACTGTGGATCACGAAGCTGGTGTTGGATCGGTTAAATGTTATCTTCTGTAAGCGCGGCAGAAGTAAGCCTACTCAGAAGGGGACTCTGTGCAGCAGAACTGTGGATCACGAAGCTGGTGTTGGATCGGTTAAGGATTATTTTTTGTAAGCGCGGCAGCAGTAAGCCTACTCAGAAGAGGACTCTGTGCAGCAGAACTGTGGATCACGAAGCTGGTGTTGGATCGGTTAAAGGCTATCTTTTGTAAGCGCGGCAGCAGGAACCCTACTCAGAAGAGGACTCTGTTCAGCAGAACTGTGGATCACGAAGCTGGTGTTGGATCGGTTAAATGTTATCTTCTGTAAGCGCGGCAGAAGTAAGCCTACTCAGAAGGGGACTCTGTGCAGCAGAACTGTGGATCATAAACCTGGTGTTGGATCGGTTAAGGGTTATCTTTTTTAAGCGGGGCAGCAGTAAGTCTACTCAGAAGAGGACTCTGTGCAGCAGAACTGTGGATCACGAAGCTGGTGTTGATCGGTTAAGGATTATTTTTTGTAAGCGCGGCAGCAGTAAGCCTACTCAGAAGAAGACCCTGTGCAGCAGAACTGTGGATCACGAAGCTGGTGTTGGGTCGGTTAAAGGTTATCTTCTGTAAGCGCGGCAGCAGTAAGCCTACTCAGAAGAGGACTCTGTGCAGCAGAACTGTGGATCACGAAGCTGGTGTTGGATCGGTTAAGGATTATTTTTTGTAAGCGCGGCAGCAGTAAGCCTACTCAGAAGCGGACTCTGTGCAGCAGAACTGTGGATCACGAAGCTGGTGTTGGATCGGTTAAGGATTATTTTATGTAAGCGCGGCAGCAGTAAGCCTACTCAGAAGAGGACTCTGTGCAGGAGAACTGTGGATCACGAAGCTGGTGTTGGATCGGTTAAAGGTTATCTTCTGTAAACGCGGCAGCAGTAAGCCTACCCAGAAGAAGAATCTGTGCAGCAAAACTGTGGATCACGAAGCTTGTGTTGGATCGGTTAAAGGCTATCTTTTGTAAGTGCGGCAGCATTAAGCATACTCAGAAGAGGACTCTGTGCAGCAGAACTGTGGATCACGAAGCTGGTGTTGGATCGGTTAAGGATTATTTTTTGTAAGCGCGGCAGCAGTAAGCATACTCAGAAGAGGACTCTGTGCAGCAGAACTGTGGATCACGAAGCTGGTGTTGGATCGGTTAAGGATTATTTTTTGTAAGCGCGGCAGCAGTAAGCCTACTCAGAAGAGGACTCTGTGCAGCAGAACTGTGGATCACGAAGCTGGTGTTGGATCGGGTAAGGGTTATTTTTTGTAAGCGCGGCAGCAGTAAGCCTACTCAGAAGAGGACTCTGTTCAGCAGAACTGTGGATCACGAAGCTGGTGTTGGATCGGTTAAATGTTATCTTCTGTAAGCGCGGCAGAAGTAAGCCTACTCAGAAGGGGACTCTGTGCAGCAGAATTGTGGATCACGAAGCTGGTGTTGGATCGGTTAAGGATTATTTTTTGTAAGCGCGGCAGCAGTAAGCCTACTCAGAGGAGGACTCTGTGCAGCAGAACTGTGGATCACGAAGCTGGTGTTGGATCGGTTAAAGGCTATCTTTTGTAAGCGCGGCAGCAGGAACCCTACTCAGAAGAGGACTCTGTTCAGCAGAACTGTGGATCACGAAGCTGGTGTTGGATCGGTTAAGGATTATTTTTTGTAAGCGCGGCAGCAGTAAGCCTACTCAGAAGAGGACTCTGTTCAGCAGAACTGTGGATCACGAAGCTGGTGTTGGATCGGTTAAATGTTATCTTCTGTAAGCGCGGCAGAAGTAAGCCTACTCAGAAGGGGACTCTGTGCAGCAGAACTGTGGATCACGAAGCTGGTGTTGGATCGGTTAAGGATTATGTTTTGTAAGCGCGGCAGCAGTAAGCCTACTCAGAAGAGGACTCTGTGTAGCAGAACTGTGGATCACGAAGCTGGTGTTGGATCGGTTAAAGGCTATCTTTTGTAAGCGCGGCAGCAGGAACCCTACTCAGAAGAGGACTCTGTTCAGCAGAACTGTGGATCACGAAGCTGGTGTTGGATCGGTTAAATGTTATCTTCTGTAAGCGCGCCAGAAGTAAGCCTACTCAGAAGGGGACTCTGTGCAGCAGAACTGTGGATCACGAAGCTGGTGTTGGATCGGTTAAAGGTTATTTTTTGTAACCGCGGCAGCAGGAACCCTACTCAGAAGAGGACTCTGTGCAGCAGAACTTTGGATCATAAACCTGGTGTTGGATCGGTTAAGGGTTATCTTTTTTAAGCGGGGCAGCAGTAAGCCTACTCAGAAGAGGACTCTGTGCAGCAGAACTGTGGATCACGAAGCTGGTGTTGGATCGGTTAAGGATTATTTTTTGTAAGCGCGGCAGCAGTAAGCCTACTCAGAAGAGGACTCTGTGCAGCAGAACTGTGGATCACGAAGCTGGTGTTGATCGGTTAAGGATTATTTTTTGTAAGCGCGGCAGCAGTAAGCCTACTCAGAAGAGGACTCTGTGCAGCAGAACTGTGGATCACGAAGTCGGTGTTGGATCGGTTAAAGGCTATCTTTTGTAAGCGCGGCAGCAGTAAGCCTACTCAGAAGAGGACTCTGTGCAGCAGAATTGTGGATCATGAAGCTGGTGTTGGATCGGTTAAGGGTTATCTTTTTTAAGCGCGTCAGCAGTAAGCCTACTCAAAAGAGGACTCTGTACAGAAGAACTGTGGATCACGAAGCTGGTGTTGGATCGGTTAAGGGTTATCTTTTTTAAGCGGGGCAGCAGTAAGCCTACTAAGAAGAGGACTCTGTGCAGAAGCACTGTGGATCGCGGAGCCGGTATTGGCTCGGTTAAAGGCTATCTTTTGTAAGCGCGGCAGCAGTAAGCCTACTGAAAGGAGGACTCTGTGCAGAAGAACTGTGTATCACGAAGCTGGTGTTGGATCGGTTAAAGGTTATCTTTTGTAAGCACGGCAGCAGGAAGCCTACTCAAAAGAGGACTCTGTGCAGAAGAACTGTGAATCACAAAGCTGGTGTTGGATCGGTTAAAGGCTATCTTTTGTAAGCGCGGCAGCAGGAAGCCTAGTCAGAAGAGGACTCTGTGCAGAAAAACTGTGTATCACGAAGCTGGTGTTGGATCGGTTAAAGGTTATCTTTTGTAAGCGCGGCAGCAGTAAGCCTACTAAGAAGAGGACTCTGTGCAGAAGCACTGTGGATCGTGGAGCCGGTGTTGGCTCGGTTAAAGGCTATCTTTTGTAAGCGCGGCAGCAGTAAGCCTACTCAGAAGAGGACTCTGGACTCTGTGCAGAATAACTGTGTATCACGAAGCTGGTGTTGGATCGGTTAAAGGTTATCTTTTGTAAGCGCGGCAGCAGGAAGCCTAGTCAGAAGAGGACTCTGTGCAGAAAAACTGTGTATCACGAAGCTGGTGTTGGATCGGTTAAAGGCTATCTTTTGTAAGCGCGGCAGCAGTAAGCCTACTCAAAAGCGGACTCTGTGCAGAAGAACTGTGTATCACGAAGCTGGTGTTGGATCGGTTAAAGGTTATCTTTTGTAAGCGCGGCAGCAGTAAGCCTACTAAGAAGAGGACTCTGTGCAGAAGCACTGTGGATCGCGGAGCCGGTATTGCCTCGGTTAAAGGCTATCTTTTGTAAGCGCGGCAGCAGTAAGCCTACTCAAAAGAGGACTCTGTGCAGAAGAACTGTGAATCACAAAGCTGGTGTTGGATCGGTTAAAGGCTATCTTTTGTAAGCGCGGCAGCAGTAAGCCTACTCAAAAGCGGACTCTGTGCAGAAGAACTGTGTATCACGAAGCTGGTGTTGGATCGGTTAAAGGCTATCTTTTGTAAGCGCGGCAGCAGTAAGCCTACTCAGAAGAGGACTCTGGACTCTGTGCAGAAGAATTGTGTGTCACGAAGCTGGTGTTGGATCGGTTAAAGGTTATCTTTTGTAAGCGCGGCAGCAGTAAGCCTACTAAGAAGAGGACTCTGTGCAGAAGCTAGTGTTGGATCGGTTAAAGGTTATCTTTTGTAAGCGCGGCAGCAGGAAGCCTATTCAAAAGAGGACTCTGTGCAGAAGAACTGTGAATCACGAAGCTGGTGTTGGATCGGTTAAAGGCTACCTTTTGTAAGCGCGGCAGCAGGAAGCCTACTCAGAAGAGGACTCTGCGCAGAAGAACTGTTGTAATGGACAACGGTTTTCAGCACAATTGCACTTTCGCAATATAACAATATTGCCTGAGTCATTTAACTCTAAACCATCTCACATTGCTCAACTCATTCTCAGTGCAATGCACTTTCGGTATGTTGATATTAAATACCTATTTACTGACCTAATTAACGGTCAGCGTATGTGCACTCGGATTACCCTTGTCCATTCACACCAATCATGGTATTAGTCATGACCATGCATTACTTATTAGCTTTAAGTTATAAATATAAGAACATACAGAATAAAGAAAGCTTTACAATCGAGAATTCACTCGTCTACGCTTCGTTCGTAACATGGCGATCCTGCCAGGAGTGCTTACGGTAGTGAAAAACAAAAATCATAAAGACAATATCTGAATTGAAATAGTTTCCTTTTTTTACCCGCGAAAATGACGTGGTGGAAACCAGTGCTTACATCTATCATGATAGCCATAACTGGCTACGAAATAGGAAAAGACACCAATACGGAAAGTGAAAAAAAAGAACAAACAAAAATCGTTAAATACGACGAAGATGTACAAACAAGTAAAAATAAAACAAATTATAATATAGAGCAAGTCAGCGCCACTGAACTATTATTGATAATGGCAATATTGACTATGGTGTACGTACTAATTAAGTGCTACGTGAATAAAATAAAAAGGGACGTTCGAAACAGGGCAGAACAAGTCTAACAAGTCACATAAAGGTAAAGTGAAGTGACTTGGTCTTCCGAACCACCGCACAGTGATCCCCATACAACACAAATATTACGACCTAACGGTGCAAGAAGCCCATGCCGTTGGGTACAGAGGATAATACTATTCTTTGAACACAATAAGTAAATTACGACCTAACGGTGCAAGAAGCCCATGCCGTTAGGTACAGAGGTTAATACAAGGAATACATCAATCATCTGAGTCCGGCAACCAACGACACTAACAACAGCAGCACAGTGGGGTGAGATCGTACCAACACCTTAATAGATAATTTTTTTAATTAAGTATGTTCTTTACTTTTAAGTAAACTATAACAAAAAAAAGTAAATTCCAATGCTAATAAATACAACAAAATAATGTAGCAACACTAGTTAAAGAAAAAGTCACGGACAATAATTAGTATGCAATGGGAAGAGACTTTGAACGAAATTAAACCACCAACCCAGGAGTTTAGACTTTCATACAAATGTGTGACACAAAACAGGACTATTAAAGTGGAAACCAGGGAAAAGCATACAAAAATTTTAATAGAGAAATTTAACAAGGTTAGAGCTATACTACATAGGCATTACGATAGGTACACATCCCAACACAGAGAATCAGCAGACCAGATATTTCTAAAACTAAGGGACCAACTCTTAAAAGCCTTTCAACGGCATAATATTAACATTAAAATCCCCCTTACACTGAGATGTGAAGTTGACAGCAATATTGAGGAAACAGAGGAAAGTAAGGCAGACGAAGGTGAAGGAGAAGATAAAGAAACGGAAGATATTGGAAAGAAGCGAAAAGTCAATATAATGGCTTCCACGGTTTTAAGTTTGGGAGCAAAAATTTTGCCCGAATTCGATGGAAAGCCAGAAAATTTGAACAGATTCATTGATGCTATAAATCTCGTTCGTACTTTCAAAGATGAGCATGAAGCAGTGGCTGTGCAACTAGTCAAGACTAAATTGGCTGGCGGCGCACGGCAATTAATAACTAACGAGGACACACTTGCCAAAATTATCGATAAACTGAAATCCGCGGTGAAAGGGGAGTCGACTGAATTAATAACTGCCAAAATTTTAAATATAAAACAAGGCAACAAAACGGCAAACCAATTCGTCGACGAAATAAATACCCTTTGCACTAAGCTTGAGGGAGCGTATATTTCTGAGGGGCTCAGTGGCGAACTAGCCCAGAAGTATACTACCCAAGTAACAGTAAAAGCGCTATCTAGAAACTCCAATTACGATAAAATAAAATTAATAAAGGAAAGTGGCCAGTTCACTAACAGAAACGAGGCTATCGCGAAATTTATCGGCGCAAGCACAGACTCCCCCACCAGTAACATTATATTCTACCACAATAACTTCAGTTCTCCCCAAGGTCAAAATCGTGGCCAAGGACGTGGCCGCGGCCGTTATAACTACAACAGTAACCGTGGAGGCAGTTATAATGAAGACAGGGTCCGTTATAGTAACAGCCAGCGCAACCGGGGTTATAACAATAATGGCCACCGAAATATACCCAACCAAAGGGGACAAATACGAGTTACCTCACATGAGTCGGGAAACTCAGACGCCCCCCTGCCCGCTACGCAGGGGGATCACACTCAGATATAGGGGCAAACGGAATTTTTTATTTGTCCCTGAATATGAGCAGCTTCTCGACTTCATTTACAATAAATAAACAAACCTTTTTAATAGACACAGGAGCGGACATCTCTATAATTAAGGATGACGTCATAAGGAAAAATACTGAAATTAACACTAACCTGACCACATCTATCAAAGGGGTAGGAGAAGGCACAATAACGTCTGAGGGAAGCGTCAACGGTGACCTCATTATAGATAATTATTGGCTCAATCATAACTTTCAAGTAGTAGATCAAAGCTTTCCTGTACCCTGCGACGGGATACTGGGATTAGACTTTATGAAAAAGTATAATTGCGTACTAGATTACACTAGTAAAACAAATTGGCTCATAGTACAGCCAATTAATGGAAAAAAAATTTTTGTTAATATATCATACAGTACCCCAAATCACATTTTTTCCTTGCCAGCAAGATCAGAAGTCGTCAGAGAAATACAAATAAACTCTAACGAGGATAGCTTAGTCATAGCAAATCAAGAAATTCAAAAAGGCATTTTCATTGCAAATACCCTAATATCAACAAAAAGCGCATTCGTAAGGCTCATAAATACGACCAATAAAGAGGTATCAATAAGAAGCTTAAATTTAAAGTCGGAAAGTCTATCCAACTATCATATAGTCGAAAATAATATTTTAAGAGCTCCGAACCACAGAACCGAATTGTTAAGGAGACTCATTAAAGATTTTCCAGAATTCGTTAAAGACAAACTAAAAAGCCTATGCCAGGAATACACGGATATATTTGCATTAGACTCGGATAAAATAACTTCAAACAACTTTTATAAACAAAAACTGAAATTGAAAGATGCAACGCCAGTCTACATAAAAAATTATAGGATACCACACTCACAGAAAGGAGAAATAATAAGGCAAGTAGACAAGTTAATCAAGGATGATATAGTAGAGCCATCTGCATCAGAGTACAATAGTCCAATTTTACTAGTGCCTAAATAATCTCTACCAAACTCCTCTGAAAAACGATGGAGATTGGTCATTGACTATAGACAAATAAATAAAAAGTTAGTAGCTGACAAATATCCACTGCCTCGGATTGACGATATCTTAGACCAACTAGGACGAGCGAAATACTTCTCATGCCTAGATCTCATGTCTGGATTCCATCAGATCGAGTTGGACAAGGATTCGAGGGATATTACGTCGTTTTCAACAAGCCAGGGCTCATTCAGATTCAAAAGGTTGCCCTTTGGCCTGAAAATAGCTCCGAATTCATTTCAGCGTATGATGTCATTGGCTTTTTCAGGACTGTCACCGTCTCAAGTGTTTCTCTACATGGACGACTTAGTCGTCATCGGTTGTTCAGAAAAACATATGCTTGATAACTTAAAAAATGTCTTTGACATTTGCAGAAAATGTAATCTAAAGCTACACCCAGATAAGTGTACATTCTTCCGCCATGAAGTAACTTACCTCGAGCATAAATGCACTGCAAACGGTATATTGCCCGATGAAACAAAACATGAGGCAATAAAAAATTACCCAACGCCGAAAAATGCCGATGAGGCAAGACGGTTCGTTGCCTTTTGTAATTATTATAGACGCTTCATTAAAAATTTTGCTCACTATTCAACACACATCTCAAAGCTAACAAGAAAAAATACTGTTTTCATTTGGTCCAAAGAATGCGACGAAGCATTCCAGTATCTGAAAAGCTCACTCCTAAAACCGCCCTTGCTCCAGTACCCAGATTTTAAAAAAATATTTTACATCACCACTGACGCTAGCAAGGAAGCCTGTGGTGCCATATTAAGCCAGGAATACAATGGAATGCAATTACCAGTTGCTTATGCATCACGAGCCTTTACAAAGGGCGAAAGTAATAAGTCAACAATAGAACAAGAACTAGCGGCCATACACTGGGCAATCAACTTTTTCAGACCCTATATTTATGGTACGAAATTTCGGATCAAAAGTGACCATAAACCACTTACCTATCTTTTTGCCATGAAGAACCCATCGTCCAAACTCACCAGAATGAGACTTGACCTTGAAGAATTTGATTTCGAGGTCGAGTACATCAAAGGAAGAGATAATTGTGGTGCAGACGCCTTATCTCGCATTGATTTTGGACATATCAAAGGAATTACGGAAGCAAATTCGACCATCCGACAAGTATCAACGCGGTCGAAAACCAAAATTGCATTTCCGAATACAGAAGACAGGACAACACACACGACTACCAACTTAAAGGAAAAAGTTTACAACACAATTACCACACACGAAGTGAAAAAGTTACCGTGCCTTAAATTAATTATGAACAGGTGCACCGTAAATAAAAATAGATATACAAAATTACTCGAATCCTCGCATTTAACACTATTCCATGGAAAAAGGAAAATATATGAAATATCTGCTAAAGAGTTTATTGCTTATGGGAAGATTGAACTAGCGCAATTATTTCCCAAACTTGAAAAAATAGTTGGCAATAAAAACTTTAAAAGCATGAAGATCGCGATCAACGATAATTTATTTAGATATGTCGACATTGAGGAATTTAAAAATATAGGCAACAAAATTTTGAAAACGGTAACGATAGCTATAACACCAAAAATAATCGAAATCACTTCGCCCACACAAAAACTTGAAATATTAAAAAGATATCACGACGATCCCGTATTCGGAGGCCATCCGGGATTCACACGATTCTTATCAAAACTCCGACGAACATATTTTTGGAAGAACATGACTTCAGACGTGAAGGCCTATATCCGAAAATGTGAGAAATGCAAAGAAAATAAATATGGCAAAAACCATATTGAACCTCTTATAAAAACTAACACGCCAGCTAGAGCTTTTGATGTCGTGCAAATTGACACAATAGGCCCCTTCCCTAAATCATTTCACGGAAATGAATATGCTTTAACTATAATCTGCGAAATAACAAAATTCCTCATTACCATCGCAATTCCAAATAAATCTGCCCTCAAGTAGCCAAATCAATAGTAGAAAACTGCATATTGGTTCATGGACCTTTACAAGAAATTTTAACAGATATGGGCACAGAATATAAAAATGAAACATTTAACGAAATCTGTAAACTATTAAATATAAAAAATAAAACTTCTACACCATACCATCACCAGACGTTAGGTGTAGTTGAGCGATCACACAGAACTTTAAACGAATATATCAGGGCTTACATATCAGGAGACAAACTGGACTGGGACCTCTGGCTTAAGTACTTTACATACTGCTACAATACAACTCCATCAACCACTCATGGTTACACTCCGTTTGAATTGGTATACGGGAAAATTGCTGCCCCGTATGACTTTATGTTGACCGGGAAAGTTGATCCCATATATAATATTGATAACTACAAATCCGAACTAAAATTTAAATTGCAAACAGGCCAAAAGCGAGCATCAGAATTGTTAGAAGTAGCAAAAGAAAAAACAAAAGAAAGGTATGACCGGAAATCAAAACCACAAATTATTAAGGAAAACGATATGGTATACTTGAAAAATGAAGCTAACCACAAATGAGACAAGATTTACAAAGGTCCTTATAAAGTGCTTGAAACTGATTGCTTAGGAAACTGCAAAATTAATGTTAATTCAAAAGAAAAAATTGTACACAAAAATAGACTAAAAAAAGCATAAGTAAATAAGAAACATATTTATGTACAAATTTAATCATATGCTTTATAAGTTAGCACGTTAAAACGAATACCACCGGCCGGCGGTATTATTTTATTAAATAGACAAACTATTATATGTATTAAATAGACAAGCTATTATGTGTATTAAACAAACACAATAAAAAAAAAAAAAGAAAAAAAACAAAAAGAAAAATATAAATATTTGTCTCTTTGTTTTCTCTTTTTTTTTTTTTTTTCCCAAAAAGGGAAGGTGTAATGGACAACGGTTTTCAGCACAATTGCACTTTCGCAATATAACAATATTGCCTGAGTCATTTAACTCTAAACCATCTCACATTGCTCAACTCATTGTCAGTGCTATGCACTTTCGGTATGTTGATATTAAATACCTATTTACTGACCTAATTAACGGTCAGCGTATGTGCACTCGGATTACCCTTGTCCATTCACACCAATCATGGTATTAGTCATGACCATGCATTACTTATTAGCTTTAAGTTATAAATATAAGAACATACAGAATAAAGAAAGCTTTACAATCGAGAATTCACTCGTCTACGCTTCGTTCGTAACACTGTGGATCACGAAGCTAGTGTTGGATCGGTTAAGGGTTATCTTTTGTAAGCGCGGTAGCAGTAAGCCTACTCAGAAGAGGACTCTGCGCAGAAGAACTGTGGATCACGAAGCTAGTGTTGGGTCGGTTAAAGGTTATCTTTTGTAAGCGCGGCAGCAGGAAGCCTACTCAGAAGAGGACTCTGCGCAGAAGAACTGTGGATCACGAAGCTAGTGTTGGATCGGTTAAGGGTTATCTTTTGTAAGCGCGGTAGCAGTAAGCCTACTCAGAAGAGGACTCTGTGCAGAAGAACTGTGGATCACGAAGCTAGTGTTGGATCGGTTAATGGTTATCTTTTGTAAGCGCGGCAGCAGGAAGCCTACTCAGAAGAGGACTCTGCGCAGAAGAACTGTGGATCACGAAGCTAGTGTTGGATCGGTTAAGGGTTATCTTTTGTAAGCGCGGTAGCAGTAAGCCTACTCAGAAGAGGACTCTGTGCAGAAGAACTGTGGATCACGAAGCTAGTGTTGGATCGGTTAAAGGTTATCTTTTGTAAGCGCGGCAGCAGGAAGCCTACTCAGAAGAGGACTCTGTGCAGAAGAACTGTGGATCACGAAACTAGTGTTGGGTCGGTTAAAGGTTATCTTTTGTAAGCGCGGCAGCAGGAAGCCTACTCAGAAGAGGACTCTGCGCAGAAGAACTGTGGATCACGAAGCTAGTGTTGGATCGGTTAAGGGTTATCTTTTGTAAGTGCGGCAGCAGTAAGCCTACTAAGAAGAGGACTCTGTGCAGAAGCACTGTGGATCGCGGAGCCGGTGTTCGCTCTGTTAAAGGCTATCTTTTGTAAGCGCGGCAGCAGTAAGCCTACTCAGAAGAGGACTCTGTGCAGAAGAACTGTGGATCACGAAACCGGTGTTGGATCGGTTAAAGGCTATCTTTTGTAAGTGCGGCAGCAGTAAGCCTACTCAGAAGAGGACTCTGTGCAGCAGAACTGTGGATCATGAAGCTGGTGTTGGATCGGTTAAGGGTTATCTTTTTTAAGCGCGTCAGCAGGAAGCCTACTCAGAAGAGGACTCTGTGCAGAAGAACTGTGGATCACGAAGCTAGTGTTGGATCGGTTAAGGGTTATCTTTTGTAAGCGCGGTAGCAGTAAGCCTACTCAGAAGAGGACTCTGTGCAGAAGAACTGTGGATCACGAAGCTAGTGTTGGATCGGTTAAAGGTTATCTTTTGTAAGCGCGGCAGCAGGAAGCCTACTCAGAAGAGGACTCTGCGCAGAAGAACTGTGGATCACGAAGCTAGTGTTGGATCGGTTAAGGGTTATCTTTTGTAAGCGCGGTAGCAGTAAGCCTACTCAGAAGAGGACTCTGTGCAGAAGAACTGTGGATCACGAAGCTAGTGTTGGATCGGTTAAAGGTTATCTTTTGTAAGCGCGGCAGCAGGAAGCCTACTCACAAGAGGACTCTTTGCAGAAGAACTGTGGATCACGAAACTAGTGGTGGGTCGGTTAAAGGTTATCTTTTGTAAGCGCGGCAGCAGGAAGCCTACTCAGAAGAGGACTCTGCGCAGAAGAACTGTGGATCACGAAGCGAGTGTTGGATCGGTTAAGGGTTATCTTTTGTAAGCACGGCAGCAGGAAGCCTACTCAAAAGAGGACTCTGTGCAGAAGAACTGTGAATCACAAAGCTGGTGTTGGATCGGTTAAAGGCTATCTTTTGTAAGCGCGGCTGCAGGAAGCCTACTCAGAAGAGGACTCTGCGCAGAAGAACTGTGGATCACGAAGCTATTGTTGGATCGGTTAAGGGTTATCTTTTGTAAGCGCGGTAGCAGTAAGCCTACTCAGAAGAGGACTCTGTGCAGAAGAAATGTGGATCACGAAGCTAGTGTTGGATCGGTTAAAGGTTATCTTTTGTAAGCGCGGCAGCAGGAAGCCTACTCAAAAGAGGACTCTGTGCAGAAGAACTGTGAATCACGAAGCTGGTGTTGGATCGGTTAAAGGTTATCTTTTGTAAGCGCGGCAGCAGTAAGCCTACTAAGAAGAGGACTCTGTGCAGAAGCACTGTGTATCACGAAGCTGGTGTTGGATCGGTTAAAGGTTATCTTTTGTAAGCGCGGCAGCAGTAAGCCTACTCAGAAGAGGACTCTGTGCAGAAGAACTGTGGATCACGAAGCCGGTGTTGGATCGGTTAAAGGCTATCTTTTGTAAGTGCGGCAGCAGTAAGCCTACTCAGAAGAGGACTCTGTGCAGCAGAACTGTGGATCATGAAGCTGGTGTTGGATAGGTTAAGGGTTATCTTTTTTAAGCGCGTCAGCAGGAAGCCTACTCAGAAGAGGACTCTGCGCAGAAGAACTGTGGATCACGAAGCTAGTGTTGGATCGGTTAAGGGTTATCTTTTGTAAGCGCGGCAGCAGTAAGCCTACTCAGAAGAGGACTCTGTGCAGAAGAACTGTGGATCACGAAGCTGGTGTTGGATCGGTTAAGGGTTATCTTTTGTAAGCGCGGTAGCAGTAAGCCTACTCAGAAGAGGACTCTGTGCAGAAGAACTGTGGATCACGAAGCTAGTGTTGGATCGGTTAAGGGTTATCTTTTGTAAGCGCGGTAGCAGTACGCCTACTCAGAAGAGGACTCTGTGCAGAAGAACTGTGGATCACGAAACTAGTGTTGGATCGGTTAAAGGTTATCTTTTGTAAGCGCGGCAGCAGGAAGCCTACTCAAAAGAGGACTCTGTGCAGAAGAACTGTGAATCACGAAGCTGGTGTTGGATCGGTTAAAGGTTATCTTTTGTAAGCGCGGCAGCAGTAAGCCTACTAAGAAGAGGACTCTGTGCAGAAGCACTGTGTATCACGAAGCTGGTGTTGGATCGGTTAAAGGTTATCTTTTGTAAGCGCGGCAGCAGTAAGCCTACTCAGAAGAGGACTCTGTGCAGAAGAACTGTGGATCACGAAGCCGGTGTTGGATCGGTTATAGGCTATCTTTTGTAAGTGCGGCAGCAGTAAGCCTACTCAGAAGAGGACTCTGTGCAGAAGAACTGTGGATCACGAAGCTAGTGTTGGATCGGTTAAAGGTTATCTTTTGTAAGCGCGGCAGCAGGAAGCCTACTCAGAAGAGGACTCTGTGCAGAAGAACTGTGGATCACGAAACTAGTGGTGGGTCGGTTAAAGGTTATCTTTTGTAAGCGCGGCAGCAGGAAGCCTACTCAGAAGAGGACTCTGCGCAGAAGAACTGTGGATCACGAAGCTAGTGTTGGATCGGTTAAGGGGTATCTTTTGTAAGCACGGCAGCAGGAAGCCTACTCAAAAGAGGACTCTGTGCAGAAGAACTGTGAATCACAAAGCTGGTGTTGGATCGGTTAAAGGCTATCTTTTGTAAGCGCGGCTGCAGGAAGCCTACTCAGAAGAGGACTCTGCGCAGAAGAACTGTGGATCACGAAGCTAGTGTTGGATCGGTTAAGGGTTATCTTTTGTAAGCGCGGTAGCAGTAAGCCTACTCAGAAGAGGACTCTGTGCAGAAGAAATGTGGATCACGAAGCTAGTGTTGGATCGGTTAAAGGTTATCTTTTGTAAGCGCGGCAGCAGGAAGCCTACTCAAAAGAGGACTCTGTGCAGAAGAACTGTGAATCACGAAGCTGGTGTTGGATCGGTTAAAGGTTATCTTTTGTAAGCGCGGCAGCAGTAAGCCTACTAAGAAGAGGACTCTGTGCAGAAGCACTGTGTATCACGAAGCTGGTGTTGGATCGGTTAAAGGTTATCTTTTGTAAGCGCGGCAGTAGTAAGCCTACTCAGAAGAGGACTCTGTGCAGAAGAACTGTGGATCACGAAGCCGGTGTTGGATCGGTTAAAGGCTATCTTTTGTAAGTGCGGCAGCAGTAAGCCTACTCAGAAGAGGACTCTGTGCAGCAGAACTGTGGATCATGAAGCTGGTGTTGGATCGGTTAAGGGTTATCTTTTTTAAGCGCGTCAGCAGGAAGCCTACTCAGAAGAGGACTCTGCGCAGAAGAACTGTGGATCACGAATCTAGTGTTGGATCGGTTAAGGGTTATCTTTTGTAAGCGCGGCAGCAGTAAGCCTACTCAGAAGAGGACTCTGCGCAGAAGAACTGTGGATCACGAAGCTAGTGTTGGATCGGTTAAGGGTTATCTTTTGTAAGCGCGGCAGCAGTAAGCCTACTCAGAAGAGGACTTTGTGCAGAAGAACTGTGGATCACGAAGCTAGTGTTGGATCGGTTAAGGGTTATCTTTTGTAAGCGCGGCAGCAGTAAGCCTACTCAGAAGAGGACTCTGTGCAGAAGAACTGTGGATCACGAAACTAGTGTTGGATCGGTTAAAGGTTATCTTTTGTAAGCGCGGCAGCAGGAAGCCTACTCAAAAGAGGACTCTGTGCAGAAGAACTGTGGATCACGAAGCTAGTGTTGGATCGGTTAAGGGTTATCTTTTGTAAGCGCGGCAGCAGTAAGCCTACTCAGAAGAGGACTCTGTGCAGCAGAACTGTGGATCATGAAGCTGGTGTTGGATCGGTTAAGGGTTATCTTTTTTAAGCGCGTCAGCAGGAAGCCTACTCAGAAGAGGACTCTGCGCAGAAGAACTGTGGATCACGAAGCTAGTGTTGGATCGGTTAAGGGTTATCTTTTGTAAGCGCGGCAGCAGTAAGCCTACTCAGAAGAGGACTTTGTGCAGAAGAACTGTGGATCACGAAGCTAGTGTTGGATCGGTTAAGGGTTATCTTTTGTAAGCGCGGTAGCAGTAAGCCTACTCAGAAGAGGACTCTGTGCAGAAGAACTGTGGATCACGAAGCTAGTGTTGGATCGGTTAAGGGTTATCTTTTGTAAGCGCGGTAGCAGTAAGCCTACTCAGAAGAGGACTCTGTGCAGAAGAACTGTGGATCACGAAACTAGTGTTGGATCGGTTAAAGGTTATCTTTTGTAAGCGCGGCAGCAGGAAGCCTACTCAAAAGAGGACTCTGTGCAGAAGAACTGTGAATCACGAAGCTGGTGTTGGATCGGTTAAAGGTTATCTTTTGTAAGCGCGGCAGCAGTAAGCCTACTAAGAAGAGGACTCTGTGCAGAAGCACTGTGTATCACGAAGCTGGTGTTGGATCGGTTAAAGGTTATCTTTTGTAAGCGCGGCAGCAGTAAGCCTACTCAGAAGAGGACTCTGTGCAGAAGAACTGTGGATCACGAAGCCGGTGTTGGATCGGTTAAAGGCTATCTTTTGTAAGTGCGGCAGCAGTAAGCCTACTCAGAAGAGGACTCTGTGCAGAAGAACTGTGGATCACGAAGCTAGTGTTGGATCGGTTAAAGGTTATCTTTTGTAAGCGCGGCAGCAGGAAGCCTACTCAGAAGAGGACTCTGTGCAGAAGAACTGTGGATCACGAAACTAGTGGTGGGTCGGTTAAAGGTTATCTTTTGTAAGCGCGGCAGCAGGAAGCCTACTCAGAAGAGGACTCTGCGCAGAAGAACTGTGGATCACGAAGCTAGTGTTGGATCGGTTAAGGGTTATCTTTTGTAAGCACGGCAGCAGGAAGCCTACTCAAAAGAGGACTCTGTGCAGAAGAACTGTGAATCACAAAGCTGGTGTTGGATCGGTTAAAGGCTATCTTTTGTAAGTGCGGCAGCAGTAAGCCTACTCAGAAGAGGACTCTGCGCAGAAGAACTGTGGATCACGAAGCTAGTGTTGGATCGGTTAAGGGTTATCTTTTGTAAGCGCGGCAGCAGTAAGCCTACTCAGAAGAGGACTCTGTGCAGAAGAACTGTGGATCACGAAGCTAGTGTTGGATCGGTTAAGGGTTATCTTTTGTAAGCACGGCAGCAGGAAGCCTACTCAAAAGAGGACTCTGTGCAGAAGAAATGTGGATCACGAAGCTAGTGTTGGATCGGTTAAAGGTTATCTTTTGTAAGCGCGGCAGCAGGAAGCCTACCCAAAAGAGGACTCTGTGCAGAAGAACTGTGAATCACGAAGCTGGTGTTGGATCGGTTAAAGGTTATCTTTTGTAAGCGCGGCAGCAGTAAGCCTACTAAGAAGAGGACTCTGTGCAGAAGCACTGTGTATCACGAAGCTGGTGTTGGATCGGTTAAAGGTTATCTTTTGTAAGCGCGGCAGCAGTAAGCCTACTCAGAAGAGGACTCTGTGCAGAAGAACTGTGGATCACGAAGCCGGTGTTGGATCGGTTAAAGGCTATCTTTTGTAAGTGCGGCAGCAGTAAGCCTACTCAGAAGAGGACTCTGTGCAGCAGAACTGTGGATCATGAAGCTGGTGTTGGATCGGTTAAGGGTTATCTTTTTTAAGCGCGTCAGCAGGAAGCCTACTCAGAAGAGGACTCTGCGCAGAAGAACTGTGGATCACGAATCTAGTGTTGGATCGGTTAAGGGTTATCTTTTGTAAGCGCGGCAGCAGTAAGCCTACTCAGAAGAGGACTCTGCGCAGAAGAACTGTGGATCACGAAGCTAGTGTTGGATCGGTTAAGGGTTATCTTTTGTAAGCGCGGCAGCAGTAAGCCTACTCAGAAGAGGACTCTGTGCAGAAGAACTGTGGATCACGAAACTAGTGTTGGATCGGTTAAAGGTTATCTTTTGTAAGCGCGGCAGCAGGAAGCCTACTCAAAAGAGGACTCTGTGCAGAAGAACTGTGGATCACGAAGCTAGTGTTGGATCGGTTAAGGGTTATCTTTTGTAAGCGCGGCAGCAGTAAGCCTACTCAGAAGAGGACTCTGTGCAGCAGAACTGTGGATCATGAAGCTGGTGTTGGATCGGTTAAGGGTTATCTTTTTTAAGCGCGTCAGCAGGAAGCCTACTCAGAAGAGGACTCTGCGCAGAAGAACTGTGGATCACGAAGCTAGTGTTGGATCGGTTAAGGGTTATCTTTTGTAAGCGCGGCAGCAGTAAGCCTACTCAGAAGAGGACTTTGTGCAGAAGAACTGTGGATCACGAAGCTAGTGTTGGATCGGTTAAGGGTTATCTTTTGTAAGCGCGGTAGCAGTAAGCCTACTCAGAAGAGGACTCTGTGCAGAAGAACTGTGGATCACGAAGCTAGTGTTGGATCGGTTAAGGGTTATCTTTTGTAAGCGCGGTAGCAGTAAGCCTACTCAGAAGAGGACTCTGTGCAGAAGAACTGTGGATCACGAAACTAGTGTTGGATCGGTTAAAGGTTATCTTTTGTAAGCGCGGCAGTAGGAAGCCTACTCAAAAGAGGACTCTGTGCAGAAGAACTGTGAATCACGAAGCTGGTGTTGGATCGGTTAAAGGTTATCTTTTGTAAGCGCGGCAGCAGTAAGCCTACTAAGAAGAGGACTCTGTGCAGAAGCACTGTGTATCACGAAGCTGGTGTTGGATCGGTTAAAGGTTATCTTTTGTAAGCGCGGCAGCAGTAAGCCTACTCAGAAGAGGACTCTGTGCAGAAGAACTGTGGATCACGAAGCCGGTGTTGGATCGGTTAAAGGCTATCTTTTGTAAGTGCGGCAGCAGTAAGCCTACTCAGAAGAGAACTCTGTGCAGAAGAACTGTGGATCACGAAGCTAGTGTTGGATCGGTTAAAGGTTATCTTTTGTAAGCGCGGCAGTAGGAAGCCTACTCAAAAGAGGACTCTGTGCAGAAGAACTGTGAATCACGAAGCTGGTGTTGGATCGGTTAAAGGTTATCTTTTGTAAGCGCGGCAGCAGTAAGCCTACTCAGAAGAGGACTCTGTGCAGAAGAACTGTGGATCACAAAGCTGGTGTTGGATCGGTTAAAGGCTATCTTTTGTAAGCGCGGCAGCAGTAAGCCTACTCAGAAGAGGACTCTGTGCAGAAGAACTGTGGATCACGAAGCTAGTGTTGGATCGGTTAAGGGTTATCTTTTGTAAGCGCGGTAGCAGTAAGCCTACTCAGAAGAGGACTCTGTGCAGAAGAAATGTGGATCACGAAGCTAGTGTTGGATCGGTTAAAGGTTATCTTTTGTAAGCGCGGCAGCAGTAAGCCTACTCAGAAGAGGACTCTGTGCAGAAGAACTGTGGATCACGAAGCTAGTGTTGGATCGGTTAAGGGTTATCTTTTGTAAGCGCGGTAGCAGTAAGCCTACTCAGAAGAGGACTCTGTGCAGAAGAAATGTGGATCACGAAGCTAGTGTTGGATCGGTTAAGGGTTATCTTTTGTAAGCGCGGTAGCAGTAAGCCTACTCAGAAGAGGACTCTGTGCAGAAGAACTGTGGATCACGAAGCTAGTGTTGGATCGGTTAAGGGTTATCTTTTGTAAGCGCGGTAGCAGTAAGCCTACTCAGAAGAGGACTCTGTGCAGAAGAACTGTGGATCACGAAACTAGTGTTGGATCGGTTAAAGGTTATCTTTTGTAAGCGCGGCAGCAGGAAGCCTACTCAAAAGAGGACTCTGTGCAGAAGAACTGTGAATCACGAAGCTGGTGTTGGATCGGTTAAAGGTTATCTTTTGTAAGCGCGGCAGCAGGAAGCCTACTCAAAAGAGGACTCTGTGCAGAAGAACTGTGAATCACGAAGCTAGTGTTGGATCGGTTAAAGGTTATCTTTTGTAAGCGCGGCAGCAGTAAGCCTACTCAGAAGAGGACTCTGTGCAGAAGAACTGTGGATCACGAAGCTAGTGTTGGATCGGTTAAGGGTTATCTTTTGTAAGCGCGGTAGCAGTAAGCCTACTCAGAAGAGGACTCTGTGCAGAAGAACTGTGGATCACGAAGCTAGTGTTGGATCGGTTAAGGGTTATCTTTTGTAAGCGCGGTAGCAGTAAGCCTACTCAGAAGAGGACTCTGTGCAGAAGAAATGTGGATCACGAAGCTAGTGTTGGATCGGTTAAAGGTTATCTTTTGTAAGCGCGGCAGCAGTAAGCCTACTCAGAAGAGGACTCTGTGCAGAAGAACTGTGGATCACGAAACTAGTGGTGGGTCGGTTAAAGGTTATCTTTTGTAAGCGCGGCAGCAGGAAGCCTACTCAGAAGAGGACTCTGCGCAGAAGAACTGTGGATCACGAAGCTAGTGTTGGATCGGTTAAGGGTTATCTTTTGTAAGCACGGCAGCAGGAAGCCTACTCAAAAGAGGACTCTGTGCAGAAGAACTGTGGATCACGAAGCTAGTGTTGGATCGGTTAAAGGTTATCTTTTGTAAGCGCGGCAGCAGTAAGCGTACTCAGAAGAGGACTTTGTGCAGAAGAACTGTGGATCACGAAGCTAGTGTTGGATCGGTTAAGGGTTATCTTTTGTAAGCGCGGTAGCAGTAAGCCTACTCAGAAGAGGACTCTGTGCAGAAGAACTGTGGATCACGAAGCTAGTGTTGGATCGGTTAAGGGTTATCTTTTGTAAGCGCGGTAGCAGTAAGCCTACTCAGAAGAGGACTCTGTGCAGAAGAACTGTGGATCACGAAACTAGTGTTGGATCGGTTAAAGGTTATCTTTTGTAAGCGCGGCAGCAGGAAGCCTACTCAAAAGAGGACTCTGTGCAGAAGAACTGTGAATCACGAAGCTGGTGTTGGATCGGTTAAAGGTTATCTTTTGTAAGCGCGGCAGCAGTAAGCCTACTAAGAAGAGGACTCTGTGCAGAAGCACTGTGTATCACGAAGCTGGTGTTGGATCGGTTAAAGGTTATCTTTTGTAAGCGCGGCAGCAGTAAGCCTACTCAGAAGAGGACTCTGTGCAGAAGAACTGTGGATCACGAAACTAGTGGTGGGTCGGTTAAAGGTTATCTTTTGTAAGCGCGGCAGCAGGAAGCCTACTCAGAAGAGGACTCTGCGCAGAAGAACTGTGGATCACGAAGCTAGTGTTGGATCGGTTAAGGGTTATCTTTTGTAAGCACGGCAGCAGGAAGCCTACTCAAAAGAGGACTCTGTGCAGAAGAACTGTGGATCACGAAGCTAGTGTTGGATCGGTTAAAGGTTATCTTTTGTAAGCGCGGCAGCAGTAAGCCTACTCAGAAGAGGACTCTGTGCAGAAGAACTGTGGATCACGAAGCTAGTGTTGGATCGGTTAAGGGTTATCTTTTGTAAGCGCGGTAGCAGTAAGCCTACTCAGAAGAGGACTCTGTGCAGAAGAAATGTGGATCACGAAGCTAGTGTTGGATCGGTTAAAGGTTATCTTTTGTAAGCGCGGCAGCAGGAAGCCTACTCAAAAGAGGACTCTGTGCAGAAGAACTGTGAATCACGAAGCTGGTGTTGGATCGGTTAAAGGTTATCTTTTGTAAGCGCGGAAGCAGTAAGCCTACTAAGAAGAGGACTCTGTGCAGAAGCACTGTGTATCACGAAGCTGGTGTTGGATCGGTTAAAGGTTATCTTTTGTAAGCGCGGCAGCAGTAAGCCTACTCAGAAGAGGACTCTGTGCAGAAGAACTGTGGATCACGAAGCCGGTGTTGGATCGGTTAAAGGCTATCTTTTGTAAGTGCGGCAGCAGTAAGCCTACTCAGAAGAGGACTCTGTGCAGCAGAACTGTGGATCATGAAGCTGGTGTTGGATCGGTTAAGGGTTATCTTTTTTAAGCGCGTCAGCAGGAAGCCTACTCAGAAGAGGACTCTGCGCAGAAGAACTGTGGATCACGAAGCTAGTGTTGGATCGGTTAAGGGTTATCTTTTGTAAGCGCGGCAGCAGTAAGCCTACTCTTTTGTAAGCGCGGCAGCAGGAAGCTTACTCAAAAGAGGACTCTGTGCAGAAGAACTGTGGATCACGAAGCCGGTGCTGGATCGGTTAAAGGCTATCTTTTGTAAGCGCGGCAGCAGTAAGCCTACTAAGAAGAGGACTCTGTGCAGAAGCACTGTGGATCGCGGAGCCGGTGTTCGCTCGGTTAAAGGCTATCTTTTGTAAGCGCGGCAGCAGTAAGCCAATCAGAAGAGGACTCTGTGCAGAAGAACTGTGGATCACGAAGCCGGTGTTGGATCGGTTAAAGGCTATCTTTTGTAAGTGCGGCAGCAGTAAGCCTACTCAGAAGAGGACTCTGTGCAGCAGAACTGTGGATCATGAAGCTGGTGTTGGATCGGTTAAGGGTTATCTTTTTTAAGCGCGGCGGCAGTAAGCCTACTAAGAAGAGGACTCTGTGCAGAAGCACTGTGGATCGCGGAGCCGGTATTGGCTCGGTTAAAGGCTATCTTTTGTAAGCGCGGCAGCAGTAAGCCTACTCAGAAGAGGACTCTGTGCAGAAGAACTGTGGATCACGAAGCCGGTGTTTTATCGGCTAAAGGTTAGTTTTTGTAAGCGCAGCGGCAGTAACCCTACTAAGAAGAGGACTCTGTGCAGAAGAACTGTGTATCACGAAGCTGGTGTTGGATCGGTCAAAGGTTATCTTTTGTAAGCGCGGCAGCAGTAAGCCTACTCAGAAGAGGACTCTGTGCAGCAGAACTGTGGATCATGAAGCTGGTGTTGGATCGGTTAAGGGTTATCTTTTTTAAGCGCGTCAGCAGGAAGCCTACTCAGAAGAGGACTCTGCGCAGAAGAACTGTGGATCACGAAGCTAGTGTTGGATCGGTTAAGAGTTATCTTTTGTAAGCGCGGTAGCAGTAAGCCTACTCAGAAGAGGACTCTGTGCAGCAGAACTGTGGATCATGAAGCTGGTGTTGGATCGGTTAAGGGTTATCTTTTTTAAGCGCGTCAGCAGGAAGCCTACTCAGAAGAGGACTCTGCGCAGAAGAACTGTGGATCACGAAGCTAGTGTTGGATCGGTTAAGGGTTATCTTTTGTAAGCGCGGTAGCAGGAAGCCTACTAAGAAGAGGACTCTGTGCAGAAGCACTGTGGATCGCGGAGCCGGTGTTCGCTCGGTTAAAGGCTATCTTTTGTAAGCGCGGCAGCAGTAAGCCAATCAGAAGAGGACTCTGTGCAGAAGAACTGTGGATCACGAAGCCGGTGTTGGATCGGTTAAAGGCTATCTTTTGTAAGTGCGGCAGCAGTAAGCCTACTCAGAAGAGGACTCTGTGCAGCAGAACTGTGGATCATGAAGCTGGTGTTGGATCGGTTAAGGGTTATCTTTTTTAAGCGCGGCGGCAGTAAGCCTACTAAGAAGAGGACTCTGTGCAGAAGCACTGTGGATCGCGGAGCCGGTATTGGCTCGGTTAAAGGCTATCTTTTGTAAGCGCGGCAGCAGTAAGCCTACTCAGAAGAGGACTCTGTGCAGAAGAACTGTGGATCACGAAGCCGGTGTTTTATCGGCTAAAGGTTAGTTTTTGTAAGCGCAGCGGCAGTAAGCCTACTAAGAAGAGGACTCTGTGCAGAAGAACTGTGTATCACGAAGCTGGTGTTGGATCGGTCAAAGGTTATCTTTTGTAAGCGCGGAAGCAGTAAGCCTACTAAGAAGAGGCCTCTGTGCAGAAGCACTGTGGATCGCGGAGCCGGTATTGGCTCGGTTAAAGGCTATCTTTTGTAAGCGCGGCAGCAGTAAGCCTACTCAGAAGAGGACTCTGTGCAGAAGAACTGTGGATCACGAAGCTAGTGTTGGATCGGTTAAAGGTTATCTTTTGTAAGCGCGGCAGCAGGAAGCCTACTCAAAAGAGGACTCTGTGCAGAAGAACTGTGAATCACGAAGCTGGTGTTGGATCGGTTAAAGGCTACCTTTTGTAAGCGCGGCAGCAGGAAGCCTACTCAGAAGAGGACTCTGTGCAGAAGAACTGTGGATCACGAAGCCGGTGTTTTATCGGCTAAAGGTTAGTTTTTGTAAGCGCAGCGGCAGTAAGCCTACTAAGAAGAGGACTCTGTGCAGAAGAACTGTGTATCACGAAGCTGGTGTTGGATCGGTCAAAGGTTATCTTTTGTAAGCGCGGCAGCAGTAAGCCTACTAAGAAGAGGCCTCTGTGCAGAAGAACTGTGTATCACGAATCTGGTGTTGGATCGGTTAAAGGCTATCTTTTGTAAGCGCGGCAGCAGTAAGCCTACTCAGAAGAGGACTCTGTGCAGAAGAACTGTGTATCACGAAGCTAGTGTTGGATCGGTTAAAGGTTATCTTTTGTAAGCGCGGCAGCAGTAAGCCTACTAAGAAGAGGACTCTGTGCAGAAGAACTGTGTATCACGAAGCTGGTGTTGGATCGGTCAAAGGTTATCTTTTGTAAGCGCGGCAGCAGTAAGCCTACTAAGAAGAGGACTCTGTGCAGAAGCACCGTGGATCGCGGAGCCGGTATTGGCTCGGTCAAAGGTTATCTTTTGTAAGCGCGGCAGCAGGAAGCCTACTAAGAAGAGGACTCTGTGCAGAAGAACTGTGTATCACGAAGCTGGTGTTGGCTCGGTCAAAGGTTATCTTTTGTAAGCGCGGCAGCAGTAAGCCTACTAAGAAGAGGACTCTGTGCAGAAGAACTGTGTATCACGAATCTGGTGTTGGATCGGTTAAAGGCTATCTTTTGTAAGCGCGGCAGCAGTAAGCCTACTAAGAAGAGGACTCTGTGCAGAAACACTGTGGATCGCGGAGCCGGTATTGGCTCGGCCAAAGGTTATCTTTTGTAAGCGCGGCAGCAGTAAGCCTACTAAGAAGAGGACTCTGTGCAGAAGAACTGTGTATCACGAAGCTGGTGTTGGCTCGGTCAAAGGTTATCTTTTGTAAGCGCGGCAGCAGTAAGCCTACTAAGAAGAGGACTCTGTGCAGAAGAACTGTGTATCACGAATCTGGTGTTGGATCGGTTAAAGGTTATCTTTTGTAAGCGCGGCAGCAGTAAGCCTACTAAGAAGAGGACTCTGTGCAGAAGAACTGTGTATCACGAAGCTGGTGTTGGATCGGTTAAAGGTTATCTTTTGTAAGCGCGGCAGCAGTAAGCCTACTAAGAAGAGGACTCTGTGCAGAAGAACTGTGTATCACGAATCTGGTGTTGGATCGGTTAAAGGTTATCTTTTGTAAGCGCGGCAGCAGTAAGCCTACTAAGAAGAGGACTCTGTGCAGAAGAACTCTGTATCACGAGTCTGGTGTTGGATCGCTTAAAGGCTATCTTTTGTAAGCGCGGCAGCAGGAAGCCTACTCAGAAGAGGACTCTGTGCAGAAGAACTCTGTATCACGAGTCTGGTGTTGGATCGCTTAAAGGCTATCTTTTGTAAGCGCGGCAGCAGGAAGCCTACTAAGAAGAGGACTCTGTGCAGAAGCACTGTGGATCGCGGAGCTGGTGTTGGATCGGTTAAAGGTTATCTTCTGTAAGCGCGGCAGCAGTAAGCCTACTCAGAAGAGGACTCTGTGCAGCAGAACTTTTTATAACGAAGCTGGTGTTGGATCGGTTAAGGGTTATTTTTTGTAAGCGCGGCAGCAGTAAGCCTACTCAGAAGAGGACTCTGTGCAGCAGAACTGTGGATCACGAGGCTGGTGTTGGATCGGTTAAAGGTTATCTTCTGTAAGCGCGGCAGCAGTAAGCCTACTCAGAAGAGGACTCTGTGCAGCAGAACTTTTTATCACGAAGCTGGTGTTGGATCGGTTAAGGGTTATTTTTTGTAAGCGCGGCAGCAGTAAGCCTACTCAGAAGAGGACTCTGTGCAGAAGAACTGTGTATCACGAAGCTGGTGTTGGATCGGTCAAAGGTTATCTTTTGTAAGCGCGGCAGCAGTAAGCCTACTAAGAAGAGGCCTCTGTGCAGAAGCACTGTGGATCGCGGAGCCGGTATTGGCTCGGTTAAAGGCTATCTTTTGTAAGCGCGGCAGCAGTAAGCCTACTCAGAAGAGGACTCTGTGCAGAAGAACTGTGGATCACGAAGCTGGTGTTGGATCGGTCAAAGGTTATCTTTTGTAAGCGCGGCAGCAGTAAGCCTACTAAGAAGAGGACTCTGTGCAGAAGCACTGTGGATCGCGGAGCCGGTATTGGCTCGGTCAAAGGTTATCTTTTGTAAGCGCGGCAGCAGTAAGCCTACTAAGAAGAGGACTCTGTGCAGAAGCACTGTGGATCGCGGAGCCGGTATTGGCTCGGTCAAAGGTTATCTTTTGTAAGCGCGGCAGCAGGAAGCCTACTCAGAAGAGGACTCTGTGCAGAAGAACTGTGTATCACGAAGCTGGTGTTGGATCGGTCAAAGGTTATCTTTTGTAAGCGCGGCAGCAGTAAGCCTACTAAGAAGAGGACTCTGTGCAGAAGCACTGTGGATCGCGGAGCCGGTATTGGCTCGGTCAAAGGTTATCTTTTGTAAGCGCGGCAGCAGTAAGCCTACTAAGAAGAGGACTCTGTGCAGAAGCACTGTGGATCGCGGAGCCGGTATTGGCTCGGTCAAAGGTTATCTTTTGTAAGCGCGGCAGCAGGAAGCCTACTCAGAAGAGGACTCTGTGCAGAAGAACTGTGGATCACGAAGCTAGTGTTGGATCGGTTAAAGGTTATCTTTTGTAAGCGCGGCAGCAGTAAGCCTACTAAGAAGAGGACTCTGTGCAGAAGAACTGTGTATCACGAATCTGGTGTTGGATCGGTTAAAGGCTATCTTTTGTAAGCGCGGCAGCAGTAAGCCTACTAAGAAGAGGACTCTGTGCTGAAGCACTGTGGATCGCGGAGCCGGTATTGGCTCGGTCAAAGGTTATCTTTTGTAAGCGCGGCAGCAGTAAGCCTACTAAGAAGAGGACTCTGTGCAGAAGCACTGTGGATCGCGGAGCTGGTGTAGGATCGCTTAAAGGTTATCTTCTGTAAGCGCGGCAGCAGTAAGCCTACTCAGAAGAGGACTCTGTGCAGCAGAACTTTTTATCACGAAGCTGGTGTTGGATCGGTTAAGGGTTATTTTTTGTAAGCGCGGCAGCAGTAAGCCTACTCAGAAAAGGACTCTGTGCAGCAGAACTGTGGATCACGAAGCTGGTGTTGGATCGGTTAAAGGTTACCTTCTGTAAGCGCGGCAGCAGTAAGCCTACTCAGAAGAGGACTCTGTGCAGCAGAACTGTGGATCACGAAGCTGGTGTTGGATCGGTTAAGGGTTATCTTCTGTAAGCGCGGCAGCAGTAAGCCTACTCAGAAGAGGACTCTGTGCAGCAGAACTTTTTATCACGAAGCTGGTGTTGAATCGGTTAAGGGTTATTTTTTGTAAGCGCGGCAGCAGTAAGCCTACTCAGAAGAGGACTCTGTGCAGCAGAACTGTGGATCACGAAGCTGGTGTTGGATCGGTTAAAGGTTATCTTCTGTAAGCGCGGCAGCAGTAAGCCTACTCAGAAGAGGACTCTGTGCAGCAGAACTTTTTATCACGAAGCTGGTGTTGGATCGGTTAAGGGTTATTTTTTGTAAGCGCGGCAGCAGTAAGCCTACTCAGAAAAGGACTCTGTGCAGCAGAACTGTGGATCACGAAGCTGGTGTTGGATCGGTTAAAGGTTACCTTCTGTAAGCGCGGCAGCAGTAAGCCTACTCAGAAGAGGACTCTGTGCAGCAGAACTGTGGATCACGAAGCTGGTGTTGGATCGGTTAAAGGTCATCTTCTGTAAGCGCGGCAGCAGTAAGCCTACTCAGAAGAGGACTCTGTGCAGCAGAACTGTGGATCACGAAGCTGGTGTTGGATCGGTTAAGGCTTATATTCTGTAAGCGCGGCAGCAGTAAGCCTACTCAGAAGAGGACTCTGTGCAGCAGAACTGTGGATCACGCAGCTGGTGTTGGATCGGTTAAAGGTCATCTTCTGTAAGCGCGGCAGCAGTAAGCCTACTCAGAAGAGGACTCTGTGCAGCAGAACTGTGGATCACGAAGCTGGTGTTGGATCGGTTAAAGGTTATCTTCTGTAAGCGCGGCAGCAGTAAGCCTACTCAGAAGAGGACTTGTGCAGCAGAACTTTTTATCACGAAGCTGGTGTTGGATCGGTTAAGGGTTATTTTTTGTAAGCGCGGCAGCAGTAAGCCTACTCAGAAGAGGACTTTGTGCAGCAGAACTGTGGATCACGAAGCTGGTGTTGGATCGGTTAAGGGTTATCTTCTGTAAGCGCGGCAGCAGTAAGCCTACTCAGAAGAGGACTTGTGCAGCAGAACTTTTTATCACGAAGCTGGTGTTGGATCGGTTAAGGGTTATTTTTTGTAAGCGCGGCAGCAGTAAGCCTACTCAGAAGAGGACTTTGTGCAGCAGAACTGTGGATCACGAAGCTGGTGTTGGATCGGTTAAAGGTTATCTTCTGTAAGCGCGGCAGCAGTAAGCCTACCCAGAAGAAGAATCTGTGCAGCAAAACTGTGGATCACGAAGCTTGTGTTGGATCGGTTAAGGATTATTTTTTGTAAGCGCGGCAGCAGTAAGCCTACTCAGAAGAAGACCCTGTGCAGCAGAACTGTGGATCACGAAGCTGGTGTTGGGTCGGTTAAAGGTTATCTTCTGTAAGCGCGGCAGCAGTAAGCCTACTCAGAAGAGGACTCTGTGCAGCAGAACTGTGGATCACGAAGCCGGTGTTGGATCGGTTAAGGATTATTGTTTGTAAGCGCGGCAGCAGTAAGCCTACTCAGAAGCGGACTCTGTGCAGCAGAACTGTGGATCACGAAGCTGGTGTTGGATCGGTTAAAGGTTATCTTCTGTAAGCGCGGTAGCAGTAAGCCTACTCAGAAGAGGACTCTGTGCAGCAGAGCTGTGGATCACGAAGCTGGTGTTGGATCGGTTAAGGGTTATCTTCTGTAAGCGCGGCAGCAGTAAGCCTATTCAGAAGAGGACTCTGTGCAGGAGAACTGTGGATCACGAAGCTGGTGTTGGATCGGTTAAGGATTATTTTATGTAAGCGCGGCAGCAGTAAGCCTACTCAGAAGAGGACTCTGTGCAGCAGAACTGTGGATCACGAAGCTGGTGTTGGATCGGTTAAGGATTCTTTTTTGTAAGCGCGGCAGCAGTAAGCCTACTCAGAAGAAGACCCTGTGCAGCAGAACTGTGGATCACGAAGCTGGTGTTGGGTCGGTTAAGGATTATTTTTTGTAAGCGCGGCAGCAGTAAGCCTACTCAGAAGCGGACTCTGTGCAGCAGAACTGTGGATCACGAAGCTGGTGTTGGATCGGTTAAGGATTACTTTATGTAAGCGCGGCAGCAGTAAGCCTACTCAGAAGAGGACTCTGTGCAGCAGAACTGTGGATCACGAAGCTGGTGTTGGATCGGTTAAGGATTATTTTTTGTAAGCGCGGCAGCAGTAAGCCTACTCAGAAGAAGACCCTGTGCAGCAGAACTGTGGATCACGAAGCTGGTGTTGGGTCGGTTAAGGATTATTTTTTGTAAGCGCGGCAGCAGTAAGCCTACTCAGAAGCGGACTCTGTGCAGCAGAACTGTGGATCACGAAGCTGGTGTTGGATCGGTTAAGGATTATTTTATGTAAGCGCGGTAGCAGTAAGCCTACTCAGAAGAGGACTCTGTGCAGGAGAACTGTGGATCACGAAGCTGGTGTTGGATCGGTTAAAGGTTATCTTCTGTAAGCGCGGCAGCAGTAAGCCTACCCAGAAGAAGAATCTGTGCAGCAAAACTGTGGATCACGAAGCTTGTGTTGGATCGGTTAAGGATTATTTTTTGTAAGCGCGGCAGCAGTAAGCCTACTCAGAAGAAGACCCTGTGCAGCAGAACTGTGGATCACGAAGCTGGTGTTGGATCGGTTAAAGGTTATCTTCTGTAAGCGCGGCAGCAGTAAGCCTACTCAGAAGAGGACTCTGTGCAGCAGAACTGTGGATCACGAAGCTGGTGTTGGATCGGTTAAGGATTATTTTTTGTAAGCGCGGCAGCAGTAAGCCTACTCAGAAGCGGACTCTGTGCAGCAGAACTGTGGATCACGAAGCTGGTGTTGGATCGGTTAAGGATTATTTTATGTAAGCGCGGCAGCAGTAAGCCTACTCAGAAGAGGACGCTGTGCAGCAGAACTGTGGATCACGAAGCTGGTGTTGGATCGGTTAAAGGTCATCTTCTGTAAGCGCGGCAGCAGTAAGCCTACTCAGAAGGGGACTCTGTGCAGCAGAACTGGGGATCACGAAGCTGGTGTTGGATCGGTTAAAGGTCATCTTCTGTAAGCGCGGCAGCAGTACGCCTACTCAGAAGAGGACTCTGTGCAGCAGAACTGTGGATCACGAAGCTGGTGTTGGATCGGTTAAGGGTTATCTTCTGTAAGCGCGGTAGCAGTAAGCCTACTCAGAAGAGGACTCTGTGCAGCAGAGCTGTGGATCACGAAGCTGGTGTTGGATCGGTTAAGGGTTATCTTCTGTAAGCGCGGCAGCAGTAAGCCTATTCAGAAGAGGACTCTGTGCAGCAGAACTGTGGATCACGAAGCTATTGTTGGATCGGTTAAAGGTTATCTTTTGTAAGCGCGGCAGCAGTAAGCCTACTCAGAAGAGCAATTTGTCCGGAAAAACTGTGGATCGCGAAGCCGGCGTTTGATCGGTTAAGGGTTATTTTTATAAGCACGGCCTCAGGAACCCTACGTTGAAAAGGTCTCTCTTCAGAAAAGGTGTGGATCGCGAAGCCGGTGTTGGGTCGACCAAGTGTTATTTGTGTAAGCGCGGCCTCAGGAAGCCTAGTCAGACGAGGATTCTCTCCAGAAAAACTGTGGATCACAAAGCTGGTGTTGGATCGGTTATAGGTTATCTTTTGTAAGCGCAGCAGCAGGAACCCTACTCAGAAGAGGACTCTGTGCAGCAGAACTGTGGATCACGAAGCTGGTGTTGGATCGGTTAAGGGTTATTTTTTGTAAGCGCGGCAGCAGTAAGCCTACTCAGAAGAGGACTCTGTTCAGCAGAACTGTGGATCACGAAGCTGGTGTTGGATCGGTTAAATGTTATCTTCTGTAAGCGCGGCAGAAGTAAGCCTACTCAGAAGGGGACTCTGTGCAGCAGAACTGTGGATCACGAAGCTGGTGTTGGATCGGTTAAGGATTATTTTTTGTAAGCGCGGCAGCAGTAAGCCTACTCAGAAGAGGACTCTGTTCAGCAGAACTGTGGATCACGAAGCTGGTGTTGGATCGGTTAAATGTTATCTTCTGTAAGCGCGGCAGAAGTAAGCCTACTCAGAAGGGGACTCTGTGCAGCAGAACTGTGGATCACGAAGCTGGTGTTGGATCGGTTAAGGATTATGTTTTGTAAGCGCGGCAGCAGTAAGCCTACTCAGAAGAGGACTCTGTGCAGCAGAACTGTGGATCACGAAGCTGGTGTTGGATCGGTTAAAGGCTATCTTTTGTAAGCGCGGCAGCAGGAACCCTACTCAGAAGAGGACTCTGTTCAGCAGAACTGTGGATCACGAAGCTGGTGTTGGATCGGTTAAATGTTATCTTCTGTAAGCGCGGCAGAAGTAAGCCTACTCAGAAGGGGACTCTGTGCAGCAGAACTGTGGATTACGAAGCTGGTGTTGGATCGGTTAAGGATTATTTTTTGTAAGCGCGGCAGCAGTAAGCCTACTCAGAAGAAGACCCTGTGCAGCAGAACTGTGGATCACGAAGCTGGTGTTGGGTCGGTTAAAGGTTATCTTTTGTAAGCGCGGCAGCAGTAAGCCTACTCAAAAGAGGACTCTCTGCAGAAGAACTGTGTATCACGAAGCTGGTGTTGGATCGGTTAAAGGTTATTTTTTGTAACCGCGGCAGCAGGAACCCTACTCAGAAGAGGACTCTGTGCAGCAGAACTTTTTATCACGAAGCTGGTGTTGGATCGGTTAAGGGTTATTTTTTGTAAGCGCGGCAGCAGTAAGCCTACTCAGAAGAGGACTCTGTGCAGCAGAACTGTGGATCACGAAGCTGGTGTTGGATCGGTTAAAGGTTATCTTCTGTAAGCGCGGCAGCAGTAAGCCTACTCAGAAGAGGACTCTGTGCAGCAGAACTTTTTATCACGAAGCTGGTGTTGGATCGGTTAAGGGTTATTTTTTGTAAGCGCGGCAGCAGTAAGCCTACTCAGAAGAGGACTCTGTGCAGCAGAACTGTGGATCACGAAGCTGGTGTTGGATCGGTTAAAGGTTACCTTCTGTAAGCGCGGCAGCAGTAAGCCTACTCAGAAGAGGACTCTGTGCAGCAGAACTGTGGATCACGAAGCTGGTGTTGGATCGGTTAAAGGTCATCTTCTGTAAGCGCGGCAGCAGTAAGCCTACTCAGAAGAGGACTCTGTGCAGCAGAACTGTGGATCACGAAGCTGGTGTTGGATCGGTTAAGGCTTATATTCTGTAAGCGCGGCAGCAGTAAGCCTACTCAGAAGAGGACTCTGTGCAGCAGAACTGTGGATCACGAAGCTGGTGTTGGATCGGTTAAGGCTTATATTCTGTAAGCGCGGCAGCAGTAAGCCTACTCAGAAGAGGACTCTGTGCAGCAGAACTGTGGATCACGAAGCTGGTGTTGGATCGGTTAAAGGTTATCTTCTGTAAGCGCGGCAGCAGTAAGCCTACTCAGAAGAGGACTCTGTGCAGCAGAACTTTTTATCACGAAGCTGGTGTTGGATCGGTTAAGGGTTATTTTTTGTAAGCGCGGCAGCAGTAAGCCTACTCAGAAGAGGACTTTGTGCAGCAGAACTGTGGATCACGAAGCTGGTGTTGGATCGGTTAAGGGTTATCTTCTGTAAGCGCGGCAGCAGTAAGCCTACTCAGAAGAGGACTCTGTGCAGCAGAACTGTGGATCACGAAGCTGGTGTTGGATCGGTTAAAGGTTATCTTCTGTAAGCGCGGCAGCAGTAAGCCTACTCAGAAGAGGACTCTGTGCAGCAGAACTTTTTATCACGAAGCTGGTGTTGGATCGGTTAAGGGTTATTTTTTGTAAGCGCGGCAGCAGTAAGCCTACTCAGAAGAGGACTTGGTGCAGCAGAACTGTGGATCACGAAGCTGGTGTTGGATCGGTTAAGGGTTATCTTCTGTAAGCGCGGCAGCAGTAAGCCTACTCAGAAGAGGACTCTGTGCAGCAGAACTGTGGATCACGAAGCTGGTGTTGGATCGGTTAAAGGTTATCTTCTGTAAGCGCGGCAGCAGTAAGCCTACTCAGAAGAGGACTCTGTGCAGCAGAACTGTGGATCACGAAGCTGGTGTTGGATCGGTTAAAGGTTACCTTCTGTAAGCGCGGCAGCAGTAAGCCTACTCAGAAGAGGACTCTGTGCAGCAGAACTGTGGATCACGAAGCTGGTGTTGGATCGGTTAAAGGTCATCTTCTGTAAGCGCGGCAGCAGTAAGCCTACTCAGAAGAGGACTCTGTGCAGCAGAACTGTGGATCACGAAGCTGGTGTTGGATCGGTTAAGGCTTATATTCTGTAAGCGCGGCAGCAGTAAGCCTACTCAGAAGAGGACTCTGTGCAGCAGAACTGTGGATCACGAAGCTGGTGTTGGATCGGTTAAAGGTTATCTTCTGTAAGCGCGGCAGCAGTAAGCCTACTCAGAAGAGGACTCTGTGCAGCAGAACTTTTTATCACGAAGCTGGTGTTGGATCGGTTAAGGGTTATTTTTTGTAAGCGCGGCAGCAGTAAGCCTACTCAGAAGAGGACTCTGTGTAGCAGAACTGTGGATCACGAAGCTGGTGTTGGATCGGTTAAAGGTTACCTTCTGTAAGCGCGGCAGCAGCAAGCCTACTCAGAAGAGGACTCTGTGCAGCAGAACTGTGGATCACGAAGCTGGTGTTGGATCGGTTAAAGGTCATCTTCTGTAAGCCTACTCAGAAGAGGACTCTGTGCACCAGAACTGTGGATCACGAAGCTGGTGTTGGATCGGTTAAAGCTCATCTTCTGTAAGCGCGGCAGCAGTAAGCCTACTCAGAATAGGACTCTGTGCAGCAGAACTGCGGATCACGAAGCTGGTGTTGGATCGGTTAAGGCTTATATTCTGTAAGCGCGGCAGCAGTAAGCCTACTCAGAAGAGGACTCTGTGCAGCAGAACTGTGGATCACGAAGCTGGTGTTGGATCGGTTAAAGGTCATCTTCTGTAAGCGCGGCAGCAGTAAGCCTACTCAGAAGAGGACTCTGTGCAGCAGAACTGGGGATCACGAAGCTGGTGTTGGATCGGTTGAAGGTCATCTTCTGTAAGCGCGGCAGCAGTACGCCTACTCAGAAGAGGACTCTGTGCAGCAGAACTGTGGATCACGAAGCTGGTGTTGGATCGGTTAAGGGTTATCTTCTGTAAGCGCGGTAGCAGTAAGCCTACTCAGAAGAGGACTCTGTGCAGCAAAACTGTCTATCACGAAGCTGGTGTTGGATCGGTTAAAGATTATCTTCTGTAAGCGCGGCAGCAGTAAGCCTACTCAGAAGAGGACTCTGTGCAGCAGAACTGTGGATCACGAAGCTGGTGTTGATCGGTTAAGGATTATTTTTTGTAAGCGCGGCAGCAGTAAGCCTACTCAGAAGAAGACCCTGTGCAGCAGAACTGTGGATCACGAAGCTGGTGTTGGATCGGTTAAAGGTCATCTTCTGTAAGCCTACTCAGAAGAGGACTCTGTGCAGCAGAGCTGTGGATCACGAAGCTGGTGTTGGATCGGTTAAAGATTATCTTCTGTAAGCGCGGCAGCAGTAAGCCTACTCAGAAGAGGACTCTGTGCAGCAGAACTGTGGATCACGAAGCTGGTGTTGATCGGTTAAGGGTTATTTTTTGTAAGCGCGGCAGCAGTAAGCCTACTCAGAAGAGGACTCTGTGTAGCAGAACTGTGGATCACGAAGCTGGTGTTGGATCGGTTAAAGGTTACCTTCTGTAAGCGCGGCAGCAGTAAGCCTACTCAGAAGAGGACTCTGTGCAGCAGAACTGTGGATCACGCAGCTGGTGTTGGATCGGTTAAAGGTCATCTTCTGTAAGCCTACTCAGAAGAGGCCTCTGTGCAGCAGAACTGTGGATCACAAAGCTGGTGTTGGATCGGTTAAAGCTCATCTTCTGTAAGCGCGGCAGCAGTAAGCCTACTCAGAAGAGGACTCTGTGCAGCAGAACTGTGGATCACGAAGCTGGTGTTGATCGGTTAAGGATTATTTTTTGTAAGCGCGGCAGCAGTAAGCCTACTCAGAAGAAGACCCTGTGCAGCAGAACTGTGGATCACGAAGCTGGTGTTGGGTCGGTTAAAGGTTATCTTCTGTAAGCGCGGCAGCAGTAAGCCTACTCAGAAGAGGACTCTGTGCAGCAGAACTGTGGATCACGAAGCTGGTGTTGGATCGGTTAAGGGTTATCTTCTGTAAGCGCGGCAGCAGTAAGCCTACTCAGAAGAGGACTCTGTGCAGCAGAGCTGTGGATCACGAAGCTGGTGTTGGATCGTTTAAAGATTATCTTCTGTAAGCGCGGCAGCAGTACGCCTACTCAGAAGAGGACTCTGTGCAGCAGAACTGTGGATCACGAAGCTGGTGTTGGATCGGTTAAAGATTATCTTCTGTAAGCGCGGCAGCAGTAAGCCTACTCAGAAGAGGACTCTGTGCAGCAGAACTGTGGATCACGAAGCTGGTGTTGATCGGTTAAGGATTATTTTTTGTAAGCGCGGCAGCAGTAAGCCTACTCAGAAGAAGACCCTGTGCAGCAGAACTGTGGATCACGAAGCTGGTGTTGGATCGGTTAAAGGTCATCTTCTGTAAGCCTACTCAGAAGAGGACTCTGTGCAGCAGAGCTGTGGATCACGAAGCTGGTGTTGGATCGGTTAAAGATTATCTTCTGTAAGCGCGGCAGCAGTAAGCCTACTCAGAAGAGGACTCTGTGCAGCAGAACTGTGGATCACGAAGCTGGTGTTGATCGGTTAAGGGTTATTTTTTGTAAGCGCGGCAGCAGTAAGCCTACTCAGAAGAGGACTCTGTGTAGCAGAACTGTGGATCACGAAGCTGGTGTTGGATCGGTTAAAGGTTACCTTCTGTAAGCGCGGCAGCAGTAAGCCTACTCAGAAGAGGACTCTGTGCAGCAGAACTGTGGATCACGCAGCTGGTGTTGGATCGGTTAAAGGTCATCTTCTGTAAGCCTACTCAGAAGAGGCCTCTGTGCAGCAGAACTGTGGATCACGAAGCTGGTGTTGGATCGGTTAAAGCTCATCTTCTGTAAGCGCGGCAGCAGTAAGCCTACTCAGAAGAGGACTCTGTGCAGCAGAACTGTGGATCACGAAGCTGGTGTTGATCGGTTAAGGATTATTTTTTGTAAGCGCGGCAGCAGTAAGCCTACTCAGAAGAAGACCCTGTGCAGCAGAACTGTGGATCACGAAGCTGGTGTTGGGTCGGTTAAAGGTTATCTTCTGTAAGCGCGGCAGCAGTAAGCCTACTCAGAAGAGGACTCTGTGCAGCAGAACTGTGGATCACGAAGCTGGTGTTGGATCGGTTAAGGGTTATCTTCTGTAAGCGCGGCAGCAGTAAGCCTACTCAGAAGAGGACTCTGTGCAGCAGAGCTGTGGATCACGAAGCTGGTGTTGGATCGTTTAAAGATTATCTTCTGTAAGCGCGGCAGCAGTAAGCCTACTCAGAAGAGGACTCTGTGCAGCAGAACTGTGGATCACGAAGCTGGTGTTGATCGGTTAAGGTTTATTTTTTGTAAGCGCGGCAGCAGTAAGCCTACTCAGAAGAAGACCCTGTGCAGCAGAACTGTGGATCACGAAGCTGGTGTTGGTTCGGTTAAAGGTTATCTTCTGTAAGCGCGGCAGCAGTAAGCCTACTCAGAAGAGGACTCTGTGCAGCAGAACTGTGGATCACGAAGCTGGTGTTGGATCGGTTAAGGATTATTTTTTGTAAGCGCGGCAGCAGTAAGCCTACTCAGAAGCGGACTCTGTGCAGCAGAACTGTGGATCACGAAGCTGGTGCTGGATCGGTTAAGGATTATTTTATGTAAGCGCGGCAGCAGTAAGCCTACTCAGAAGCGGACTCTGTGCAGCAGAACTGTGGATCACGAAGCTGGTGTTGGATCGGTTAAAGATTATCTTCTGTAAGCGCGGCAGCAGTAAGCCTACTCAGAAGAGGACTCTGTGCAGCAGAACTGTGGATCACGAAGCTGGTGTTGATCGGTTAAGGATTATTTTTTGTAAGCGCGGCAGCAGTAAGCCTACTCAGAAGAAGACCCTGTGCAGCAGAACTGTGGATCACGAAGCTGGTGTTGGGTCGGTTAAAGGTTATCTTCTGTAAGCGCGGCAGCAGTAAGCCTACTCAGAAGAGGACTCTGTGCAGCAGAACTGTGGATCACGAAGCTGGTGTTGGATCGGTTAAGGATTATTTTTTGTAAGCGCGGCAGCAGTAAGCCTACTCAGAAGCGGACTCTGTGCAGCAGAACTGTGGATCACGTAGCTGGTGTTGGATCGGTTAAGGATTATTTTATGTAAGCGCGGCAGCAGTAAGCCTACTCAGAAGAGGACTCTGTGCAGGAGAACTGTGGATCACGAAGCTGGTGTTGGATCGGTTAAAGGTTATCTTCTGTAAGCGCGGCAGCAGTAAGCCTACCCAGAAGAAGAATCTGTGCAGCAAAACTGTGGGGCACGAAGCTTGTGTTGGATCGGTTAAGGATTATTTTTTGTAAGCGCGGCAGCAGTAAGCCTACTCAGAAGAGGACTCTGTGCAGCAGAACTGTGGATCACGAAGCTGGTGTTGGGTCGGTTAAAGGTTATCTTCTGTAAGCGCGGCAGCAGTAAGCCTACTCAGAAGAGGACTCTGTGCAGCAGAACTGTGGATCACGAAGCTGGTGTTGGATCGGTTAAGGGTTATTTTTTGTAAGCGCGGCAGCAGTAAGCCTACTCAGAAGAGGACTCTGTGCAGCAGAACTGTGGATCACGAAGCTGGTGTTGGATCGGTTAAGGATTATTTTTTGTAAGCGCGGCAGCAGTAAGCCTACTCAGAAGAAGACCCTGTGCAGCAGAACTGTGGATCACGAAGCTGGTGTTGGGTCGGTTAAGGATTATTTTTTGTAAGCGCGGCAGCAGTAAGCCTACTCAGAAGAAGACCCTGTGCAGCAGAACTGTGGATCACGAAGCTGGTGTTGGGTCGGTTAAGGATTATTTTTTGTAAGCGCGGCAGCAGTAAGCCTACTCAGAAGAAGACCCTGTGCAGCAGAACTGTGGATCACGAAGCTGGTGTTGGGTCGGTTAAGGATTATTTTTTGTAAGCGCGGCAGCAGTAAGCCTACTCAGAAGAAGACCCTGTGCAGCAGAACTGTGGATCACGAAGCTGGTGTTGGGTCGGTTAAGGATTATTTTTTGTAAGCGCGGCAGCAGTAAGCCTACTCAGAAGCGGACTCTGTGCAGCAGAACTGTGGATCACGTAGCTGGTGTTGGATCGGTTAAGGATTATTTTTTGTAAGCGCGGCAGCAGTAAGCCTACTCAGAAGAAGACCCTGTGCAGCAGAACTGTGGATCACGAAGCTGGTGTTGGGTCGGTTAAGGATTATCTTCTGTAAGCGCGGCAGCAGTAAGCCTACTCAGAAGCGGACTCTGTGCAGCAGAACTGTGGATCACGTAGCTGGTGTTGGATCGGTTAAGGATTATTTTTTGTAAGCGCGGCAGCAGTAAGCCTACTCAGAAGCGGACTCTGTGCAGCAGAACTGTGGATCACGAAGCTGGTGTTGGATCGGTTAAGGGTTATTTTTTGTAAGCGCGGCAGCAGTAAGCCTACTCAGAAGAAGACCCTGTGCAGCAGAACTGTGGATCACGAAGCTGGTGTTGGGTCGGTTAAAGGTTATCTTCTGTAAGCGCGGCAGCAGTAAGCCTACTCAGAAGAGGACTCTGTGCAGCAGAACTGTTTATCACGAAGCTGGTGTTGGATCGGTTAAGGATTATTGTTTGTAAGCGCGGCAGCAGTAAGCCTACTCAGAAGCGGACTCTGTGCAGCAGAACTGTGGATCACGAAGCTGGTGTTGGGTCGGTTAAGGATTATTTTTTGTAAGCGCGGCAGCAGTAAGCCTACTCAGAAGAGGACTCTGTGCAGCAGAACTGTGGATCACGAAGCTGGTGTTGGGTCGGTTAAGGATTATTTTTTGTAAGCGCGGCAGCAGTAAGCCTACTCAGAAGCGGACTCTGTGCAGCAGAACTGTGGATCACGAAGCTGGTGTTGGATCGGTTAAGGGTTATTTTTTGTAAGCGCGGCAGCAGTAAGCCTACTCAGAAGAAGACCCTGTGCAGCAGAACTGTGGATCACGAAGCTGGTGTTGGGTCGGTTAAGGATTATCTTCTGTAAGCGCGGCAGCAGTAAGCCTACTCAGAAGCGGACTCTGTGCAGCAGAACTGTGGATCACGAAGCTGGTGTTGGATCGGTTAAGGATTATTTTTTGTAAGCGCGGCAGCAGTAAGCCTACTCAGAAGAAGACCCTGTGCAGCAGAACTGTGGATCACGAAGCTGGTGTTGGGTCGGTTAAAGGTTATCTTCTGTAAGCGCGGCAGCAGTAAGCCTACTCAGAAGAGGACTCTGTGCAGCAGAACTGTGGATCACGAAGCTGGTGTTGGATCGGTTAAGGATTATTGTTTGTAAGCGCGGCAGCAGTAAGCCTACTCAGAAGCGGACTCTGTGCAGCAGAACTGTGGATCACGAAGCTGGTGTTGGGTCGGTTAAGGATTATTTTTTGTAAGCGCGGCAGCAGTAAGCCTACTCAGAAGCGGACTCTGTGCAGCAGAACTGTGGATCACGAAGCTGGTGTTGGGTCGGTTAAGGATTATTTTTTGTAAGCGCGGCAGCAGTAAGCCTACTCAGAAGCGGACTCTGTGCAGCAGAACTGTGGATCACGAAGCTGGTGTTGGATCGGTTAAGGGTTATTTTTTGTAAGCGCGGCAGCAGTAAGCCTACTCAGAAGAAGACCCTGTGCAGCAGAACTGTGGATCACGAAGCTGGTGTTGGGTCGGTTAAGGATTATTTTTTGTAAGCGCGGCAGCAGTAAGCCTACTCAGAAGCGGACTCTGTGCAGCAGAACTGTGGATCACGAAGCTGGTGTTGGATCGGTTAAGGGTTATCTTCTGTAAGCGCGGTAGCAGTAAGCCTACTCAGAAGAGGACTCTGTGCAGCAGAGCTGTGGATCACGAAGCTGGTGTTGGATCGGTTAAGGGTTATCTTCTGTAAGCGCGGCAGCAGTAAGCCTACTCAGAAGAGGACTCTGTGCAGCAGAACTGTGGATCACGAAGCTGGTGTTGGATCGGTTAAGGATTATTTTTTGTAAGCGCGGCAGCAGTAAGCCTACTCAGAAGAAGACCCTGTGCAGCAGAACTGTGGATCACGAAGCTGGTGTTGGGTCGGTTAAGGATTATTTTTTGTAAGCGCGGCAGCAGTAAGCCTACTCAGAAGCGGACTCTGTGCAGCAGAACTGTGGATCACGAAGCTGGTGTTGGATCGGTTAAGGATTATTTTATGTAAGCGCGGCAGCAGTAAGCCTACTCAGAAGAGGACTCTGTGCAGCAGAACTGTGGATCACGAAGCTGGTGTTGGATCGGTTAAGGATTATTTTTTGTAAGCGCGGCAGCAGTAGGCCTACTCAGAAGAAGACCCTGTGCAGCAGAACTGTGGATCACGAAGCTGGTGTTGGGTCGGTTAAGGATTATTTTTTGTAAGCGCGGCAGCAGTAAGCCTACTCAGAAGCGGACTCTGTGCAGCAGAACTGTGGATCACGAAGCTGGTGTTGGATCGGTTAAGGATTATTTTATGTAAGCGCGGTAGCAGTAAGCCTACTCAGAAGAGGACTCTGTGCAGGAGAACTGTGGATCACGAAGCTGGTGTTGGATCGGTTAAAGGTTATCTTCTGTAAGCGCGGCAGCAGTAAGCCTACCCAGAAGAAGAATCTGTGCAGCAAAACTGTGGATCACGAAGCTTGTGTTGGATCGGTTAAGGATTATTTTTTGTAAGCGCGGCAGCAGTAAGCCTACTCAGAAGAAGACCCTGTGCAGCAGAACTGTGGATCACGAAGCTGGTGTTGGGTCGGTTAACGGTTATCTTCTGTAAGCGCGGCAGCAGTAAGCCTACTCAGAAGAGGACTCTGTGCAGCAGAACTGTGGATCACGAAGCTGGTGTTGGATCGGTTAAGGATTATTTTTTGTAAGCGCGGCAGCAGTAAGCCTACTCAGAAGAGGACTCTGTGCAGGAGAACTGTGGATCACGAAGCTGGTGTTGGATCGGTTAAAGGTTATCTTCTGTAAGCGCGGCAGCAGTAAGCCTACCCAGAAGAAGAATCTGTGCAGCAAAACTGTGGATCACGAAGCTTGTGTTGGATCGGTTAAGGATTATTTTTTGTAAGCGCGGCAGCAGTAAGCCTACTCAGAAGAAGACCCTGTGCAGCAGAACTGTGGATCACGAAGCTGGTGTTGGGTCGGTTAAAGGTTATCTTCTGTAAGCGCGGCAGCAGTAAGCCTACTCAGAAGAGGACGCTGTGCAGCAGAACTGTGGATCACGAAGCTGGTGTTGGATCGGTTAAAGGTCATCTTCTGTAAGCGCGGCAGCAGTAAGCCTACTCAGAAGAGGACTCTGTGCAGCAGAACTGGGGATCACGAAGCTGGTGTTGGATCGGTTAAAGGTCATCTTCTGTAAGCGCGGCAGCAGTACGCCTACTCAGAAGAGGACTCTGTGCAGCAGAACTGTGGATCACGAAGCTGGTGTTGGATCTGTTAAGGGTTATCTTCTGTAAGCGCGGTAGCAGTAAGCCTACTCAGAAGAGGACTCTGTGCAGCAGAGCTGTGGATCACGAAGCTGGTGTTGGATCGGTTAAGGGTTATCTTCTGTAAGCGCGGCAGCAGTAAGCCTATTCAGAAGAGGACTCTGTGCAGCAGAACTGTGGATCACGAAGCTATTGTTGGATCGGTTAAAGGTTATCTTCTGTAAGCGCGGCAGCAGTAAGCCTACTCAGAAGAGCAATTTGTCCGGAAAAACTGTGGATCGCGAAGCCGGCGTTTGATCGGTTAAGGGTTATTTTTATAAGCACGGCCTCAGGAACCCTACGTTGAAAAGGTCTCTCTTCAGAAAAGGTGTGGATCGCGAAGCCGGTGTTGGGTCGACCAAGTGTTATTTGTGTAAGCGCGGCCTCAGGAAGCCTAGTCAGACGAGGATTCTCTCCAGAAAAACTGTGGATCACAAAGCTGGTGTTGGATCGGTTATAGGTTATCTTTTGTAAGCGCAGCAGCAGGAACCCTACTCAGAAGAGGACTCTGTGCAGCAGAACTGTGGATCACGAAGCTGGTGTTGGATCGGGTAAGGGTTATTTTTTGTAAGCGCGGCAGCAGTAAGCCTACTCAGAAGTGGACTCTGTTCAGCAGAACTGTGGATCACGAAGCTGGTGTTGGATCGGTTAAATGTTATCTTCTGTAAGCGCGGCAGAAGTAAGCCTACTCAGAAGGGGACTCTGTGCAGCAGAACTGTGGATCACGAAGCTGGTGTTGGATCGGTTAAGGATTATTTTTTGTAAGCGCGGCAGCAGTAAGCCTACTCAGAAGAGGACTCTGTGCAGCAGAACTGTGGATCACGAAGCTGGTGTTGGATCGGGTAAGGGTTATTTTTTGTAAGCGCGGCAGCAGTAAGCCTACTCAGAAGAGGACTCTGTTCAGCAGAACTGTGGATCACGAAGCTGGTGTTGGATCGGTTAAATGTTATCTTCTGTAAGCGCGGCAGAAGTAAGCCTACTCAGAAGGGGACTCTGTGCAGCAGAACTGTGGATCACGAAGCTGGTGTTGGATCGGTTAAGGATTATTTTTTGTAAGCGCGGCAGCAGTAAGCCTACTCAGAAGAGGACTCTGTGCAGCAGAACTGTGGATCACGAAGCTGGTGTTGGATCGGTTAAAGGTTATTTTTTGTAAGCGCGGCAGCAGGAACCCTACTCAGAAGAGGACTCTGTGCAGCAGAACTGTGGATCACGAAGCTGGTGTTGGATCGGTTAAATGTTATATTCTGTAAGCGCGGCAGAAGTAAGCCTACTCAGAAGGGGACTCTGTGCAGCAGAACTGTGGATCACGAAGCTGGTGTTGGATCGGTTAAAGGTTATTTTTTGTAACCGCGGCAGCAGGAACCCTACTCAGAAGAGGACTCTGTGCAGCAGAACTGTGGATCATAAACCTGGTGTTGGATCGGTTAAGGGTTATCTTTTTTAAGCGGGGCAGCAGTAAGTCTACTCAGAAGAGGACTCTGTGCAGCAGAACTGTGGATCACGAAGCTGGTGTTGATCGGTTAAGGATTATTTTTTGTAAGCGCGGCAGCAGTAAGCCTACTCAGAAGAAGACCCTGTGCAGCAGAACTGTGGATCACGAAGCTGGTGTTGGGTCGGTTAAAGGTTATCTTCTGTAAGCGCGGCAGCAGTAAGCCTACTCAGAAGAGGACTCTGTGCAGCAGAACTGTGGATCACGAAGCTGGTGTTGGATCGGTTAAGGATTATTTTTCGTAAGCGCGGCAGCAGTAAGCCTACTCAGAAGCGGACTCTGTGCAGCAGAACTGTGGATCACGAAGCTGGTGTTGGATCGGTTAAGGATTATTTTATGTAAGCGCGGCAGCAGTAAGCCCACTCAGAAGAGGACTCTGTGCCGGAGAACTGTGGATCACGAAGCTGGTGTTGGATCGGTTAAAGGTTATCTTCTGTAAGCGCGGCAGCAGTAAGCCTACCCAGAAGAAGAATCTGTGCAGCAAAACTGTGGATCACGAAGCTTGTGTTGGATCGGTTAAGGATTATTTTTTGTAAGCGCGGCAGCAGTAAGCCTACTCAGAAGAGGACTCTGTGCAGCAGAACTGTGGATCACGAAGCTGGTGTTGGATCGGGTAAGGGTTATTTTTTGTAAGCGCGGCAGCAGTAAGCCTACTCAGAAGAGGACTCTGTTCAGCAGAACTGTGGATCACGAAGCTGGTGTTGGATCGGTTAAATGTTATCTTCTGTAAGCGCGGCAGAAGTAAGCCTACTCAGAAGGGGACTCTGTGCAGCAGAACTGTGGATCACGAAGCTGGTGTTGGATCGGTTAAGGATTATTTTTTGTAAGCGCGGCAGCAGTAAGCATACTCAGAAGAGGACTCTGTGCAGCAGAACTGTGGATCACGAAGCTGGTGTTGGATCGGGTAAGGGTTATTTTTTGTAAGTGCGGCAGCATTAAGCATACTCAGAAGAGGACTCTGTGCAGCAGAACTGTGGATCACGAAGCTGGTGTTGGATCGGTTAAGGATTATTTTTTGTAAGCGCGGCAGCAGTAAGCATACTCAGAAGAGGACTCTGTACAGCAGAACTGTGGATCACGAAGCTGGTGTTGGATCGGTTAAGGATTATTTTTTGTAAGCGCGGCAGCAGTAAGCCTACTCAGAAGAGGACTCTGTGCAGCAGAACTGTGGATCACGAAGCTGGTGTTGGATCGGGTAAGGGTTATTTTTTGTAAGCGCGGCAGCAGTAAGCCTACTCAGAAGAGGACTCTGTTCAGCAGAACTGTGGATCACGAAGCTGGTGTTGGATCGGTTAAATGTTATCTTCTGTAAGCGCGGCAGAAGTAAGCCTACTCAGAAGGGGACTCTGTGCAGCAGAACTGTGGATCACGAAGCTGGTGTTGGATCGGTTAAGGATTATTTTTTGTAAGCGCGGCAGCAGTAAGCCTACTCAGAAGAGGACTCTGTTCAGCAGAACTGTGGATCACGAAGCTGGTGTTGGATCGGTTAAATGTTATCTTCTGTAAGCGCGGCAGAAGTAAGCCTACTCAGAAGGGGACTCTGTGCAGCAGAACTGTGGATCACGAAGCTGGTGTTGGATCGGTTAAGGATTATTTTTTGTAAGCGCGGCAGCAGTAAGCCTACTCAGAAGAGGACTCTGTGCAGCAGAACTGTGGATCACGAAGCTGGTGTTGGATCGGTTAAGGATTATGTTTTGTAAGCGCGGCAGCAGTAAGCCTACTCAGAAGAGGACTCTGTGCAGCGGAACTGTGGATCACGAAGCTGGTGTTGGATCGGTTAAAGGCTATCTTTTGTAAGCGCGGCAGCAGGAACCCTACTCAGAAGAGGACTCTGTTCAGCAGAACTGTGGATCACGAAGCTGGTGTTGGATCGGTTAAATGTTATCTTCTGTAAGCGCGGCAGAAGTAAGCCTACTCAGAAGGGGACTCTGTGCAGCAGAGCTGTGGATCACGAAGCTGGTGTTGGATCGGTTAAGGATTATTTTTTGTAAGCGCGGCAGCAGTAAGCCTACTCAGAAGAAGACCCTGTGCAGCAGAACTGTGGATCACGAAGCTGGTGTTGGGTCGGTTAAAGGTTATCTTTTGTAAGCGCGGCAGCAGTAAGCCTACTCAAAAGAGGACTCTGTGCAGAAGAACTGTGTATCACGAAGCTGGTGTTGGATCGGTTAAAGGTTATTTTTTGTAACCGCGGCAGCAGGAACCCTACTCAGAAGAGGACTCTGTGCAGCAGAACTGTGGATCATAAACCTGGTGTTGGATCGGTTAAGGGTTATCTTTTTTAAGCGGGGCAGCAGTAAGCCTACTCAGAAGAGGACTCTGTGCAGCAGAACTGTGGATCACGAAGCTGGTGTTGATCGGTTAAGGATTATTTTTTGTAAGCGCGGCAGCAGTAAGCCTACTCAGAAGAGGACTCTGTTCAGCAGAACTGTGGATCACGAAGCTGGTGTTGGATCGGTTAAATGTTATCTTCTGTAAGCGCGGCAGAAGTAAGCCTACTCAGAAGAGGACTCTGTGCAGCAGAACTGTGGATCACGAAGCTGGTGTTGGATCGGTTAAGGATTATGTTTTGTAAGCGCGGCAGCAGTAAGCCTACTCAGAAGAGGACTCTGTGCAGCAGAACTGTGGATCACGAAGCTGGTGTTGGATCGGTTAAAGGCTATCTTTTGTAAGCGCGGCAGCAGGAACCCTACTCAGAAGAGGACTCTGTTCAGCAGAACTGTGGATCACGAAGCTGGTGTTGGATCGGTTAAATGTTATCTTCTGTAAGCGCGGCAGAAGTAAGCCTACTCAGAAGGGGACTCTGTGCAGCAGAACTGTGGATCACGAAGCTGGTGTTGGATCGGTTAAAGGTTATTTTTTGTAACCGCGGCAGCAGGAACCCTACTCAGAAGAGGACTCTGTGCAGCAGAACTGTGGATCATAAACCTGGTGTTGGATCGGTTAAGGGTTATCTTTTTTAAGCGGGGCAGCAGTAAGCCTACTCAGAAGAGGACTCTGTGCAGCAGAACTGTGGATCACGAAGCTGGTGTTGATCGGTTAAGGATTATTTTTTGTAAGCGCGGCAGCAGTAAGCCTACTCAGAAGGGGACTCTGTTCAGCAGAACTGTGGATCACGAAGCTGGTGTTGGATCGGTTAAATGTTATCTTCTGTAAGCGCGGCAGAAGTAAGCCTACTCAGAAGGGGACTCTGTTCAGCAGAACTGTGGATCACGAAGCTGGTGTTGGATCGGTTAAATGTTATCTTCTGTAAGCGCGGCAGAAGTAAGCCTACTCAGAAGGGGACTCTGTGCAGCAGAACTGTGGATCACGAAGCTGGTGTTGGATCGGTTAAGGATTATGTTTTGTAAGCGCGGCAGCAGTAAGCCTACTCAGAAGAGGACTCTGTGCAGCAGAACTGTGGATCACGAAGCTGGTGTTGGATCGGTTAAATGTTATCTTCTGTAAGCGCGGCAGAAGTAAGCTTACTCAGAAGGGGACTCTGTGCAGCAGAACTGTGGATCACGAAGCTGGTGTTGGATCGGTTAAAGGTTATTTTTTGTAACCGCCTCAGCAGGAACCCTACTCAGAAGAGGACTCTGTGCAGCAGAACTGTGGATCATAAACCTGGTGTTGGATCGGTTAAGGGTTATCTTTTTTAAGCGGGGCAGCAGTAAGCCTACTCAGAAGAGGACTCTGTGCAGCAGAACTGTGGATCACGAAGCTGGTGTTGATCGGTTAAGGATTATTTTTTGTAAGCGCGGCAGCAGTAAGCCTACTCAGAAGAGGACTCTGTGCAGCAGAACTGTGGATCACGAAGCTGGTGTTGGATCGGTTAAAGGCTATATTTTGTAAGCGCAGCAGCAGGAACCCTACTCAGAAGAAGACTCTGTTCAGCAGAACTGTGGATCACGAAGCTGGTGTTGGATCGGTTAAATGTTATCTTCTGTAAGCGCGGCAGAAGTAAGCCTACTCAGAAGAGGACTCTGTGCAGCAGAACTGTGGATCACGAAGTCGGTGTTGGATCGGTTAAAGGCTATCTTTTGTAAGCGCGGCAGCAGTAAGCCTACTCAGAAGAGGACTCTGTGCAGCAGAACTGTGGATCATGAAGCTGGTGTTGGATCGGTTAAGGGTTATCTTTTTTAAGCGCGTCAGCAGTAAGCCTACTCAAAAGAGGACTCTGTGCAGAAGAACTGTGGATCACGAAGCTGGTGTTGGATCGGTTAAGGGTTATCTTTTTTAAGCGGGGCAGCAGTAAGCCTACTAAGAAGAGGACTCTGTGCAGAAGCACTGTGGATCGCGGAGCCGGTATTGGCTCGGTTAAAGGCTATCTTTTGTAAGCGCGGCAGCAGTAAGCCTACTCAAAAGAGGACTCTGTGCAGAAGAACTGTGTATCACGAAGCTGGTGTTGGATCGGTTAAAGGTTATCTTTTGTAAGCACGGCAGCAGGAAGCCTACTCAAAAGAGGACTCTGTGCAGAAGAACTGTGAATCACAAAGCTGGTGTTGGATCGGTTAAAGGCTATCTTTTGTAAGCGCGGCAGCAGGAAGCCTAGTCAAAAGAGGACTCTGTGCAGAAAAACTGTGTATCACGAAGCTGGTGTTGGATCGGTTAAAGGTTATCTTTTGTAAGCACGGCAGCAGGAAGCCTACTCAAAAGAGGACTCTGTGCAGAAGAACTGTGAATCACAAAGCTGGTGTTGGATCGGTTAAAGGCTATCTTTTGTAAGCGCGGCAGCAGGAAGCCTAGTCAGAAGAGGACTCTGTGCAGAAAAACTGTGTATCACGAAGCTGGTGTTGGATCGGTTAAAGGTTATCTTTTGTAAGCGCGGCAGCAGTAAGCCTACTCAGAAGGGGACTCTGTTCAGCAGAACTGTGGATCACGAAGCTGGTGTTGGATCGGTTAAATGTTATCTTCTGTAAGCGCGGCAGAAGTAAGCCTACTCAGAAGGGGACTCTGTTCAGCAGAACTGTGGATCACGAAGCTGGTGTTGGATCGGTTAAATGTTATCTTCTGTAAGCGCGGCAGAAGTAAGCCTACTCAGAAGGGGACTCTGTGCAGCAGAACTGTGGATCACGAAGCTGGTGTTGGATCGGTTAAGGATTATGTTTTGTAAGCGCGGCAGCAGTAAGCCTACTCAGAAGAGGACTCTGTGCAGCAGAACTGTGGATCACGAAGCTGGTGTTGGATCGGTTAAATGTTATCTTCTGTAAGCGCGGCAGAAGTAAGCTTACTCAGAAGGGGACTCTGTGCAGCAGAACTGTGAATCACAAAGCTGGTGTTGGATCGGTTAAGGGTTATCTTTTTTAAGCGCGTCAGCAGTAAGCCTACTCAAAAGAGGACTCTGTGCAGAAGAACTGTGTATCACGAAGCTGGTGTTGGATCGGTTAAAGGTTATCTTTTGTAAGCACGGCAGCAGGAAGCCTACTCAAAAGAGGACTCTGTGCAGAAGAACTGTGAATCACAAAGCTGGTGTTGGATCGGTTAAAGGCTATCTTTTGTAAGCGCGGCAGCAGGAAGCCTAGTCAGAAGAGGACTCTGTGCAGAAAAACTGTGTATCACGAAGCTGGTGTTGGATCGGTTAAAGGTTATCTTTTGTAAGCGCGGCAGCAGTAAGCCTACTAAGAAGAGGACTCTGTGCAGAAGCACTGTGGATCGCGGAGCCGGTATTGGCTCGGTTAAAGGCTATCTTTTGTAAGCGCGGCAGCAGTAAGCCTACTCAAAAGAGGACTCTGTGCAGAAGAACTGTGTATCACGAAGCTGGTGTTGGATCGGTTAAAGGTTATCTTTTGTAAGCGCGGCAGCAGTAAGCCTACTAAGAAGAGGACTCTGTGCAGAAGCACTGTGGATCGCGGAGCCGGTATTGGCTCGGTTAAAGGCTATCTTTTGTAAGCGCGGCAGCAGTAAGCCTACTCAAAAGAGGACTCTGTGCAGAAGAACTGTGTATCACGAAGCTGGTGTTGGATCGGTTAAAGGTTATCTTTTGTAAGCGCGGCAGCAGTAAGCCTACTAAGAAGAGGACTCTGTGCAGAAGCACTGTGGATCGCGGAGCCGGTATTGGCTCGGTTAAAGGTTATCTTTTGTAAGCGCGGCAGCAGTAAGCCTACTAAGAAGAGGACTCTGTGCAGAAGCACTGTGGATCGCGGAGCTGGTGTTGGATCGGTTAAAGGTTATCTTTTGTAAGCGCGGCAGCAGTAAGCCTACTAAGAAGAGGACTCTGTGCAGAAGCACTGTGGATCGCGGAGCCGGTATTGGCTCGGTTAAAGGCTATCTTTTGTAAGCGCGGCAGCAGTAAGCCTACTCAAAAGAGGACTCTGTGCAGAAGAACTGTGTATCACGAAGCTGGTGTTGGATCGGTTAAAGATTATCTTCTGTAAGCGCGGCAGCAGTAAGCCTACTCAGAAGAGGACTCTTGGCAGAAGAACTGTGGATCACGAAGCCGGTGTTGGATCGGTTAAAGGCTATCTTTTGTAAGCGCGGTAGCAGTAAACCTACTCAGAAAATGACTCTGTGCAGAAGAACTGTGGATCACGAAGCTGGTGTTGGATCGGTTAAGCGTTATCTTTTTTAAGCGCGGCAGCAGTAAGCCTACTCAGAAGAGGACTCTGTGCAGAAGAACTGTGTATCACGAAGCTGGTGTTGGATCGGTTAAAGGTTATTTTTTGTAACCGCGGCAGCAGGAACCCTACTCAGAAGAGGACTCTGTGCAGCAGAACTGTGGATCATAAACCTGGTGTTGGATCGGTTAAGGGTTATCTTTTTTAAGCGGGGCAGCAGTAAGCCTACTCAGAAGAGGACTCTGTGCAGCAGAACTGTGGATCATAAACCTGGTGTTGGATCGGTTAAGGGTTATCTTTTTTAAGCGGGGCAGCAGTAAGCCTACTCAGAAGAGGACTCTGTGCAGCAGAACTGTGGATCGCGGAGCCGGTATTGGCTCGGTTAAAGGCTATCTTTTGTAAGCGCGGCAGCAGTAAGCCTACTCAAAAGAGGACTATGTGCAGAAGAACTGTGTATCACGAAGCTGGTGTTGGATCGGTTAAATGTTATCTTCTGTAAGCGCGGCAGAAGTAAGCCTACTCAGAAGGGGACTCTGTGCAGCAGAACTGTGGATCACGAAGCTGGTGTTGGATCGGTTAAGGATTATGTTTTGTAAGCGCGGCAGCAGTAAGCCTACTCAGAAGAGGACTCTGTGCAGCAGAACTGTGGATCACGAAGCTGGTGTTGGATCGGTTAAAGGCTATCTTTTGTAAGCGCGGCAGCAGGAACCCTACTCAGAAGAGGACTCTGTTCAGCAGAACTGTGGATCACGAAGCTGGTGTTGGATCGGGTAAGGGTTATTTTTTGTAAGCGCGGCAGCAGTAAGCCTACTCAGAAGAGGACTCTGTTCAGCAGAACTGTGGATCACGAAGCTGGTGTTGGATCGGTTAAATGTTATCTTCTGTAAGCGCGGCAGAAGTAAGCCTACTCAGAAGGGGACTCTGTGCAGCAGAACTGTGGATCACGAAGCTGGTGTTGGATCGGTTAAGGATTATCTTTTGTAAGCGCGGCAGCAGTAAGCCTACTCAGAAGAGGACTCTGTGCAGCAGAACTGTGGATCACGAAGCTGGTGTTGGATCGGTTAAAGGCAATCTTTTGTAAGCGCGGCAGCAGGAACCCTACTCAGAAGAGGACTCTGTTCAGCAGAACTGTGGATCACGAAGCTGGTGTTGGATCGGTTAAATGTTATCTTCTGTAAGCGCGGCAGAAGTAAGCCTACTCAGAAGGGGACTCTGTGCAGCAGAACTGTGGATCACGAAGCTCTTGTTGGATCGGTTAAGGATTATTTTTTGTAAGCGCGCCAGCAGTAAGCCTACTCAGAAGAAGACCCTGTGCAGCAGAACTGTGGATCACGAAGCTGGTGTTGGGTCGGTTAAAGGTTATCTTTTGTAAGCGCGGCAGCAGTAAGCCTACTCAAAAGAGGACTCTGTGCAGAAGAACTGTGTATCACGAAGCTGGTGTTGGATCGGTTAAAGGTTATTTTTTGTAACCGCGGCAGCAGGAACCCTACTCAGAAGAGGACTCTGTGCAGCAGAACTGTGGATCATAAACCTGGTGTTGGATCGGTTAAGGGTTATCTTTTTTAAGCGGGGCAGCAGTAAGCCTACTCAGAAGAGGACTCTGTGCAGCAGAACTGTGGATCACGAAGCTGGTGTTGATCGGTTAAGGATTATTTTTTGTAAGCGCGGCAGCAGTAAGCCTACTCAGAAGAGGACTCTGTTCAGCAGAACTGTGGATCACGAAGCTGGTGTTGGATCGGTTAAATGTTATCTTCTGTAAGCGCGGCAGAAGTAAGCCTACTCAGAAGGGGACTCTGTGCAGCAGAACTGTGGATCACGAAGCTGGTGTTGGATCGGTTAAGGATTATGTTTTGTAAGCGCGGCAGCAGTAAGCCTACTCAGAAGAGGACTCTGTGCAGCAGAACTGTGGATCACGAAGCTGGTGTTGGATCGGTTAAAGGCTATCTTTTGTAAGCGGGGCAGCAGGAACCCTACTCAGAAGAGGACTCTGTTCAGCAGAACTGTAGATCACGAAGCTGGTGTTGGATCGGTTAAATGTTATCTTCTGTAAGCGCGGCAGAAGTAAGCCTACTCAGAAGGGGACTCTGTGCAGCAGAACTGTGGATCACGAAGCTGGTGTTGGATCGGTTAAAGGTTATTTTTTGTAACCGCGGCAGCAGGAACCCTACTCAGAAGAGGACTCTGTGCAGCAGAACTGTGGATCATAAACCTGGTGTTGGATCGGTTAAGGGTTATCTTTTTTAAGCGGGGCAGCAGTAAGCCTACTCAGAAGAGGACTCTGTGCAGCAGAACTGTGGATCACGAAGCTGGTGTTGATCGGTTAAGGATTATTTTTTGTAAGCGCGGCAGCAGTAAGCCTACTCAGAAGGGGACTCTGTTCAGCAGAACTGTGGATCACGAAGCTGGTGTTGGATCGGTTAAATGTTATCTTCTGTAAGCGCGGCAGAAGTAAGCCTACTCAGAAGGGGACTCTGTTCAGCAGAACTGTGGATCACGAAGCTGGTGTTGGATCGGTTAAATGTTATCTTCTGTAAGCGCGGCAGAAGTAAGCCTACTCAGAAGGGGACTCTGTGCAGCAGAACTGTGGATCACGAAGCTGGTGTTGGATCGGTTAAGGATTATTTTTTGTAAGCGCGGCAGCAGTAAGCCTACTCAGAAGAGGACTCTGTGCAGCAGAACTGTGGATCACGAAGCTGGTGTTGGATCGGTTAAATGTTATCTTCTGTAAGCGCGGCAGAAGTAAGCCTACTCAGAAGGGGACTCTGTTCAGCAGAACTGTGGATCACGAAGCTGGTGTTGGATCGGTTAAATGTTATCTTCTGTAAGCGCGGCAGAAGTAAGCCTACTCAGAAGGGGACTCTGTGCAGCAGAACTGTGGATCACGAAGCTGGTGTTGGATCGGTTAAAGGTTATTTTTTGTAACCGCGGCAGCAGGAACCCTACTCAGAAGAGGACTCTGTGCAGCAGAACTGTGGATCATAAACCTGGTGTTGGATCGGTTAAGGGTTATCTTTTTTAAGCGGGGCAGCAGTAAGCCTACTCAGAAGAGGACTCTGTGCAGCAGAACTGTGGATCACGAAGCTGGTGTTGATCGGTTAAGGATTATTTTTTGTAAGCGCGGCAGCAGTAAGCCTACTCAGAAGAGGACTCTGTGCAGCAGAACTGTGGATCACGAAGCTGGTGTTGGATCGGTTAAATGTTATCTTCTGTAAGCGCGGCAGAAGTAAGCCTACTCAGAAGAGGACTCTGTGCAGCAGAACTGTGGATCACGAAGTCGGTGTTGGATCGGTTAAAGGCTATCTTTTGTAAGCGCTACTCAGAAGAGGACTCTGTGCAGCAGAACTGTGGATCATGAAGCTGGTGTTGGATCGGTTAAGGGTTATCTTTTTTAAGCGCGTCAGCAGTAAGCCTACTCAAAAGAGGACTCTGTGCAGAAGAACTGTGGATCACGAAGCTGGTGTTGGATCGGTTAAGGGTTATCTTTTTTAAGCGGGGCAGCAGTAAGCCTACTAAGAAGAGGACTCTGTGCAGAAGCACTGTGGATCGCGGAGCCGGTGTTGGATCGGTTAAAGGCTATTTTTTGTAAGCGCGGCAGCAGTAAGCCTACTCAGAAGAGGACTCTGTTCAGCAGAACTGTGGATCACGAAGCTGGTGTTGGATCGGTTAAATGTTATCTTCTGTAAGCGCGGCAGAAGTAAGCCTACTCAGAAGGGGACTCTGTGCAGCAGAACTGTGGATCACGAAGCTGGTGTTGGATCGGTTAAGGATTATGTTTTGTAAGCGCGGCAGCAGTAAGCCTACTAAGAAGAGGACTCTGTGCAGCAGAACTGTGGATCACGAAGCTGGTGTTGATCGGTTAAGGATTATTTTTTGTAAGCGGGGCAGCAGTAAGCCTACTAAGAAGAGGACTCTGTGCAGAAGCACTGTGGATCGCGGAGCCGGTGTTGGATCGGTTAAAGGCTATCTTTTGTAAGCGCGGCAGCAGGAAGCCTAGTCAGAAGAGGACTCTGTGCAGCAGAACTGTGGATCATAAACCTGGTGTTGGATCGGTTAAGGGTTATCTTTTTTAAGCGGGGCAGCAGTAAGCCTACTCAGAAGAGGACTCTGTGCAGCAGAACTGTGGATCACGAAGCTGGTGTTGATCGGTTAAGGATTATTTTTTGTAAGCGGGGCAGCAGTAAGCCTACTAAGAAGAGGACTCTGTGCAGAAGCACTGTGGATCGCGGAGCCGGTGTTGGATCGGTTAAAGGCTATCTTTTGTAAGCGCGGCAGCAGGAAGCCTAGTCAGAAGAGGACTCTGTGCAGAAAAACTGTGGATCACGAAGTCGGTGTTGGATCGGTTAAAGGCTATCTTTTGTAAGCGCTACTCAGAAGAGGACTCTGTGCAGCAGAACTGTGGATCATGAAGCTGGTGTTGGATCGGTTAAGGGTTATCTTTTTTAAGCGCGTCAGCAGTAAGCCTACTCAAAAGAGGACTCTGTGCAGAAGAACTGTGGATCACGAAGCTGGTGTTGGATCGGTTAAGGGTTATCTTTTGTAAGCGCGGCAGCAGTAAGCCTACTCAAAAGAGGACTCTGTGCAGAAGAACTGTGTATCACGAAGCTGGTGTTGGATCGGTTAAAGGTTATCTTTTGTAAGCACGGCAGCAGGAAGCCTACTCAAAAGAGGACTCTGTGCAGAAGAACTGTGAATCACAAAGCTGGTGTTGGATCGGTTAAAGGCTATCTTTTGTAAGCGCGGCAGCAGGAAGCCTAGTCAGAAGAGGACTCTGTGCAGAATAACTGTGTATCACGAAGCTGGTGTTGGATCGGTTAAAGGTTATCTTTTGTAAGCGCGGCAGCAGTAAGCCTACTAAGAAGAGGACTCTGTGCAGAAGCACTGTGGATCGCGGAGCCGGTTTTGGATCGGTTAAAGGCTATCTTTTGTAAGCGCGGCAGCAGTAAGCCTACTCAAAAGAGGACTCTGTGCAGAAGAACTGTGTATCACGAAGCTGGTGTTGGATCGGTTAAAGGTTATCTTTTGTAAGCGCGGCAGCAGTAAGCCTACTAAGAAGAGGACTCTGTGCAGAAGCACTGTGGATCGCGGAGCCGGTATTGGCTCGGTTAAAGGCTATCTTTTGTAAGCGCGGCAGCAGTAAGCCTACTCAAAAGAGGACTCTGTGCAGAAGAACTGTGTATCACGAAGCTGGTGTTGGATCGGTTAAAGGTTATCTTTTGTAAGCGCGCAGCAGTAAGCCTACTAAGAAGAGGACTCTGTGCAGAAGCACTGTGGATCGCGGAGCCGGTATTGGCTCGGTTAAAGGTTATCTTTTGTAAGCGCGGCAGCAGTAAGCCTACTAAGAAGAGGACTCTGTGCAGAAGCACTGTGGATCGCGGAGCTGGTATTGGATCGGTTAAAGGTTATCTTTTGTAAGCGCGGCAGCAGTAAGCCTACTCAGAAGAGGACTCTGTGCAGAAGCACTGTGGATCTCGGAGCCGGTATTGGCTCGGTTAAAGGCTATCTTTTGTAAGCGCGGCAGCAGTAAGCCTACTCAAAAGAGGACTCTGTGCAGAAGAACTGTGTATCACGAAGCTGGTGTTGGATCGGTTAAAGGTTATCTTCTGTAAGCGCGGCAGCAGTAAGCCTACTCAGAAGAGGACTCTTTGCAGAAGAACTGTGGATCACGAAGCAGGTGTTGGATCGGTTAAAGGCTATCTTTTGTAAGCGCGGTAGCAGTAAACCTACTCAGAAAATGACTCTGTGCAGAAGAACTGTGGATCACGAAGCTGGTGTTGGATCGGTTAAGCGTTATCTTTTTTAAGCGCGGCAGCAGTAAGCCTACTCAGAAGAGGACTCTGTGCAGAAGAACTGTGGATCACGAAGCCGGTGTTGGATCGGTTAAAGGCTATCTTTTGTAAGCGCGGTAGCAGTAAACCTACTCAGAAGATGACTCTGTGCAGAAGAACTGTGGATCACGAAGCTGGTGTTGGATCGGTTAAAGGTTATCTTCTGTAAGCACGGCAGCAGTAAGACTGCTCAGAAGAGGACTATGTACAGAAGAACTGTGGATCACGAAGCTGCTGTTGGATCGGTTAAAGATTATCTTCTGTAAGCGCGGCAGCAGTAAGCCTACTCAGAAGAGGACTCTGTGCAGCAGAACTGTGGATCACGAAGCTGGTGTTGATCGGTTAAGGATTATTTTTTGTAAGCGCGGCAGCAGTAAGCCTACTCAGAAGCGGACTCTGTGCAGCAGAACTGTGGATCACGAAGCTGGTGTTGGATCGGTTAAGGATTATTTTATGTAAGCGCGGCAGCAGTAAGCCTACTCAGAAGAAGACCCTGTGCAGCAGAACTGTGGATCACGAAGCTGGTGTTGGGTCGGTTAAAGGTTATCTTCTGTAAGCGCGGCAGCAGTAAGCCTACTCAGAAGAGGACTCTGTGCAGCAGAACTGTGGATCACGAAGCTGGTGTTGATCGGTTAAGGATTATTTTTTTTAAGCGCGGCAGCAGTAAGCCTACTCAGAAGAGGACTCTTGGCAGAAGAACTGTGGATCACGAAGCTGGTGTTGGATCGGTTAAGCGTTATCTTTTTTAAGCGCGGCAGCAGTAAGCCTACTCAGAAGAGGACTCTGTGCAGAAGAACTGTGGATCACGAAGCCGGTGTTGGATCGGTTAAAGGCTATCTTTTGTAAGCGCGGTAGCAGTAAACCTACTCAGAAAATGACTCTGTGCAGAAGAACTGTGGATCACGAAGCTGGTGTTGGATCGGTTAAAGGTTATCTTCTGTAAGCACGGCAGCAGTAAACCTGCTCAGAAGAGGACTATGTACAGAAGAACTGTGGATCACGAAGCTGGTGTTGGATCGGTTAAAGATTATCTTCTGTAAGCGCGGCAGCAGTAACCCTACTCAGAAGAGGACTCTGTGCAGCAGAACTGTGGATCACGAAGCTGGTGTTGATCGGTTAAGGATTATTTTTTGTAAGCGCGGCAGCAGTAAGCCTACTCAGAAGAAGACCCTGTGCAGCAGAACTGTGGATCACGAAGCTGGTGTTGGGTCGGTTAAAGGTTATCTTCTGTAAGCGCGGCAGCAGTAAGCCTACTCAGAAGAGGACTCTGTGCAGCAGAACTGTGGATCACGAAGCTGGTGTTGGATCGGTTAAGGATTATTTTTTGTAAGCGCGGCAGCAGTAAGCCTACTCAGAAGCGGACTCTGTGCAGCAGAACTGTGGATCACGAAGCTGGTGCTGGATCGGTTAAGGATTATTTTATGTAAGCGCGGCAGCAGTAAGCCTACTCAGAAGCGGACTCTGTGCAGCAGAACTGTGGATCACGAAGCTGGTGTTGGATCGGTTAAAGATTATCTTCTGTAAGCGCGGCAGCAGTAAGGCTACTCAGAAGAGGACTCTGTGCAGCAGAACTGTGGATCACGAAGCTGGTGTTGATCGGTTAAGGATTATTTTTTGTAAGCGCGGCAGCAGTAAGCCTACTCAGAAGAAGACCCTGTGCAGCAGAACTGTGGATCACGAAGCTGGTGTTGGGTCGGTTAAAGGTTATCTTCTGTAAGCGCGGCAGCAGAAAGCCTACTCAGAAGAGGACTCTGTGCAGCAGAACTGTGGATCACGAAGCTGGTGTTGGATCGGTTAAGGATTATTTTTTGTAAGCGCGGCAGCAGTAAGCCTACTCAGAAGCGGACTCTGTGCAGCAGAACTGTGGATCACGAAGCTGGCGTTGGATCGGTTAAAGATTATCTTCTGTAAGCGCGGCAGCAGTAAGCCTACTCAGAAGAGGACTCTGTGCAGCAGAACTGTGGATCACGAAGCTGGTGTTGATCGGTTAAGGATTATTTTTTGTAAGCGCGGCAGCAGTAAGCCTACTCAGAAGAGGACTCTGTGCAGCAGAACTGTGGATCACGAAGCTGGTGTTGGATCGGTTAAGGATTATTTTTTGTAAGCGCGGCAGCAGTAAGCCTACTCAGAAGAAGACCCTGTGCAGCAGAACTGTGGATCACGAAGCTGGTGTTGGGTCGGTTAAAGGTTATCTTCTGTAAGCGCGGCAGCAGTAAGCCTACTCAGAAGAGGACTCTGTGCAGCAGAACTGTGGATCACGAAGCTGGTGTTGGATCGGTTAAGGATTATTTTTTGTAAGCGCGGCAGCAGTAAGCCTACTCAGAAGCGGACTCTGTGCAGCAGAACTGTGGATCACGAAGCTGGTGTTGGATCGGTTAAGGATTATTTTATGTAAGCGCGGCAGCAGTAAGCCTACTCAGAAGAGGACTCTGTGCAGGAGAACTGTGGATCACGAAGCTGGTGTTGGATCGGTTAAAGGTTATCTTCTGTAAGCGCGGCAGCAGTAAGCCTACTCAGAAGAGGACTCTGTGCAGCAGAACTGTGGATCACGAAGCTGGTGTTGGATCGGTTAAAGGCTATCTTTTGTAAGCGCGGCAGCAGGAACCCTACTCAGAAGAGGACTCTGTTCAGCAGAACTGTGGATCACGAAGCTGGTGTTGGATCGGTTAAATGTTATCTTCTGTAAGCGCGGCAGAAGTAAGCCTACTCAGAAGGGGACTCTCTGCAGCAGAACTGTGGATCACGAAGCTGGTGTTGGATCGGTTAAAGGTTATTTTTTGTAACCGCGGCAGCAGGAACCCTACTCAGAAGAGGACTCTGTGCAGCAGAACTGTGGATCACGAAGCTGGTGTTGGATCGGTTAAGGATTATTTTTTGTAAGCGCGGCAGCAGTAAGCCTACTCAGAAGCGGACTCTGTGCAGCAGAACTGTGGATCACGAAGCTGGTGTTGGATCGGTTAAGGATTATTTTATGTAAGCGCGGCAGCAGTAAGCCTACTCAGAAGAGGACTCTGTGCAGGAGAACTGTGGATCACGAAGCTGGTGTTGGATCGGTTAAAGGTTATCTTCTGTAAACGCGGCAGCAGTAAGCCTACCCAGAAGAAGAATCTTTGCAGCAAAACTGTGGATCACGAAGCTTGTGTTGGATCGGTTAAAGGCTATCTTTTGTAAGTGCGGCAGCATTCAGCATACTCAGAAGAGGACTCTGTGCAGCAGAACTGTGGATCACGAAGCTGGTGTTGGATCGGTTAAGGATTATTTTTTGTAAGCGCGGCAGCAGTAAGCATACTCAGAAGAGGGCTCTGTGCAGCAGAACTGTGGATCACGAAGCTGGTGTTGGATCGGTTAAGGATTATTTTTTGTAAGCGCGGCAGCAGTAAGCCTACTCAGAAGAGGACTCTGTGCAGCAGAACTGTGGATCACGAAGCTGGTGTTGGATCGGGTAAGGGTTATTTTTTGTAAGCGCGGCAGCAGTAAGCCTACTCAGAAGAGGACTCTGTTCAGCAGAACTGTGGATCACGAAGCTGGTGTTGGATCGGTTAAATGTTATCTTCTGTAAGCGCGGCAGAAGTAAGCCTACTCAGAAGGGGACTCTGTGCAGCAGAACTGTGGATCACGAAGCTGGTGTTGGATCGGTTAAGGATTATTTTTTGTAAGCGCGGCAGCAGTAAGCCTACTCAGAAGAGGACTCTGTGCAGCAGAACTGTGGATCACGAAGCTGGTGTTGGATCGGTTAAAGGCTATCTTTTGTAAGCGCGGCAGCAGGAACCCTACTCAGAAGAGGACTCTGTTCAGCAGAACTGTGGATCACGAAGCTGGTGTTGGATCGCTTAAGGATTATTTTTTGTAAGCGCGGCAGCAGTAAGCATACTCAGAAGAGGACTCTGTGCAGCAAAACTGTGGATCACGAAGCTGGTGTTGGATCGGTTAAGGATTATTTTTTGTAAGCGCGGCAGCAGTAAGCCTACTCAGAAGAGGACTCTGTGCAGCAGAACTGTGGATCACGAAGCTGGTGTTGGATCGGGTAAGGGTTATTTTTTGTAAGCGCGGCAGCAGTAAGCCTACTCAGAAGAGGACTCTGTTCAGCAGAACTGTGGATCACGAAGCTGGTGTTGGATCGGTTAAAGGCTATCTTTTGTAAGCGCGGCAGCAGGAACCCTACTCAGAAGAGGACTCTGTTCAGCAGAACTGTGGATCACGAAGCTGGTGTTGGATCGGTTAAATGTTATCTTCTGTAAGCGCGGCAGAAGTAAGCCTACTCAGAAGGGGACTCTCTGCAGCAGAACTGTGGATCACGAAGCTGGTGTTGGATCGGTTAAAGGTTATTTTTTGTAACCGCGGCAGCAGGAACCCTACTCAGAAGAGGACTCTGTGCAGCAGAACTGTGGATCATAAACCTGGTGTTGGATCGGTTAAGGGTTATCTTTTTTAAGCGGGGCAGCAGTAAGTCTACTCAGAAGAGGACTCTGTGCAGCAGAACTGTGGATCACGAAGTCGGTGTTGGATCGGTTAAAGGCTATCTTTTGTAAGCGCGGCAGCAGTAAGCCTACTCAGAAGAGGACTCTGTGCAGAAAAACTGTGTATCACGAAGCTGGTGTTGGATCGGTTAAAGGTTATCTTTTGTAAGCGCGGCAGCAGTAAGCCTACTAAGAAGAGGACTCTGTGCAGAAGAACTGTGGATCGCGGAGCCGGTATTGGCTCGGTTAAAGGCTATCTTTTGTAAGCGCGGCAGCAGTAAGCCTACTCAAAAGAGGACTCTGTGCAGAAGAACTGTGTATCACGAAGCTGGTGTTGGATCGGTTAAAGGTTATCTTTTGTAAGCGCGGCAGCAGTAAGCCTACTAAGAAGAGGACTCTGTGCAGAAGCACTGTGGATCGCGGAGCCGGTATTGGCTCGGTTAAAGGCTATCTTTTGTAAGCGCGGCAGCAGTAAGCCTACTCAAAAGAGGACTCTGTGCAGAAGAACTGTGTATCACGAAGCTGGTGTTGGATCGGTTAAAGGTTATCTTTTGTAACCGCGGCAGCAGGAACCCTATTCAGAAGAGGACTCTGTGCAGCAGAACTGTGGATCATAAACCTGGTGTTGGATCGGTTAAAGGCTATCTTTTGTAAGCGCGGCAGAAGTAAGCCTACTAAGAAGAGGACTCTGTGCAGAAGCACTGCGGATCACGAAGCTAGTGTTGGATCGGTTAAAGGTTATCTTTTGTAAGCGCGGCAGCAGGAAGCCTACTCAAAAGAGGACTCTGTGCAGCAGAACTGTGGATCATAAACCTGGTGTTGGATCGGTTAAGGGTTATCTTTTTTAAGCGGGGCAGCAGTAAGTCTACTCAGAAGAGGACTCTGTTCAGCAGAACTGTGGATCACGAAGCTGGTGTTGGATCGGTTAAATGTTATCTTCTGTAAGCGCGGCAGAAGTAAGCCTACTCAGAAGGGGACTCTCTGCAGCAGAACTGTGGATCACGAAGCTGGTGTTGGATCGGTTAAAGGTTATTTTTTGTAACCGCGGCAGCAGGAACCCTACTCAGAAGAGGACTCTGTGCAGCAGAACTGTGGATCATAAACCTGGTGTTGGATCGGTTAAGGGTTATCTTTTTTAAGCGGGGCAGCAGTAAGTCTACTCAGAAGAGGACTCTGTTCAGCAGAACTGTGGATCACGAAGCTGGTGTTGGATCGGTTAAATGTTATCTTCTGTAAGCGCGGCAGAAGTAAGCCTACTCAGAAGGGGACTCTCTGCAGCAGAACTGTGGATCACGAAGCTGGTGTTGGATCGGTTAAAAGTTATTTTTTGTAACCGCGGCAGCAGGAACCCTACTCAGAAGAGGACTCTGTGCAGCAGAACTGTGGATCATAAACCTGGTGTTGGATCGGTTAAGGGTTATCTTTTTTAAGCGGGGCAGCAGTAAGTCTACTCAGAAGAGGACTCTGTTCAGCAGAACTGTGGATCACGAAGCTGGTGTTGGATCGGTTAAATGTTATCTTCTGTAAGCGCGGCAGAAGTAAGCCTACTCAGAAGGGGACTCTCTGCAGCAGAACTGTGGATCACGAAGCTGGTGTTGGATCGGTTAAAGGTTATTTTTTGTAACCGCGGCAGCAGGAACCCTACTCAGAAGAGGACTCTGTGCAGCAGAACTGTGGATCATAAACCTGGTGTTGGATCGGTTAAGGGTTATCTTTTTTAAGCGGGGCAGCAGTAAGTCTACTCAGAAGAGGACTCTGTGCAGCAGAACTGTGGATCACGAAGTCGGTGTTGGATCGGTTAAAGGCTATCTTTTGTAAGCGCGGCAGCAGTAAGCCTACTCAGAAGAGGACTCTGTGCAGCAGAATTGTGGATCATGAAGCTGGTGTTGGATCGGTTAAGGGTTATCTTTTTTAAGCGCGTCAGCAGTAAGCCTACTCAAAAGAGGACTCTGTGCAGAAGAACTGTGGATCACGAAGCTGGTGTTGGATCGGTTAAGGGTTATCTTTTTTAAGCGGGGCAGCAGTAAGCCTACTAAGAAGAGGACTCTGTGCAGAAGCACTGTGGATCGCGGAGCCGGTATTGGCTCGGTTAAAGGCTATCTTTTGTAAGCGCGGCAGCAGTAAGCCTACTCAAAAGAGGACTCTGTGCAGAAGAACTGTGTATCACGAAGCTGGTGTTGGATCGGTTAAAGGTTATCTTTTGTAAGCACGGCAGCAGGAAGCCTACTCAAAAGAGGACTCTGTGCAGAAGAACTGTGAATCACAAAGCTGGTGTTGGATCGGTTAAAGGCTATCTTTTGTAAGCGCGGCAGCAGGAAGCCTAGTCAGAAGAGGACTCTGTGCAGAAAAACTGTGTATCACGAAGCTGGTGTTGGATCGGTTAAAGGTTATCTTTTGTAAGCGCGGCAGCAGTAAGCCTACTAAGAAGAGGACTCTGTGCAGAAGCACTGTGGATCGCGGAGCCGGTATTGGCTCGGTTAAAGGCTATCTTTTGTAAGCGCGGCAGCAGTAAGCCTACTCAAAAGAGGACTCTGTGCAGAAGAACTGTGTATCACGAAGCTGGTGTTGGATCGGTTACAGGTTATCTTTTGTAAGCGCGGCAGCAGTAAGCCTACTAAGAAGAGGACTCTGTGCAGAAGCACTGTGGATCGCGGAGCCGGTATTGGCTCGGTTAAAGGCTATCTTTTGTAAGCGCGGCAGCAGTAAGCCTACTCAGAAGAGGACTCTGGACTCTGTGCAGAAGAACTGTGTATCACGAAGCTGGTGTTGGATCGGTTAAAGGTTATCTTTTGTAAGCGCGGCAGCAGTAAGCCTACTAAGAAGAGGACTCTGTGCAGAAGCACTGTGGATCGCGGAGCTGGTATTGGCTCGGTTAAAGGCTATCTTTTGTAAGCGCGGCAGCAGTAAGCCTACTCAAAAGAGGACTCTGTGCAGAAGAACTGTGTATCACGAAGCTGGTGTTGGATCGGTTAAAGGTTATCTTTTGTAAGCGCGGCAGCAGTAAGCCTACTAAGAAGAGGACTCTGTGCAGAAGCACTGTGGATCGCGGAGCCGGTATTGGCTCGGTTAAAGGCTATCTTTTGTAAGCGCGGCAGCAGTAAGCCTACTCAAAAGAGGACTCTGTGCAGAAGAACTGTGTATCACGAAGCTGGTGTTGGATCGGTTACAGGTTATCTTTTGTAAGCGCGGCAGCAGTAAGCCTACTAAGAAGAGGACTCTGTGCAGAAGCACTGTGGATCGCGGAGCCGGTATTGGCTCGGTTAAAGGCTATCTTTTGTAAGCGCGGCAGCAGTAAGCCTACTAAGAAGAGGACTCTGTGCAGAAGAACTGTGTATCACGAAGCTGGTGTTGGATCGGTTAAAGGTTATCTTTTGTAAGCACGGCAGCAGGAAGCCTACTCAAAAGAGGACTCTGTGCAGAAGAACTGTGAATCACAAAGCTGGTGTTGGATCGGTTAAAGGCTATCTTTTGTAAGCGCGGCAGCAGGAAGCCTAGTCAGAAGAGGACTCTGTGCAGAAAAACTGTGTATCACGAAGCTGGTGTTGGATCGGTTAAAGGTTATCTTTTGTAAGCGCGGCAGCAGTAAGCCTACTAAGAAGAGGACTCTGTGCAGAAGCACTGTGGATCACGAAGCTAGTGTTCGATCGGTTAAAGGTTATCTTTTGTAAGCGCGGCAGCAGGAAGCCAACTAAGAAGAGGACTCTGTGCAGAAGAACTGTGTATCACGAAGCTGGTGTTGGATCGGTTAAAGGTTATCTTTTGTAAGCGCGGCAGCAGTAAGCCTACTAAGAAGAGGACTCTGTGCAGAAGCACTGTGGATCACGAAGCTAGTGTTGGATCGGTTAAAGGTTATCTTTTGTAAGCGCGGCAGCAGTAAGCCTACTAAGAAGAGGACTCTGTGCAGAAGCGCTGTGGATCGCGGAGCCGGTATTAGCTCGGTCAAAGGCTATCTTTTGTAAGCGCGGCAGCAGGAAGCCTACTCAGAAGAGGACTCTGTGCAGAAAAACTGTGTATCACGAAGCTGGTGTTGGATCGGTTAAAGGTTATCTTTTGTAAGCGCGGCAGCAGTAAGCCTACTAAGAAGAGGACTCTGTGCAGAAGCACTGTGGATCACGAAGCTAGTGTTGGATCGGTTAAAGGTTATCTTTTGTAAGCGCGGCAGCAGGAAGCCTACTCAAAAGAGGACTCTGTGCAGAAGAACTGTGAATCACGAAGCTGGTGTTGGATCGGTTAAAGGCTACCTTTTGTAAGCGCGGCAGCAGGAAGCCTACTCAGAAGAGGACTCTGCGCAGAAGAACTGTTGTAATGGACAACGGTTTTCAGCACAATTGCACTTTCGCAATATAACAATATTGCCTGAGTCATTTAACTCTAAACCGTCTCACATTGCTCAACTCATTGTCAGTGCAATGCACTTTCGGTATGTTGATATTAAATACCTATTTACTGACCTAATTAACGGTCAGCGTATGTGCACTCGGATTACCCTTGTCCATTCACACCAATCATGGTATTAGTCATGACCATGCATTACTTATTAGCTTTAAGTTATAAATATAAGAACATACAGAATAAAGAAAGCTTTACAATCGAGAATTCACTCGTCTACGCTTCGTTCGTAACATGGCGATCCTGCCAGGAGTGCTTACGGTAGTGAAAAACAAAAATCATAAAGACAATATCTGAATTGAAATAGTTTCCTTTTTTACCCGCGAAAATGACGTGGTGGAAACCAGTGCTTACATCTATCATGATAGCCATAACTGGCTACGAAATAGGAAAAGACACCAATACGGAAAGTGAAAAAAAAGAACAAACAAAAATCGTTAAATACGACGAAGATGTACAAACAAGTAAAAATAAAACAAATTATAATATAGAGCAAGTCAGCGCCACTGAACTATTATTGATAATGGCAATATTGACTATGGTGTACGTACTAATTAAGTGCTACGTGAATAAAATAAAAAGGGACGTTCGAAACAGGGCAGAACAAGTCTAACAAGTCACATAAAGGTGAAGTGAAGTGACTTGGTCTTCCGAACCACCGCACAGTGATCCCCATACAACACAAATATTACGACCTAACGGTGCAAGAAGCCCATGCCGTTGGGTACAGAGGATAATACTATTCTTTGAACACAATAAGTAAATTACGACCTAACGGTGCAAGAAGCCCATGCCGTTAGGTACAGAGGTTAATACAAGGAATACATCAATCATCTGAGTCCGGCAACCAACGACACTAACAACAGCAGCACAGGGGGGTGAGATCGTACCAACACCTTAATAGATAATTTTTTTAATTAAGTATGTTCTTTACTTTTAAGTAAACTATAACAAAAAAAAAAAGTAAATTCCAATGCTAATAAATACAACAAAATAATGTAGCAACACTAGTTAAAGAAAAAGTCACGGACAATAATTAGTATGCAATGGGAAGAGACTTTGAACGAAATTAAACCACCAACCCAGGAGTTTAGACTTTCATACAAATGTGTGACACAAAACAGGACTATTAAAGTGGAAACCAGGGAAAAGCATACAAAAATTTTAATAGAGAAATTTAACAAGGTTAGAGCTATACTACATAGGCATTACGATAGGTACACATCCCAACACAGAGAATCAGCAGACCAGATATTTCTAAAACTAAGGGACCAACTCTTAAAAGCCTTTCAACGGCATAATATTAACATTAAAATCCCCCTTACACTGAGATGTGAAGTTGACAGCAATATTGAGGAAACAGAGGAAAGTAAGGCAGACGAAGGTGAAGGAGAAGATAAAGAAACGGAAGATATTGGAAAGAAGCGAAAAGTCAATATAATGGCTTCCACGGTTTTAAGTTTGGGAGCAAAAATTTTGCCCGAATTCGATGGAAAGCCAGAAAATTTGAACAGATTCATTGATGCTATAAATCTCGTTCGTACTTTCAAAGATGAGCATGAAGCAGTGGCTGTGCAACTAGTCAAGACTAAATTGGCTGGCGGCGCACGGCAATTAATAACTAACGAGGACACACTTGCCAAAATTATCGATAAACTGAAATCCGCGGTGAAAGGGGAGTCGACTGAATTAATAACTGCCAAAATTTTAAATATAAAACAAGGCAACAAAACGGCAAACCAATTCGTCGACGAAATAAATACCCTTTGCACTAAGCTTGAGGGAGCGTATATTTCTGAGGGGCTCAGTGGCGAACTAGCCCAGAAGTATACTACCCAAGTAACAGTAAAAGCGCTATCTAGAAACTCCAATTACGATAAAATAAAATTAATAAAGGAAAGTGGCCAGTTCACTAACAGAAACGAGGCTATCGCGAAATTTATCGGCGCAAGCACAGACTCCCCCACCAGTAACATTATATTCTACCACAATAACTTCAGTTCTCCCCAAGGTCAAAATCGTGGCCAAGGACGTGGCCGCGGCCGTTATAACTACAACAGTAACCGTGGAGGCAGTTATAATGAAGACAGGGTCCGTTATAGTAACAGCCAGCGCAACCGGGGTTATAACAATAATGGCCACCGAAATATACCCAACCAAAGGGGACAAATACGAGTTACCTCACATGAGTCGGGAAACTCAGACGCCCCCCTGCCCGCTACGCAGGGGGATCACACTCAGATATAGGGGCAAACGGAATTTTTTATTTGTCCCTGAATATGAGCAGCTTCTCGACTTCATTTACAATAAATAAACAAACCTTTTTAATAGACACAGGAGCGGACATCTCTATAATTAAGGATGACGTCATAAGGAAAAATACTGAAATTAACACTAACCTGACCACATCTATCAAAGGGGTAGGAGAAGGCACAATAACGTCTGAGGGAAGCGTCAACGGTGACCTCATTATAGATAATTATTGGCTCAATCATAACTTTCAAGTAGTAGATCAAAGCTTTCCTGTACCCTGCGACGGGATACTGGGATTAGACTTTATGAAAAAGTATAATTGCGTACTAGATTACACTAGTAAAACAAATTGGCTCATAGTACAGCCAATTAATGGAAAAAAAATTTTTGTTAATATATCATACAGTACCCCAAATCACATTTTTTCCTTGCCAGCAAGATCAGAAGTCGTCAGAGAAATACAAATAAACTCTAACGAGGATAGCTTAGTCATAGCAAATCAAGAAATTCAAAAAGGCATTTTCATTGCAAATACCCTAATATCAACAAAAAGCGCATTCGTAAGGCTCATAAATACGACCAATAAAGAGGTATCAATAAGAAGCTTAAATTTAAAGTCGGAAAGTCTATCCAACTATCATATAGTCGAAAATAATATTTTAAGAGCTCCGAACCACAGAACCGAATTGTTAAGGAGACTCATTAAAGATTTTCCAGAATTCGTTAAAGACAAACTAAAAAGCCTATGCCAGGAATACACGGATATATTTGCATTAGACTCGGATAAAATAACTTCTAACAACTTTTATAAACAAAAACTGAAATTGAAAGATGCAACGCCAGTCTACATAAAAAATTATAGGATACCACACTCACAGAAAGGAGAAATAATAAGGCAAGTAGACAAGTTAATCAAGGATGATATAGTAGAGCCATCTGCATCAGAGTACAATAGTCCAATTTTACTAGTGCCTAAATAATCTCTACCAAACTCCTCTGAAAAACGATGGAGATTGGTCATTGACTATAGACAAATAAATAAAAAGTTAGTAGCTGACAAATATCCACTGCCTCGGATTGACGATATCTTAGACCAACTAGGACGAGCGAAATACTTCTCATGCCTAGATCTCATGTCTGGATTCCATCAGATCGAGTTGGACAAGGATTCGAGGGATATTACGTCGTTTTCAACAAGCCAGGGCTCATTCAGATTCAAAAGGTTGCCCTTTGGCCTGAAAATAGCTCCGAATTCATTTCAGCGTATGATGTCATTGGCTTTTTCAGGACTGTCACCGTCTCAAGTGTTTCTCTACATGGACGACTTAGTCGTCATCGGTTGTTCAGAAAAACATATGCTTGATAACTTAAAAAATGTCTTTGACATTTGCAGAAAATGTAATCTAAAGCTACACCCAGATAAGTGTACATTCTTCCGCCATGAAGTAACTTACCTCGGGCATAAATGCACTGCAAACGGTATATTGCCCGATGAAACAAAACATGAGGCAATAAAAAATTACCCAACGCCGAAAAATGCCGATGAGGCAAGACGGTTCGTTGCCTTTTGTAATTATTATAGACGCTTCATTAAAAATTTTGCTCACTATTCAACACACATCTCAAAGCTAACAAGAAAAAATACTGTTTTCATTTGGTCCAAAGAATGCGACGAAGCATTCCAGTATCTGAAAAGCTCACTCCTAAAACCGCCCTTGCTCCAGTACCCAGATTTTAAAAAAATATTTTACATCACCACTGACGCTAGCAAGGAAGCCTGTGGTGCCATATTAAGCCAGGAATACAATGGAATGCAATTACCAGTTGCTTATGCATCACGAGCCTTTACAAAGGGCGAAAGTAATAAGTCAACAATAGAACAAGAACTAGCGGCCATACACTGGGCAATCAACTTTTTCAGACCCTATATTTATGGTACGAAATTTCGGATCAAAAGTGACCATAAACCACTTACCTATCTTTTTGCCATGAAGAACCCATCGTCCAAACTCACCAGAATGAGACTTGACCTTGAAGAATTTGATTTCGAGGTCGAGTACATCAAAGGAAGAGATAATTGTGGTGCAGACGCTTTATCTCGCATTGATTTTGGACATATCAAAGGAATTACGGAAGCAAATTCGACCATCCGACAAGTATCAACGCGGTCGAAAACCAAAATTGCATTTCCGAATACAGAAGACAGGACAACACACACGACTACCAACTTAAAGGAAAAAGTTTACAACACAATTACGACACACGAAGTGAAAAAGTTACCGTGCCTTAAATTAATTATGAACAGGTGCACCGTAAATAAAAATAGAGATACAAAATTACTCGAATCCTCGCATTTAACACTATTCCATGGAAAAAGGAAAATATATGAAATATCTGCTAAAGAGTTTATTGCTTATGGGAAGATTGAACTAGCGCAATTATTTCCCAAACTTGAAAAAATAGTTGGCAATAAAAACTTTAAAAGCATGAAGATCGCGATCAACGATAATTTATTTAGATATGTCGACATTGAGGAATTTAAAAATATAGGCAACAAAATTTTGAAAACGGTAACGATAGCTATAACACCAAAAATAATCGAAATCACTTCGCCCACACAAAAACTTGAAATATTAAAAAGATATCACGACGATCCCGTATTCGGAGGCCATCCGGGATTCACACGATTCTTATCAAAACTCCGACGAACATATTTTTGGAAGAACATGACTTCAGACGTGAAGGCCTATATCCGAAAATGTGAGAAATGCAAAGAAAATAAATATGGCAAAAACCATATTGAACCTCTTATAAAAACTAACACGCCAGCTAGAGCTTTTGATGTCGTGCAAATTGACACAATAGGCCCCTTCCCTAAATCATTTCACGGAAATGAATATGCTTTAACTATAATCTGCGAAATAACAAAATTCCTCATTACCATCGCAATTCCAAATAAATCTGCCCTCATAGTAGCCAAATCAATAGTAGAAAACTGCATATTGGTTCATGGACCTTTACAAGAAATTTTAACAGATATGGGCACAGAATATAAAAATGAAACATTTAACGAAATCTGTAAACTATTAAATATAAAAAATAAAACTTCTACACCATACCATCACCAGACGTTAGGTGTAGTTGAGCGATCACACAGAACTTTAAACGAATATATCAGGGCTTACATATCAGGAGACAAACTGGACTGGGACCTCTGGCTTAAGTACTTTACATACTGCTACAATACAACTCCATCAACCACTCATGGTTACACTCCGTTTGAATTGGTATACGGGAAAATTGCTGCCCCGTATGACTTTATGTTGACCGGGAAAGTTGATCCCATATATAATATTGATAACTACAAATCCGAACTAAAATTTAAATTGCAAACAGGCCAAAAGCGAGCATCAGAATTGTTAGAAGTAGCAAAAGAAAAAACAAAAGAAAGGTATGACCGGAAATCAAAACCACAAATTATTAAGGAAAACGATATGGTATACTTGAAAAATGAAGCTAACCACAAATGAGACAAGATTTACAAAGGTCCTTATAAAGTGCTTGAAACTGATTGCTTAGGAAACTGCAAAATTAATGTTAATTCAAAAGAAAAAATTGTACACAAAAATAGACTAAAAAAAGCATAAGTAAATAAGAAACATATTTATGCACAAATTTAATCATATGCTTTATAAGTTAGCACGTTAAAACGAATACCACCGGCCGGCGGTATTATTTTATTAAATAGACAAACTATTATATGTATTAAATAGACAAGCTATTATGTGTATTAAACAAACACAATAAAAAAAAAAAAAGAAAAAAAACAAAAAGAAAAATATAAATATTTGTCTCTTTGTTTTCTCTTTTTTTTTTTTTTTTCCCAAAAAGGGAAGGTGTAATGGACAACGGTTTTCAGCACAATTGCACTTTCGCAATATAACAATATTGCCTGAGTCATTTAACTCTAAACCATCTCACATTGCTCAACTCATTGTCAGTGCTATGCACTTTCGGTATGTTGATATTAAATACCTATTTACTGACCTAATTAACGGTCAGCGTATGTGCACTCGGATTACCCTTGTCCATTCACACCAATCATGGTATTAGTCATGACCATGCATTACTTATTAGCTTTAAGTTATAAATATAAGAACATACAGAATAAAGAAAGCTTTACAACCGAGAATTCACTCGTCTACGCTTCGTTCGTAACACTGTGGATCACGAAGCTAGTGTTGGATCGGTTAAGGGTTATCTTTTGTAAGCGCGGTAGCAGTAAGCCTACTCAGAAGAGGACTCTGCGCAGAAGAACTGTGGATCACGAAGCTAGTGTTGGGTCGGTTAAAGGTTATCTTTTGTAAGCGCGGCAGCAGGAAGCCTACTCAGAAGAGGACTCTGCGCAGAAGAACTGTGGATCACGAAGCTAGTGTTGGATCGGTTAAGGGTTATCTTTTGTAAGCGCGGTAGCAGTAAGCCTACTCAGAAGAGGACTCTGTGCAGAAGAACTGTGGATCACGAAGCTAGTGTTGGATCGGTTAAAGGTTATCTTTTGTAAGCGCGGCAGCAGGAAGCCTACTCAGAAGAGGACTCTGCGCAGAAGAACTGTGGATCACGAAGCTAGTGTTGGATCGGTTAAAGGTTATCTTTTGTAAGCGCGGTAGCAGTAAGCCTACTCAGAAGAGGACTCTGTGCAGAAGAACTGTGGATCACGAAGCTAGTGTTGGATCGGTTAAAGGTTATCTTTTGTAAGCGCGGCAGCAGGAAGCCTACTCAGAAGAGGACTCTGTGCAGAAGAACTGTGGATCACGAAACTAGTGTTGGGTCGGTTAAAGGTTATCTTTTGTAAGCGCGGCAGCAGGAAGCCTACTCAGAAGAGGACTCTGCGCAGAAGAACTGTGGATCACGAAGCTAGTGTTGGATCGGTTAAGGGTTATCTTTTGTAAGTGCGGCAGCAGTAAGCCTACTAAGAAGAGGACTCTGTGCAGAAGCACTGTGGATCGCGGAGCCGGTGTTTGCTCTGTTAAAGGCTATCTTTTGTAAGCGCGGCAGCAGTAAGCCTACTCAGAAGAGGACTCTGTGCAGAAGAACTGTGGATCACGAAACCGGTGTTGGATCGGTTAAAGGCTATCTTTTGTAAGTGCGGCAGCAGTAAGCCTACTCAGAAGAGGACTCTGTGCAGCAGAACTGTGGATCATGAAGCTGGTGTTGGATCGGTTAAGGGTTATCTTTTTTAAGCGCGTCAGCAGGAAGCCTACTCAGAAGAGGACTCTGCGCAGAAGAACTGTGGATCACGAAGCTAGTGTTGGATCGGTTAAGGGTTATCTTTTGTAAGCGCGGTAGCAGTAAGCCTACTCAGAAGAGGACTCTGTGCAGAAGAACTGTGGATCACGAAGCTAGTGTTGGATCGGTTAAAGGTTATCTTTTGTAAGCGCGGCAGCAGGAAGCCTACTCAGAAGAGGACTCTGAGCAGAAGAACTGTGGATCACGAAGCTAGTGTTGGATCGGTTAAGGGTTATCTTTTGTAAGCGCGGTAGCAGTAAGCCTACTCAGAAGAGGACTCTGTGCAGAAGAACTGTGGATCACGAAGCTGGTGTTGGATCGGTTAAAGGTTATCTTTTGTAAGCGCGGCAGCAGGAAGCCTACTCACAAGAGGACTCTTTGCAGAAGAACTGTGGATCACGAAACTAGTGGTGGGTCGGTTAAAGGTTATCTTTTGTAAGCGCGGCAGCAGGAAGCCTACTCAGAAGAGGACTCTGCGCAGAAGAACTGTGGATCACGAAGCTAGTGTTGGATCGGTTAAGGGTTATCTTTTGTAAGCACGGCAGCAGGAAGCCTACTCAAAAGAGGACTCTGTGCAGAAGAACTGTGAATCACAAAGCTGGTGTTGGATCGGTTAAAGGCTATCTTTTGTAAGCGCGGTAGCAGTAAGCCTACTCAGAAGAGGACTCTGTGCAGAAGAACTGTGGATCACGAAACTAGTGGTGGGTCGGTTAAAGGTTATCTTTTGTAAGCGCGGCAGCAAGAAGCCTACTCAGAAGAGGACTCTGCGCAGAAGAACTGTGGATCACGAAGCTAGTGTTGGATCGGTTAAGGGTTATCTTTTGTAAGCACGGCAGCAGGAAGCCTACTCAAAAGAGGACTCTGTGCAGAAGAACTGTGCATCACAAAGCTGGTGTTGGATCGGTTAAAGGCTATCTTTTGTAAGCGCGGCTGCAGGAAGCCTACTCAGAAGAGGACTCTGCGCAGAAGAACTGTGGATCACGGAGCTATTGTTGGATCGGTTAAGGGTTATCTTTTGTAAGCGCGGTAGCAGTAAGCCTACTCAGAAGAGGACTCTGTGCAGAAGAAATGTGGATCACGAAGCTAGTGTTGGATCGGTTAAAGGTTATCTTTTGTAAGCGCGGCAGCAGGAAGCCTACTCAAAAGAGGACTCTGTGCAGAAGAACTGTGAATCACGAAGCTGGTGTTGGATCGGTTAAAGGTTATCTTTTGTAAGCGCGGCAGCAGTAAGCCTACTAAGAAGAGGACTCTGTGCAGAAGCACTGTGTATCACGAAGCTGGTGTTGGATCGGTTAAAGGTTATCTTTTGTAAGCGCGGCAGCAGTAAGCCTACTCAGAAGAGGACTCTGTGCAGAAGAACTGTGGATCACGAAGCCGGTGTTGGATCGGTTAAAGGCTATCTTTTGTAAGTGCGGCAGCAGTAAGCCTACTCAGAAGAGGACTCTGTGCAGCAGAACTGTGGATCATGAAGCTGGTGTTGGATAGGTTAAGGGTTATCTTTTTTAAGCGCGTCAGCAGGAAGCCTACTCAGAAGAGGACTCTGCGCAGAAGAACTGTGGATCACGAAGCTAGTGTTGGATCGGTTAAGGGTTATCTTTTGTAAGCGCGGCAGCAGTAAGCCTACTCAGAAGAGGACTCTGTGCAGAAGAACTGTGGATCACGAAGCTAGTGTTGGATCGGTTAAGGGTTATCTTTTGTAAGCGCGGTAGCAGTAAGCCTACTCAGAAGAGGACTCTGTGCAGAAGAACTGTGGATCACGAAGCTAGTGTTGGATCGGTTAAGGGTTATCTTTTGTAAGCGCGGTAGCAGTACGCCTACTCAGAAGAGGACTCTGTGCAGAAGAACTGTGGATCACGAAACTAGTGTTGGATCGGTTAAAGGTTATCTTTTGTAAGCGCGGCAGCAGGAAGCCTACTCAGAAGAGGACTCTGTGCAGAAGAACTGTGAATCACGAAGCTGGTGTTGGATCGGTTAAAGGTTATCTTTTGTAAGCGCGGCAGCAGTAAGCCTACTAAGAAGAGGACTCTGTGCAGAAGCACTGTGTATCACGAAGCTGGTGTTGGATCGGTTAAAGGTTATCTTTTGTAAGCGCGGCAGCAGTAAGCCTACTCAGAAGAGGACTCTGTGCAGAAGAACTGTGGATCACGAAGCCGGTGTTGGATCGGTTATAGGCTATCTTTTGTAAGTGCGGCAGCAGTAAGCCTACTCAGAAGAGGACTCTGTGCAGAAGAACTGTGGATCACGAAGCTAGTGTTGGATCGGTTAAAGGTTATCTTTTGTAAGCGCGGCAGCAGGAAGCCTACTCAGAAGAGGACTCTGTGCAGAAGAACTGTGGATCACGAAACTAGTGGTGGGTCGGTTAAAGGTTATCTTTTGTAAGCGCGGCAGCAGGAAGCCTACTCAGAAGAGGACTCTGCGCAGAAGAACTGTGGATCACGAAGCTAGTGTTGGATCGGTTAAGGGGTATCTTTTGTAAGCACGGCAGCAGGAAGCCTACTCAAAAGAGGACTCTGTGCAGAAGAACTGTGAATCACAAAGCTGGTGTGGGATCGGTTAAAGGCTATCTTTTGTAAGCGCGGCTGCAGGAAGCCTACTCAGAAGAGGACTCTGCGCAGAAGAACTGTGGATCACGAAGCTAGTGTTGGATCGGTTAAGGGTTATCTTTTGTAAGCGCGGTAGCAGTAAGCCTACTCAGAAGAGGACTCTGTGCAGAAGAAATGTGGATCACGAAGCTAGTGTTGGATCGGTTAAAGGTTATCTTTTGTAAGCGCGGCAGCAGGAAGCCTACTCAAAAGAGGACTCTGTGCAGAAGAACTGTGAATCACGAAGCTGGTGTTGGATCGGTTAAAGGTTATCTTTTGTAAGCGCGGCAGCAGTAAGCCTACTAAGAAGAGGACTCTGTGCAGAAGAACTGTGTATCACGAAGCTGGTGTTGGATCGGTTAAAGGTTATCTTTTGTAAGCGCGGCAGTAGTAAGCCTACTCAGAAGAGGACTCTGTGCAGAAGAACTGTGGATCACGAAGCCGGTGTTGGATCGGTTAAAGGCTATCTTTTGTAAGTGCGGCAGCAGTAAGCCTACTCAGAAGAGGACTCTGTGCAGCAGAACTGTGGATCATGAAGCTGGTGTTGGATCGGTTAAGGGTTATCTTTTTTAAGCGCGTCAGCAGGAAGCCTACTCAGAAGAGGACTCTGCGCAGAAGAACTGTGGATCACGAATCTAGTGTTGGATCGGTTAAGGGTTATCTTTTGTAAGCGCGGCAGCAGTAAGCCTACTCAGAAGAGGACTCTGCGCAGAAGAACTGTGGATCACGAAGCTAGTGTTGGATCGGTTAAGGGTTATCTTTTGTAAGCGCGGTAGCAGTAAGCCTACTCAGAAGAGGACTCTGTGCAGAAGAACTGTGGATCACGAAACTAGTGTTGGATCGGTTAAAGGTTATCTTTTGTAAGCGCGGCAGCAGGAAGCCTACTCAAAAGAGGACTCTGTGCAGAAGAACTGTGGATCACGAAGCTAGTGTTGGATCGGTTAAGGGTTATCTTTTGTAAGCGCGGCAGCAGTAAGCCTACTCAGAAGAGGACTCTGTGCAGCAGAACTGTGGATCATGAAGCTGGTGTTGGATCGGTTAAGGGTTATCTTTTGTAAGCGCGTCAGCAGGAAGCCTACTCAGAAGAGGACTCTGTGCAGAAGAAATGTGGATCACGAAGCTAGTGTTGGATCGGTTAAGGGTTATCTTTTGTAAGCGCGGCAGCAGTAAGCCTACTCAGAAGAGGACTTTGTGCAGAAGAACTGTGGATCACGAAGCTAGTGTTGGATCGGTTAAGGGTTATCTTTTGTAAGCGCGGTAGCAGTAAGCCTACTCAGAAGAGGACTCTGTGCAGAAGAACTGTGGATCACGAAGCTAGTGTTGGATCGGTTAAGGGTTATCTTTTGTAAGCGCGGTAGCAGTAAGCCTACTCAGAAGAGGACTCTGTGCAGAAGAACTGTGGATCACGAAACTAGTGTTGGATCGGTTAAAGGTTATCTTTTGTAAGCGCGGCAGCAGGAAGCCTACTCAAAAGAGGACTCTGTGCAGAAGAACTGTGAATCACGAAGCTGGTGTTGGATCGGTTAAAGGTTATCTTTTGTAAGCGCGGCAGCAGTAAGCCTACTAAGAAGAGGACTCTGTGCAGAAGCACTGTGTATCACGAAGCTGGTGTTGGATCGGTTAAAGGTTATCTTTTGTAAGCGCGGCAGCAGTAAGCCTACTCAGAAGAGGACTCTGTGCAGAAGAACTGTGGATCACGAAGCCGGTGTTGGATCGGTTAAAGGCTATCTTTTGTAAGTGCGGCAGCAGTAAGCCTACTCAGAAGAGGACTCTGTGCAGAAGAACTGTGGATCACGAAGCTAGTGTTGGATCGGTTAAAGGTTATCTTTTGTAAGCGCGGCAGCAGGAAGCCTACTCAGAAGAGGACTCTGTGCAGAAGAACTGTGGATCACGAAACTAGTGGTGGGTCGGTTAAAGGTTATCTTTTGTAAGCGCGGCAGCAGGAAGCCTACTCAGAAGAGGACTCTGCGCAGAAGAACTGTGGATCACGAAGCTAGTGTTGGATCGGTTAAGGGTTATCTTTTGTAAGCACGGCAGCAGGAAGCCTACTCAAAAGAGGACTCTGTGCAGAAGAACTGTGAATCACAAAGCTGGTGTTGGATCGGTTAAAGGCTATCTTTTGTAAGCGCGACTGCAGGAAGCCTACTCAGAAGAGGACTCTGCGCAGAAGAACTGTGGATCACGAAGCTAGTGTTGGATCGGTTAAGGGTTATCTTTTGTAAGCGCGGTAGCAGTAAGCCTACTCAGAAGAGGACTCTGTGCAGAAGAAATGTGGATCACGAAGCTAGTGTTGGATCGGTTAAAGGTTATCTTTTGTAAGCGCGGCAGCAGGAAGCCTACTCAAAAGAGGACTCTGTGCAGAAGAACTGTGAATCACGAAGCTGGTGTTGGATCGGTTAAAGGTTATCTTTTGTAAGCGCGGCAGCAGTAAGCCTACTAAGAAGAGGACTCTGTGCAGAAGCACTGTGTATCACGAAGCTGGTGTTGGATCGGTTAAAGGTTATCTTTTGTAAGCGCGGCAGCAGTAAGCCTACTCAGAAGAGGACTCTGTGCAGAAGAACTGTGGATCACGAAGCCGGTGTTGGATCGGTTAAAGGCTATCTTTTGTAAGTGGGGCAGCAGTAAGCCTACTCAGAAGAGGACTCTGTGCAGCAGAACTGTGGATCATGAAGCTGGTGTTGGATCGGTTAAGGGTTATCTTTTTTAAGCGCGTCAGCAGGAAGCCTACTCAGAAGAGGACTCTGCGCAGAAGAACTGTGGATCACGAATCTAGTGTTGGATCGGTTAAGGGTTATCTTTTGTAAGCGCGGCAGCAGTAAGCCTACTCAGAAGAGGACTCTGCGCAGAAGAACTGTGGATCACGAAGCTAGTGTTGGATCGGTTAAGGGTTATCTTTTGTAAGCGCGGTAGCAGTAAGCCTACTCAGAAGAGGACTCTGTGCAGAAGAACTGTGGATCACGAAACTAGTGTTGGATCGGTTAAAGGTTATCTTTTGTAAGCGCGGCAGCAGGAAGCCTACTCAAAAGAGGACTCTGTGCAGAAGAACTGTGGATCACGAAGCTAGTGTTGGATCGGTTAAGGGTTATCTTTTGTAAGCGCGGCAGCAGTAAGCCTACTCAGAAGAGGACTCTGTGCAGCAGAACTGTGGATCATGAAGCTGGTGTTGGATCGGTTAAGGGTTATCTTTTTTAAGCGCGTCAGCAGGAAGCCTACTCAGAAGAGGACTCTGCGCAGAGGAACTGTGGATCACGAAGCTAGTGTTGGATCGGTTAAGGGTTATCTTTTGTAAGCGCGGCAGCAGTAAGCCTACTCAGAAGAGGACTTTGTGCAGAAGAACTGTGGATCACGAAGCTAGTGTTGGATCGGTTAAGGGTTATCTTTTGTAAGCGCGGTAGCAGTAAGCCTACTCAGAAGAGGACTCTGTGCAGAAGAACTGTGGATCACGAAGCTAGTGTTGGATCGGTTAAGGGTTATCTTTTGTAAGCGCGGTAGCAGTAAGCCTACTCAGAAGAGGACTCTGTGCAGAAGAACTGTGGATCACGAAACTAGTGTTGGATCGGTTAAAGGTTATCTTTTGTAAGCGCGGCAGCAGGAAGCCTACTCAAAAGAGGACTCTGTGCAGAAGAACTGTGAATCACGAAGCTGGTGTTGGATCGGTTAAAGGTTATCTTTTGTAAGCGCGGCAGCAGTAAGCCTACTAAGAAGAGGACTCTGTGCAGAAGCACTGTGTATCACGAAGCTGGTGTTGGATCGGTTAAAGGTTATCTTTTGTAAGCGCGGCAGCAGTAAGCCTACTCAGAAGAGGACTCTGTGCAGAAGAACTGTGGATCACGAAACCGGTGTTGGATCGGTTAAAGGCTATCTTTTGTAAGTGCGGCAGCAGTAAGCCTACTCAGAAGAGGACTCTGTGCAGAAGAACTGTGGATCACGAAGCTAGTGTTGGATCGGTTAAAGGTTATCTTTTGTAAGCGCGGCAGCAGGAAGCCTACTCAGAAGAGGACTCTGTGCAGAAGAACTGTGGATCACGAAACTAGTGGTGGGTCGGTTAAAGGTTATCTTTTGTAAGCGCGGCAGCAGGAAGCCTACTCAGAAGAGGACTCTGCGCAGAAGAACTGTGGATCACGAAGCTAGTGTTGGATCGGTTAAGGGTTATCTTTTGTAAGCACGGCAGCAGGAAGCCTACTCAAAAGAGGACTCTGTGCAGAAGAACTGTGAATCACAAAGCTGGTGTTGGATCGGTTAAAGGCTATCTTTTGTAAGCGCGGCAGCAGTAAGCCTACTCAGAAGAGGACTCTGTGCAGAAGAACTGTGGATCACGAAGCTAGTGTTGGATCGGTTAAGGGTTATCTTTTGTAAGCGCGGTAGCAGTAAGCCTACTCAGAAGAGGACTCTGTGCAGAAGAAATGTGGATCACGAAGCTAGTGTTGGATCGGTTAAAGGTTATCTTTTGTAAGCGCGGCAGCAGGAAGCCTACTCAAAAGAGGACTCTGTGCAGAAGAACTGTGAATCACGAAGCTGGTGTTGGATCGGTTAAAGGTTATCTTTTGTAAGCGCGGCAGCAGTAAGCCTACTAAGAAGAGGACTCTGTGCAGAAGCACTGTGTATCACGAAGCTGGTGTTGGATCGGTTAAAGGTTATCTTTTGTAAGCGCGGCAGCAGTAAGCCTACTCAGAAGAGGACTCTGTGCAGAAGAACTGTGGATCACGAAGCCGGTGTTGGATCGGTTAAGGGTTATCTTTTGTAAGTGCGGCAGCAGTAAGCCTACTCAGAAGAGGACTCTGTGCAGAAGAACTGTGGATCACGAAGCTAGTGTTGGATCGGTTAAAGGTTATCTTTTGTAAGCGCGGCAGCAGGAAGCCTACTCAGAAGAGGACTCTGTGCAGAAGAACTGTGGATCACGAAGCTGGTGTTGGATCGGTTAAAGGTTATCTTTTGTAAGCGCGGCAGCAGTAAGCCTACTCAGAAGAGGACTTTGTGCAGAAGAACTGTGGATCACGAAGCTAGTGTTGGATCGGTTAAGGGTTATCTTTTGTAAGTGCGGCAGCAGTAAGCCTACTCAGAAGAGGACTCTGTGCAGAAGAACTGTGGATCACGAAGCTAGTGTTGGATCGGTTAAAGGTTATCTTTTGTAAGCGCGGCAGCAGGAAGCCTACTCAGAAGAGGACTTTGTGCAGAAGAACTGTGGATCACGAAGCTAGTGTTGGATCGGTTAAGGGTTATCTTTTGTAAGTGCGGCAGCAGTAAGCCTACTCAGAAGAGGACTCTGTGCAGAAGAACTGTGGATCACGAAGCTAGTGTTGGATCGGTTAAGGGTTATCTTTTGTAAGCGCGGCAGCAGTAAGCCTACTCAGAAGAGGACTTTGTGCAGAAGAACTGTGGATCACGAAGCTAGTGTTGGATCGGTTAAGGGTTATCTTTTGTAAGCGCGGTAGCAGTAAGCCTACTCAGAAGAGGACTCTGTGCAGAAGAACTGTGGATCACGAAGCTAGTGTTGGATCGGTTAAGGGTTATCTTTTGTAAGCGCGGTAGCAGTAAGCCTACTCAGAAGAGGACTCTGTGCAGAAGAACTGTGGATCACGAAACTAGTGTTGGATCGGTTAAAGGTTATCTTTTGTAAGCGCGGCAGCAGGAAGCCTACTCAAAAGAGGACTCTGTGCAGAAGAACTGTGAATCACGAAGCTGGTGTTGGATCGGTTAAAGGTTATCTTTTGTAAGCGCGGCAGCAGTAAGCCTACTAAGAAGAGGACTCTGTGCAGAAGCACTGTGTATCACGAAGCTGGTGTTGGATCGGTTAAAGGTTATCTTTTGTAAGCGCGGCAGCAGTAAGCCTACTCAGAAGAGGACTTTGTGCAGAAGAACTGTGGATCACGAAGCTAGTGTTGGATCGGTTAAGGGTTATCTTTTGTAAGTGCGGCAGCAGTAAGCCTACTCAGAAGAGGACTCTGTGCAGAAGAACTGTGGATCACGAAGCTAGTGTTGGATCGGTTAAAGGTTATCTTTTGTAAGCGCGGCAGCAGGAAGCCTACTCAGAAGAGGACTCTGTGCAGAAGAACTGTGGATCACGAAACTAGTGGTGGGTCGGTTAAAGGTTATCTTTTGTAAGCGCGGCAGCAGGAAGCCTACTCAGAAGAGGACTCTGCGCAGAAGAACTGTGGATCACGAAGCTAGTGTTGGATCGGTTAAGGGTTATCTTTTGTAAGCACGGCAGCAGGAAGCCTACTCAAAAGAGGACTCTGTGCAGAAGAACTGTGAATCACAAAGCTGGTGTTGGATCGGTTAAAGGCTATCTTTTGTAAGCGCGGCAGCAGTAAGCCTACTCAGAAGAGGACTCTGTGCAGAAGAACTGTGGATCACGAAGCTAGTGTTGGATCGGTTAAGGGTTATCTTTTGTAAGCGCGGTAGCAGTAAGCCTACTCAGAAGAGGACTCTGTGCAGAAGAAATGTGGATCACGAAGCTAGTGTTGGATCGGTTAAAGGTTATCTTTTGTAAGCGCGGCAGCAGTAAGCCTACTCAGAAGAGGACTCTGTGAAGAAGAACTGTGGATCACGAAGCTAGTGTTGGATCGGTTAAGGGTTATCTTTTGTAAGCGCGGTAGCAGTAAGCCTACTCAGAAGAGGACTCTGTGCAGAAGAAATGTGGATCACGAAGCTAGTGTTGGATCGGTTAAGGGTTATCTTTTGTAAGCGCGGTAGCAGTAAGCCTACTTAGAAGAGGACTCTGTGCAGAAGAACTGTGGATCACGAAGCTAGTGTTGGATCGGTTAAGGGTTATCTTTTGTAAGCGCGGTAGCAGTAAGCCTACTCAGAAGAGGACTCTGTGCAGAAGAACTGTGGATCACGAAACTAGTGTTGGATCGGTTAAAGGTTATCTTTTGTAAGCGCGGCAGCAGGAAGCCTACTCAAAAGAGGACTCTGTGCAGAAGAACTGTGAATCACGAAGCTGGTGTTGGATCGGTTAAAGGTTATCTTTTGTAAGCGCGGCAGCAGGAAGCCTACTCAAAAGAGGACTCTGTGCAGAAGAACTGTGAATCACGAAGCTAGTGTTGGATCGGTTAAAGGTTATCTTTTGTAAGCGCGGCAGCAGTAAGCCTACTAAGAAGAGGACTCTGTGCAGAAGAACTGTGGATCACGAAGCTAGTGTTGGATCGGTTAAGGGTTATCTTTTGTAAGCGCGGTAGCAGTAAGCCTACTCAGAAGAGGACTCTGTGCAGAAGAACTGTGGATCACGAAGCTAGTGTTGGATCGGTTAAGGGTTATCTTTTGTAAGCGCGGTAGCAGTAAGCCTACTCAGAAGAGGACTCTGTGCAGAAGAAATGTGGATCACGAAGCTAGTGTTGGATCGGTTAAAGGTTATCTTTTGTAAGCGCGGCAGCAGTAAGCCTACTCAGAAGAGGACTCTGTGCAGAAGAACTGTGGATCACGAAGCTAGTGTTGGATCGGTTAAGGGTTATCTTTTGTAAGCGCGGCAGCAGTAAGCCTACTCAGAAGAGGACTTTGTGCAGAAGAACTGTGGATCACGAAGCTAGTGTTGGATCGGTTAAGGGTTATCTTTTGTAAGCGCGGTAGCAGTAAGCCTACTCAGAAGAGGACTCTGTGCAGAAGAACTGTGGATCACGAAGCTAGTGTTGGATCGGTTAAGGGTTATCTTTTGTAAGCGCGGTAGCAGTAAGCCTACTCAGAAGAGGACTCTGTGCAGAAGAACTGTGGATCACGAAACTAGTGTTGGATCGGTTAAAGGTTATCTTTTGTAAGCGCGGCAGCAGGAAGCCTACTCAAAAGAGGACTCTGTGCAGAAGAACTGTGAATCACGAAGCTGGTGTTGGATCGGTTAAAGGTTATCTTTTGTAAGCGCGGCAGCAGTAAGCCTACTAAGAAGAGGACTCTGTGCAGAAGCACTGTGTATCACGAAGCTGGTGTTGGATCGGTTAAAGGTTATCTTTTGTAAGCGCGGCAGCAGTAAGCCTACTCAGAAGAGGACTCTGTGCAGAAGAACTGTGGATCACGAAACTAGTGGTGGGTCGGTTAAAGGTTATCTTTTGTAAGCGCGGCAGCAGGAAGCCTACTCAGAAGAGGACTCTGCGCAGAAGAACTGTGGATCACGAAGCTAGTGTTGGATCGGTTAAGGGTTATCTTTTGTAAGCACGGCAGCAGGAAGCCTACTCAAAAGAGGACTCTGTGCAGAAGAACTGTGGATCACGAAGCTCGTGTTGGATCGGTTAAAGGTTATCTTTTGTAAGCGCGGCAGCAGTAAGCCTACTCAGAAGAGGACTCTGTGCAGAAGAACTGTGGATCACGAAGCTAGTGTTGGATCGGTTAAGGGTTATCTTTTGTAAGCGCGGTAGCAGTAAGCCTACTCAGAAGAGGACTCTGTGCAGAAGAAATGTGTATCACGAAGCTAGTGTTGGATCGGTTAAAGGTTATCTTTTGTAAGCGCGGCAGCAGGAAGCCTACTCAAAAGAGGACTCTGTGCAGAAGAACTGTGAATCACGAAGCTGGTGTTGGATCGGTTAAAGGTTATCTTTTGTAAGCGCGGCAGCAGTAAGCCTACTAAGAAGAGGACTCTGTGCAGAAGAACTGTGGATCACGAAGCTAGTGTTGGATCGGTTAAAGGTTATCTTTTGTAAGCGCGGCAGCAGGAAGCCTACTCAGAAGAGGACTCTGCGCAGAAGAACTGTGGATCACGAAGCTAGTGTTGGATCGGTTAAGGGTTATCTTTTGTAAGCACGGCAGCAGGAAGCCTACTCAAAAGAGGACTCTGTGCAGAAGAACTGTGGATCACGAAGCTAGTGTTGGATCGGTTAAAGGTTATCTTTTGTAAGCGCGGCAGCAGTAAGCCTACTCAGAAGAGGACTCTGTGCAGAAGAACTGTGGATCACGAAGCTAGTGTTGGATCGGTTAAGGGTTATCTTTTGTAAGCGCGGTAGCAGTAAGCCTACTCAGAAGAGGACTCTGTGCAGAAGAAATGTGGATCACGAAGCTAGTGTTGGATCGGTTAAAGGTTATCTTTTGTAAGCGCGGCAGCAGGAAGCCTACTCAAAAGAGGACTCTGTGCAGAAGAACTGTGGATCACGAAGCTAGTGTTGGATCGGTTAAAGGTTATCTTTTGTAAGCGCGGCAGCAGGAAGCCTACTCAGAAGAGGACTCTGCGCAGAAGAACTGTGGATCACGAAGCTAGTGTTGGATCGGTTAAGGGTTATCTTTTGTAAGCACGGCAGCAGGAAGCCTACTCAAAAGAGGACTCTGTGCAGAAGAACTGTGGATCACGAAGCTAGTGTTGGATCGGTTAAAGGTTATCTTTTGTAAGCGCGGCAGCAGTAAGCCTACTCAGAAGAGGACTCTGTGCAGAAGAACTGTGGATCACGAAACTAGTGGTGGGTCGGTTAAAGGTTATCTTTTGTAAGCGCGGCAGCAGGAAGCCTACTCAGAAGAGGACTCTGCGCAGAAGAACTGTGGATCACGAAGCTAGTGTTGGATCGGTTAAGGGTTATCTTTTGTAAGCACGGCAGCAGGAAGCCTACTCAAAAGAGGACTCTGTGCAGAAGAACTGTGGATCACGAAGCTAGTGTTGGATCGGTTAAAGGTTATCTTTTGTAAGCGCGGCAGCAGTAAGCCTACTCAGAAGAGGACTCTGTGCAGAAGAACTGTGGATCACGAAGCTAGTGTTGGATCGGTTAAGGGTTATCTTTTGTAAGCGCGGTAGCAGTAAGCCTACTCAGAAGAGGACTCTGTGCAGAAGAAATGTGGATCACGAAGCTAGTGTTGGATCGGTTAAAGGTTATCTTTTGTAAGCGCGGCAGCAGGAAGCCTACTCAAAAGAGGACTCTGTGCAGAAGAACTGTGAATCACGAAGCTGGTGTTGGATCGGTTAAAGGTTATCTTTTGTAAGCGCGGCAGCAGTAAGCCTACTAAGAAGAGGACTCTGTGCAGAAGAACTGTGGATCACGAAGCTAGTGTTGGATCGGTTAAGGGTTATCTTTTGTAAGCGCGGCAGCAGTAAGCCTACTCAGAAGAGGACTCTGTGCAGCAGAACTGTGGATCATGAAGCTGGTGTTGGATCGGTTAAGGGTTATCTTTTTTAAGCGCGTCAGCAGGAAGCCTACTCAGAAGAGGACTCTGCGCAGAAGAACTGTGGATCACGAAGCTAGTGTTGGATCGGTTAAGGGTTATCTTTTGTAAGCGCGGCAGCAGTAAGCCTACTCAGAAGAGGACTTTGTGCAGAAGAACTGTGGATCACGAAGCTAGTGTTGGATCGGTTAAGGGTTATCTTTTGTAAGCGCGGTAGCAGTAAGCCTACTCAGAAGAGGACTCTGTGCAGAAGAACTGTGGATCACGAAGCTAGTGTTGGATCGGTTAAGGGTTATCTTTTGTAAGCGCGGTAGCAGTAAGCCTACTCAGAAGAGGACTCTGTGCAGAAGAACTGTGGATCACGAAACTAGTGTTGGATCGGTTAAAGGTTATCTTTTGTAAGCGCGGCAGCAGGAAGCCTACTCAAAAGAGGACTCTGTGCAGAAGAACTGTGAATCACGAAGCTGGTGTTGGATCGGTTAAAGGTTATCTTTTGTAAGCGCGGCAGCAGTAAGCCTACTAAGAAGAGGACTCTGTGCAGAAGCACTGTGTATCACGAAGCTGGTGTTGGATCGGTTAAAGGTTATCTTTTGTAAGCGCGGCAGCAGTAAGCCTACTCAGAAGAGGACTCTGTGCAGAAGAACTGTGGATCACGAAGCCGGTGTTGGATCGGTTAAAGGCTATCTTTTGTAAGTGCGGCAGCAGTAAGCCTACTCAGAAGAGGACTCTGTGCAGAAGAACTGTGGATCACGAAGCTAGTGTTGGATCGGTTAAAGGTTATCTTTTGTAAGCGCGGCAGCAGGAAGCCTACTCAGAAGAGGACTCTGTGCAGAAGAACTGTGGATCACGAAACTAGTGGTGGGTCGGTTAAAGGTTATCTTTTGTAAGCGCGGCAGCAGGAAGCCTACTCAGAAGAGGACTCTGCGCAGAAGAACTGTGGATCACGAAGCTAGTGTTGGATCGGTTAAGGGTTATCTTTTGTAAGCACGGCAGCAGGAAGCCTACTCAAAAGAGGACTCTGTGCAGAAGAACTGTGAATCACAAAGCTGGTGTTGGATCGGTTAAAGGCTATCTTTTGTAAGCGCGGCTGCAGGAAGCCTACTCAGAAGAGGACTCTGCGCAGAAGAACTGTGGATCACGAAGCTAGTGTTGGATCGGTTAAGGGTTATCTTTTGTAAGCGCGGCAGCAGTAAGCCTACTCAGAAGAGGACTCTGTGCAGAAGAAATGTGGATCACGAAGCTAGTGTTGGATCGGTTAAAGGTTATCTTTTGTAAGCGCGGCAGCAGGAAGCCTACTCAGAAGAGGACTCTGTGCAGAAGAACTGTGAATCACGAAGCTGGTGTTGGATCGGTTAAAGGTTATCTTTTGTAAGCGCGGCAGCAGTAAGCCTACTAAGAAGAGGACTCTGTGCAGAAGAACTGTGGATCACGAAGCTGGTGTTGGATCGGTTAAAGGTTATCTTTTGTAAGCGCGGCAGCAGTAAGCCTACTCAGAAGAGGACTCTGTGCAGAAGAACTGTGGATCACGAAGCCGGTGTTGGATCGGTTAAAGGCTATCTTTTGTAAGTGGGGCAGCAGTAAGCCTACTCAGAAGAGGACTCTGTGCAGCAGAACTGTGGATCATGAAGCTGGTGTTGGATCGGTTAAGGGTTATCTTTTTTAAGCGCGTCAGCAGGAAGCCTACTCAGAAGAGGACTCTGCGCAGAAGAACTGTGGATCACGAAGCTAGTGTTGGATCGGTTAAGGGTTATCTTTTGTAAGCGCGGTAGCAGTAAGCCTACTCAGAAGAGGACTCTGTGCAGAAGAACTGTGGATCACGAAACTAGTGTTGGATCGGTTAAAGGTTATCTTTTGTAAGCGCGGCAGCAGGAAGCCTACTCAAAAGAGGACTCTGTGCAGAAGAACTGTGGATCACGAAGCTAGTGTTGGATCGGTTAAGGGTTATCTTTTGTAAGCGCGGCAGCAGTAAGCCTACTCAGAAGAGGACTCTGTGCAGCAGAACTGTGGATCATGAAGCTGGTGTTGGATCGGTTAAGGGTTATCTTTTTTAAGCGCGTCAGCAGGAAGCCTACTCAGAAGAGGACTCTGCGCAGAAGAACTGTGGATCACGAAGCTAGTGTTGGATCGGTTAAGGGTTATCTTTTGTAAGCGCGGTAGCAGTAAGCCTACTCAGAAGAGGACTCTGTGCAGAAGAACTGTGGATCACGAAACTAGTGTTGGATCGGTTAAAGGTTATCTTTTGTAAGCGCGGCAGCAGGAAGCCTACTCAAAAGAGGACTCTGCGCAGAAGAACTGTGGATCACGAAGCTAGTGTTGGATCGGTTAAGGGTTATCTTTTGTAAGCGCGGTAGCAGTAAGCCTACTCAGAAGAGGACTCTGCGCAGAAGAACTGTGGATCACGAAGCTAGTGTTGGATCGGTTAAGGGTTATCTTTTGTAAGCGCGGTAGCAGTAAGCCTACTCAGAAGAGGACTCTGTGCAGAAGAACTGTGGATCACGAAACTAGTGTTGGATCGGTTAAAGGTTATCTTTTGTAAGCGCGGCAGCAGGAAGCCTACTCAAAAGAGGACTCTGTGCAGAAGAACTGTGGATCACGAAGCTAGTGTTGGATCGGTTAAGGGTTATCTTTTGTAAGCGCGGCAGCAGTAAGCCTACTCAGAAGAGGACTCTGTGCAGCAGAACTGTGGATCATGAAGCTGGTGTTGGATCGGTTAAGGGTTATCTTTTTTAAGCGCGTCAGCAGGAAGCCTACTCAGAAGAGGACTCTGCGCAGAAGAACTGTGGATCACGAAGCTAGTGTTGGATCGGTTAAGGGTTATCTTTTGTAAGCGCGGCAGCAGTAAGCCTACTCAGAAGAGGACTTTGTGCAGAAGAACTGTGGATCACGAAGCTAGTGTTGGATCGGTTAAGGGTTATCTTTTGTAAGCGCGGTAGCAGTAAGCCTACTCAGAAGAGGACTCTGTGCAGAAGAACTGTGGATCACGAAGCTAGTGTTGGATCGGTTAAGGGTTATCTTTTGTAAGCGCGGTAGCAGTAAGCCTACTCAGAAGAGGACTCTGTGCAGAAGAACTGTGGATCACGAAACTAGTGTTGGATCGGTTAAAGGTTATCTTTTGTAAGCGCGGCAGCAGGAAGCCTACTCAAAAGAGGACTCTGTGCAGAAGAACTGTGAATCACGAAGCTGGTGTTGGATCGGTTAAAGGTTATCTTTTGTAAGCGCGGCAGCAGTAAGCCTACTAAGAAGAGGACTCTGTGCAGAAGCACTGTGTATCACGAAGCTGGTGTTGGATCGGTTAAAGGTTATCTTTTGTAAGCGCGGCAGCAGTAAGCCTACTCAGAAGAGGACTCTGTGCAGAAGAACTGTGGATCACGAAGCCGGTGTTGGATCGGTTAAAGGCTATCTTTTGTAAGTGCGGCAGCAGTAAGCCTACTCAGAAGAGGACTCTGTGCAGAAGAACTGTGGATCACGAAGCTAGTGTTGGATCGGTTAAAGGTTATCTTTTGTAAGCGCGGCAGCAGGAAGCCTACTCAGAAGAGGACTCTGTGCAGAAGAACTGTGGATCACGAAACTAGTGGTGGGTCGGTTAAAGGTTATCTTTTGTAAGCGCGGCAGCAGGAAGCCTACTCAGAAGAGGACTCTGCGCAGAAGAACTGTGGATCACGAAGCTAGTGTTGGATCGGTTAAGGGTTATCTTTTGTAAGCACGGCAGCAGGAAGCCTACTCAAAAGAGGACTCTGTGCAGAAGAACTGTGAATCACAAAGCTGGTGTTGGATCGGTTAAAGGCTATCTTTTGTAAGCGCGGCAGCAGTAAGCCTACTCAGAAGAGGACTCTGTGCAGAAGAACTGTGGATCACGAAGCTAGTGTTGGATCGGTTAAGGGTTATCTTTTGTAAGCGCGGTAGCAGTAAGCCTACTCAGAAGAGGACTCTGTGCAGAAGAAATGTGGATCACGAAGCTAGTGTTGGATCGGTTAAAGGTTATCTTTTGTAAGCGCGGCAGCAGGAAGCCTACTCAAAAGAGGACTCTGTGCAGAAGAACTGTGAATCACGAAGCTGGTGTTGGATCGGTTAAAGGTTATCTTTTGTAAGCGCGGCAGCAGTAAGCCTACTAAGAAGAGGACTCTGTGCAGAAGAACTGTGTATCACGAAGCTGGTGTTGGATCGGTTAAAGGTTATCTTTTGTAAGCGCGGCAGCAGTAAGCCTACTCAGAAGAGGACTCTGTGCAGAAGAACTGTGGATCACGAAGCCGGTGTTGGATCGGTTAAGGGTTATCTTTTGTAAGTGCGGCAGCAGTAAGCCTACTCAGAAGAGGACTCTGTGCAGAAGAACTGTGGATCACGAAGCTAGTGTTGGATCGGTTAAAGGTTATCTTTTGTAAGCGCGGCAGCAGGAAGCCTACTCAGAAGAGGACTCTGTGCAGAAGAACTGTGGATCACGAAGCTGGTGTTGGATCGGTTAAAGGTTATCTTTTGTAAGCGCGGCAGCAGTAAGCCTACTCAGAAGAGGACTTTGTGCAGAAGAACTGTGGATCACGAAGCTAGTGTTGGATCGGTTAAGGGTTATCTTTTGTAAGTGCGGCAGCAGTAAGCCTACTCAGAAGAGGACTCTGTGCAGAAGAACTGTGGATCACGAAGCTAGTGTTGGATCGGTTAAAGGTTATCTTTTGTAAGCGCGGCAGCAGGAAGCCTACTCAGAAGAGGACTTTGTGCAGAAGAACTGTGGATCACGAAGCTAGTGTTGGATCGGTTAAGGGTTATCTTTTGTAAGTGCGGCAGCAGTAAGCCTACTCAGAAGAGGACTCTGTGCAGAAGAACTGTGGATCACGAAGCTAGTGTTGGATCGGTTAAGGGTTATCTTTTGTAAGCGCGGCAGCAGTCAGCCTACTCAGAAGAGGACTTTGTGCAGAAGAACTGTGGATCACGAAGCTAGTGTTGGATCGGTTAAGGGTTATCTTTTGTAAGCGCGGTAGCAGTAAGCCTACTCAGAAGAGGACTCTGTGCAGAAGAACTGTGGATCACGAAGCTAGTGTTGGATCGGTTAAGGGTTATCTTTTGTAAGCGCGGTAGCAGTAAGCCTACTCAGAAGAGGACTCTGTGCAGAAGAACTGTGGATCACGAAACTAGTGTTGGATCGGTTAAAGGTTATCTTTTGTAAGCGCGGCAGCAGGAAGCCTACTCAAAAGAGGACTCTGTGCAGAAGAACTGTGAATCACGAAGCTGGTGTTGGATCGGTTAAAGGTTATCTTTTGTAAGCGCGGCAGCAGTAAGCCTACTAAGAAGAGGACTCTGTGCAGAAGCACTGTGTATCACGAAGCTGGTGTTGGATCGGTTAAAGGTTATCTTTTGTAAGCGCGGCAGCAGTAAGCCTACTCAGAAGAGGACTTTGTGCAGAAGAACTGTGGATCACGAAGCTAGTGTTGGATCGGTTAAGGGTTATCTTTTGTAAGTGCGGCAGCAGTAAGCCTACTCAGAAGAGGACTCTGTGCAGAAGAACTGTGGATCACGAAGCTAGTGTTGGATCGGTTAAAGGTTATCTTTTGTAAGCGCGGCAGCAGGAAGCCTACTCAGAAGAGGACTCTGTGCAGAAGAACTGTGGATCACGAAACTAGTGGTGGGTCGGTTAAAGGTTATCTTTTGTAAGCGCGGCAGCAGGAAGCCTACTCAGAAGAGGACTCTGCGCAGAAGAACTGTGGATCACGAAGCTAGTGTTGGATCGGTTAAGGGTTATCTTTTGTAAGCACGGCAGCAGGAAGCCTACTCAAAAGAGGACTCTGTGCAGAAGAACTGTGAATCACAAAGCTGGTGTTGGATCGGTTAAAGGCTATCTTTTGTAAGCGCGGCAGCAGTAAGCCTACTCAGAAGAGGACTCTGTGCAGAAGAACTGTGGATCACGAAGCTAGTGTTGGATCGGTTAAGGGTTATCTTTTGTAAGCGCGGTAGCAGTAAGCCTACTCAGAAGAGGACTCTGTGCAGAAGAAATGTGTATCACGAAGCTAGTGTTGGATCGGTTAAAGGTTATCTTTTGTAAGCGCGGCAGCAGTAAGCCTACTCAGAAGAGGACTCTGTGCAGAAGAACTGTGGATCACGAAGCTAGTGTTGGATCGGTTAAGGGTTATCTTTTGTAAGCGCGGTAGCAGTAAGCCTACTCAGAAGAGGACTCTGTGCAGAAGAACTGTGGATCACGAAGCTAGTGTTGGATCGGTTAAGGGTTATCTTTTGTAAGCGCGGTAGCAGTAAGCCTACTTAGAAGAGGACTCTGTGCAGAAGAACTGTGGATCACGAAGCTAGTGTTGGATCGGTTAAGGGTTATCTTTTGTAAGCGCGGTAGCAGTAAGCCTACTCAGAAGAGGACTCTGTGCAGAAGAACTGTGGATCACGAAACTAGTGTTGGATCGGTTAAAGGTTATCTTTTGTAAGCGCGGCAGCAGGAAGCCTACTCAAAAGAGGACTCTGTGCAGAAGAACTGTGAATCACGAAGCTGGTGTTGGATCGGTTAAAGGTTATCTTTTGTAAGCGCGGCAGCAGGAAGCCTACTCAAAAGAGGACTCTGTGCAGAAGAACTGTGAATCACGAAGCTAGTGTTGGATCGGTTAAAGGTTATCTTTTGTAAGCGCGGCAGCAGGAAGCCTACTCAGAAGAGGACTCTGTGCAGAAGAACTGTGGATCACGAAGCTAGTGTTGGATCGGTTAAGGGTTATCTTTTGTAAGCGCGGTAGCAGTAAGCCTACTCAGAAGAGGACTCTGTGCAGAAGAACTGTGGATCACGAAGCTAGTGTTGGATCGGTTAAGGGTTATCTTTTGTAAGCGCGGTAGCAGTAAGCCTACTCAGAAGAGGACTCTGTGCAGAAGAAATGTGGATCACGAAGCTAGTGTTGGATCGGTTAAAGGTTATCTTTTGTAAGCGCGGCAGCAGTAAGCCTACTCAGAAGAGGACTCTGTGCAGAAGAACTGTGGATCACGAAGCTAGTGTTGGATCGGTTAAGGGTTATCTTTTGTAAGCGCGGCAGCAGTAAGCCTACTCAGAAGAGGACTTTGTGCAGAAGAACTGTGGATCACGAAGCTAGTGTTGGATCGGTTAAGGGTTATCTTTTGTAAGCGCGGTAGCAGTAAGCCTACTCAGAAGAGGACTCTGTGCAGAAGAACTGTGGATCACGAAGCTAGTGTTGGATCGGTTAAGGGTTATCTTTTGTAAGCGCGGTAGCAGTAAGCCTACTCAGAAGAGGACTCTGTGCAGAAGAACTGTGGATCACGAAACTAGTGTTGGATCGGTTAAAGGTTATCTTTTGTAAGCGCGGCAGCAGGAAGCCTACTCAAAAGAGGACTCTGTGCAGAAGAACTGTGAATCACGAAGCTGGTGTTGGATCGGTTAAAGGTTATCTTTTGTAAGCGCGGCAGCAGTAAGCCTACTAAGAAGAGGACTCTGTGCAGAAGCACTGTGTATCACGAAGCTGGTGTTGGATCGGTTAAAGGTTATCTTTTGTAAGCGCGGCAGCAGTAAGCCTACTCAGAAGAGGACTCTGTGCAGAAGAACTGTGGATCACGAAACTAGTGGTGGGTCGGTTAAAGGTTATCTTTTGTAAGCGCGGCAGCAGGAAGCCTACTCAGAAGAGGACTCTGCGCAGAAGAACTGTGGATCACGAAGCTAGTGTTGGATCGGTTAAGGGTTATCTTTTGTAAGCACGGCAGCAGGAAGCCTACTCAAAAGAGGACTCTGTGCAGAAGAACTGTGGATCACGAAGCTAGTGTTGGATCGGTTAAAGGTTATCTTTTGTAAGCGCGGCAGCAGTAAGCCTACTCAGAAGAGGACTCTGTGCAGAAGAACTGTGGATCACGAAGCTAGTGTTGGATCGGTTAAGGGTTATCTTTTGTAAGCGCGGTAGCAGTAAGCCTACTCAGAAGAGGACTCTGTGCAGAAGAAATGTGGATCACGAAGCTAGTGTTGGATCGGTTAAAGGTTATCTTTTGTAAGCGCGGCAGCAGGAAGCCTACTCAAAAGAGGACTCTGTGCAGAAGAACTGTGAATCACGAAGCTGGTGTTGGATCGGTTAAAGGTTATCTTTTGTAAGCGCGGCAGCAGTAAGCCTACTAAGAAGAGGACTCTGTGCAGAAGAACTGTGGATCATGAAGCTGGTGTTGGATCGGTTAAGGGTTATCTTTTGTAAGCGCGGCAGCAGTAAGCCTACTCAGAAGAGGACTCTGTGCAGAAGAACTGTGGATCACGAAGCTAGTGTTGGATCGGTTAAGGGTTATCTTTTGTAAGCGCGGCAGCAGTAAGCCTACTCAGAAGAGGACTCTGTGCAGAAGAACTGTGGATCACGAAGCTAGTGTTGGATCGGTTAAAGGTTATCTTTTGTAAGCGCGGCAGCAGTAAGCCTACTCAGAAGAGGACTCTGTGCAGAAGAACTGTGGATCACGAAGCTAGTGTTGGATCGGTTAAGGGTTATCTTTTGTAAGCGCGGCAGCAGTAAGCCTACTCAGAAGAGGACTCTGTGCAGAAGAACTGTGGATCACGAAGCTAGTGTTGGATCGGTTAAGGGTTATCTTTTGTAAGCGCGGTAGCAGTAAGCCTACTCAGAAGAGGACTCTGTGCAGAAGAAATGTGGATCACGAAGCTAGTGTTGGATCGGTTAAAGGTTATCTTTTGTAAGCGCGGCAGCAGGAAGCCTACTCAAAAGAGGACTCTGTGCAGAAGAACTGTGGATCACGAAGCTAGTGTTGGATCGGTTAAAGGTTATCTTTTGTAAGCGCGGCAGCAGTAAGCCTACTCAGAAGAGGACTCTGTGCAGAAGAACTGTGGATCACGAAGCTAGTGTTGGATCGGTTAAGGGTTATCTTTTGTAAGCGCGGTAGCAGTAAGCCTACTCAGAAGAGGACTCTGTGCAGAAGAAATGTGTATCACGAAGCTGGTGTTGGATCGGTTAAAGGTTATCTTTTGTAAGCGCGGCAGCAGTAAGCCTACTCAGAAGAGGACTCTGTGCAGAAGAACTGTGGATCACGAAGCCGGTGTTGGATCGGTTAAAGGCTATCTTTTGTAAGTGCGGCAGCAGTAAGCCTACTCAGAAGAGGACTCTGTGCAGCAGAACTGTGGATCATGAAGCTGGTGTTGGATCGGTTAAGGGTTATCTTTTTTAAGCGCGTCAGCAGGAAGCCTACTCAGAAGAGGACTCTGCGCAGAAGAACTGTGGATCACGAAGCTAGTGTTGGATCGGTTAAGGGTTATCTTTTGTAAGCGCGGCAGCAGTAAGCCTACTCTTTTGTAAGCGCGGCAGCAGGAAGCTTACTCAAAAGAGGACTCTGTGCAGAAGAACTGTGGATCACGAAGCCGGTGCTGGATCGGTTAAAGGCTATCTTTTGTAAGCGCGGCAGCAGTAAGCCTACTAAGAAGAGGACTCTGTGCAGAAGAACTGTGGATCGCGGAGCCGGTGTTCGCTCGGTTAAAGGCTATCTTTTGTAAGCGCGGCAGCAGTAAGCCAATCAGAAGAGGACTCTGTGCAGAAGAACTGTGGATCACGAAGCCGGTGTTGGATCGGTTAAAGGCTATCTTTTGTAAGTGCGGCAGCAGTAAGCCTACTCAGAAGAGGACTCTGCGCAGAAGAACTGTGGATCACGAAGCTAGTGTTGGATCGGTTAAGAGTTATCTTTTGTAAGCGCGGTAGCAGTAAGCCTACTCAGAAGAGGACTCTGTGCAGAAGAACTGTGGATCACGAAGCTAGTGTTGGATCGGTTAAAGGTTATCTTTTGTAAGCGCGGCAGCAGGAAGCCTACTCAGAAGAGGACTCTGTGCAGAAGAACTGTGGATCACGAAGCTAGTGTTGGATCGGTTAAGGGTTATCTTTTGTAAGCGCGGTAGCAGGAAGCCTACTAAGAAGAGGACTCTGTGCAGAAGCACTGTGGATCGCGGAGCCGGTGTTCGCTCGGTTAAAGGCTATCTTTTGTAAGCGCGGCAGCAGTAAGCCAATCAGAAGAGGACTCTGTGCAGAAGAACTGTGGATCACGAAGCCGGTGTTGGATCGGTTAAAGGCTATCTTTTGTAAGTGCGGCAGCAGTAAGCCTACTCAGAAGAGGACTCTGTGCAGCAGAACTGTGGATCATGAAGCTGGTGTTGGATCGGTTAAGGGTTATCTTTTTTAAGCGCGGCGGCAGTAAGCCTACTAAGAAGAGGACTCTGTGCAGAAGCACTGTGGATCGCGGAGCCGGTATTGGCTCGGTTAAAGGCTATCTTTTGTAAGCGCGGCAGCAGTAAGCCTACTCAGAAGAGGACTCTGTGCAGAAGAACTGTGGATCACGAAGCCGGTGTTTTATCGGCTAAAGGTTAGTTTTTGTAAGCGCGGCAGCAGTAAGCCAATCAGAAGAGGACTCTGTGCAGAAGAACTGTGGATCACGAAGCCGGTGTTGGATCGGTTAAAGGCTATCTTTTGTAAGTGCGGCAGCAGTAAGCCTACTCAGAAGAGGACTCTGTGCAGCAGAACTGTGGATCATGAAGCTGGTGTTGGATCGGTTAAGGGTTATCTTTTTTAAGCGCGGCGGCAGTAAGCCTACTAAGAAGAGGACTCTGTGCAGAAGCACTGTGGATCGCGGAGCCGGTATTGGCTCGGTTAAAGGCTATCTTTTGTAAGCGCGGCAGCAGTAAGCCTACTCAGAAGAGGACTCTGTGCAGAAGAACTGTGGATCACGAAGCCGGTGTTTTATCGGCTAAAGGTTAGTTTTTGTAAGCGCAGCGGCAGTAAGCCTACTAAGAAGAGGACTCTGTGCAGAAGAACTGTGTATCACGAAGCTGGTGTTGGATCGGTCAAAGGTTAGTTTTTGTAAGCGCAGCGGCAGTAAGCCTACTAAGAAGAGGACTCTGTGCAGAAGAACTGTGTATCACGAAGCTGGTGTTGGATCGGTCAAAGGTTATCTTTTGTAAGCGCGGAAGCAGTAAGCCTACTAAGAAGAGGCCTCTGTGCAGAAGCACTGTGGATCGCGGAGCCGGTATTGGCTCGGTTAAAGGCTATCTTTTGTAAGCGCGGCAGCAGTAAGCCTACTCAGAAGAGGACTCTGTGCAGAAGAACTGTGGATCACGAAGCTAGTGTTGGATCGGTTAAAGGTTATCTTTTGTAAGCGCGGCAGCAGGAAGCCTACTCAAAAGAGGACTCTGTGCAGAAGAACTGTGAATCACGAAGCTGGTGTTGGATCGGTTAAAGGCTACCTTTTGTAAGCGCGGCAGCAGGAAGCCTACTAAGAAGAGGACTCTGTGCAGAAGAACTGTGTATCACGAAGCTGGTGTTGGATCGGTCAAAGGTTAGTTTTTGTAAGCGCAGCGGCAGTAAGCCTACTAAGAAGAGGACTCTGTGCAGAAGAACTGTGTATCACGAAGCTGGTGTTGGATCGGTCAAAGGTTATCTTTTGTAAGCGCGGAAGCAGTAAGCCTACTAAGAAGAGGCCTCTGTGCAGAAGCACTGTGGATCGCGGAGCCGGTATTGGCTCGGTTAAAGGCTATCTTTTGTAAGCGCGGCAGCAGTAAGCCTACTAAGAAGAGGACTCTGTGCAGAAGAACTGTGTATCACGAAGCCGGTGTTGGATCGGTCAAAGGTTAGTTTTTGTAAGCGCAGCGGCAGTAAGCCTACTAAGAAGAGGACTCTGTGCAGAAGAACTGTGGATCACGAAACTAGTGTTGGGTCGGTTAAAGGTTATCTTTTGTAAGCGCGGCAGCAGGAAGCCTACTCAGAAGAGGACTCTGCGCAGAAGAACTGTGGATCACGAAGCTAGTGTTGGATCGGTTAAGGGTTATCTTTTGTAAGTGCGGCAGCAGTAAGCCTACTAAGAAGAGGACTCTGTGCAGAAGCACTGTGGATCGCGGAGCCGGTGTTTGCTCTGTTAAAGGCTATCTTTTGTAAGCGCGGCAGCAGTAAGCCTACTCAGAAGAGGACTCTGTGCAGAAGAACTGTGGATCACGAAACTAGTGTTGGGTCGGTTAAAGGTTATCTTTTGTAAGCGCGGCAGCAGGAAGCCTACTAAGAAGAGGACTCTGTGCAGAAGCACTGTGGATCGCGGAGCCGGTGTTTGCTCTGTTAAAGGCTATCTTTTGTAAGCGCGGCAGCAGTAAGCCTACTCAGAAGAGGACTCTGTGCAGAAGAACTGTGGATCACGAAGCCGGTGTTTTATCGGCTAAAGGTTAGTTTTTGTAAGCGCGGCAGCAGTAAGCCAATCAGAAGAGGACTCTGTGCAGAAGAACTGTGGATCACGAAGCCGGTGTTGGATCGGTTAAAGGCTATCTTTTGTAAGTGCGGCAGCAGTAAGCCTACTCAGAAGAGGACTCTGTGCAGCAGAACTGTGGATCATGAAGCTGGTGTTGGATCGGTTAAGGGTTATCTTTTTTAAGCGCGGCGGCAGTAAGCCTACTAAGAAGAGGACTCTGTGCAGAAGCACTGTGGATCGCGGAGCCGGTATTGGCTCGGTTAAAGGCTATCTTTTGTAAGCGCGGCAGCAGGAAGCCTACTCAGAAGAGGACTCTGCGCAGAAGAACTGTGGATCACGACGCTAGTGTTGGATCGGTTAAGGGTTATCTTTTGTAAGTGCGGCAGCAGTAAGCCTACTCAGAAGAGGACTCTGTGCAGCAGAACTGTGGATCATGAAGCCGGTATTGGCTCGGTTAAAGGCTATCTTTTGTAAGCGCGGCAGCAGGAAGCCTACTCAGAAGAGGACTCTGCGCAGAAGAACTGTGGATCACGAAGCTAGTGTTGGATCGGTTAAGGGTTATCTTTTTTAAGCGCGGCGGCAGTAAGCCTACTAAGAAGAGGACTCTGTGCAGAAGCACTGTGGATCGCGGAGCCGGTATTGGCTCGGTTAAAGGCTATCTTTTGTAAGCGCGGCAGCAGGAAGCCTACTCAGAAGAGGACTCTGCGCAGAAGAACTGTGGATCACGAAGCCGGTGTTGGATCGGTTAAAGGCTATCTTTTGTAAGTGCGGCAGCAGTAAGCCTACTCAGAAGAGGACTCTGTGCAGCAGAACTGTGGATCATGAAGCTGGTGTTGGATCGGTTAAGGGTTATCTTTTGTAAGTGCGGCAGCAGTAAGCCTACTAAGAAGAGGACTCTGTGCAGAAGCACTGTGGATCGCGGAGCCGGTGTTTGCTCTGTTAAAGGCTATCTTTTGTAAGCGCGGCAGCAGGAAGCCTACTCAGAAGAGGACTCTGCGCAGAAGAACTGTGGATCACGAAGCTAGTGTTGGATCGGTTAAGGGTTATCTTTTGTAAGTGCGGCAGCAGTAAGCCTACTAAGAAGAGGACTCTGTGCAGAAGCACTGTGGATCGCGGAGCCGGTGTTTGCTCTGTTAAAGGCTATCTTTTGTAAGCGCGGCAGCAGTAAGCCTACTCAGAAGAGGACTCTGTGCAGAAGAACTGTGGATCACGAAACCGGTGTTGGATCGGTTAAAGGCTATCTTTTGTAAGTGCGGCAGCAGTAAGCCTACTCAGAAGAGGACTCTGTGCAGCAGAACTGTGGATCATGAAGCTGGTGTTGGATCGGTTAAGGGTTATCTTTTTTAAGCGCGTCAGCAGGAAGCCTACTCAGAAGAGGACTCTGCGCAGAAGAACTGTGGATCACGAAGCTAGTGTTGGATCGGTTAAGGGTTATCTTTTGTAAGCGCGGTAGCAGTAAGCCTACTCAGAAGAGGACTCTGTGCAGAAGAACTGTGGATCACGAAGCTAGTGTTGGATCGGTTAAAGGTTATCTTTTGTAAGCGCGGCAGCAGGAAGCCTACTCAGAAGAGGACTCTGCGCAGAAGAACTGTGGATCACGAAGCTAGTGTTGGATCGGTTAAGGGTTATCTTTTGTAAGCGCGGTAGCAGTAAGCCTACTCAGAAGAGGACTCTGTGCAGAAGAACTGTGGATCACGAAGCTCGTGTTGGATCGGTTAAAGGTTATCTTTTGTAAGCGCGGCAGCAGGAAGCCTACTCACAAGAGGACTCTTTGCAGAAGAACTGTGGATCACGAAACTAGTGGTGGGTCGGTTAAAGGTTATCTTTTGTAAGCGCGGCAGCAGGAAGCCTACTCAGAAGAGGACTCTGCGCAGAAGAACTGTGGATCACGAAGCTAGTGTTGGATCGGTTAAGGGTTATCTTTTGTAAGCACGGCAGCAGGAAGCCTACTCAAAAGAGGACTCTGTGCAGAAGAACTGTGAATCACAAAGCTGGTGTTGGATCGGTTAAAGGTTATCTTTTGTAAGCGCGGTAGCAGTAAGCCTACTCAGAAGAGGACTCTGTGCAGAAGAACTGTGGATCACGAAACTAGTGGTGGGTCGGTTAAAGGTTATCTTTTGTAAGCGCGGCAGCAGGAAGCCTACTCAGAAGAGGACTCTGCGCAGAAGAACTGTGGATCACGAAGCTGGTGTTGGATCGGTTAAGGGTTATCTTTTGTAAGCACTGCAGCAGGAAGCCTACTCAAAAGAGGACTCTGTGCAGAAGAACTGTGAATCACAAAGCTGGTGTTGGATCGGTTAAAGGCTATCTTTTGTAAGCGCGGCTGCAGGAAGCCTACTCAGAAGAGGACTCTGCGCAGAAGAACTGTGGATCACGAAGCTATTGTTGGATCGGTTAAGGGTTATCTTTTGTAAGCGCGGTAGCAGTAAGCCTACTCAGAAGAGGACTCTGTGCAGAAGAAATGTGGATCACGAAGCTAGTGTTGGATCGGTTAAAGGTTATCTTTTGTAAGCGCGGCAGCAGGAAGCCTACTCAAAAGAGGACTCTGTGCAGAAGAACTGTGAATCACAAAGCTGGTGTTGGATCGGTTAAAGGCTATCTTTTGTAAGCGCGGTAGCAGTAAGCCTACTCAGAAGAGGACTCTGTGCAGAAGAACTGTGGATCACGAAACTAGTGGTGGGTCGGTTAAAGGTTATCTTTTGTAAGCGCGGCAGCAGGAAGCCTACTCAGAAGAGGACTCTGCGCAGAAGAACTGTGGATCACGAAGCTAGTGTTGGATCGGTTAAGGGTTATCTTTTGTAAGCACGGCAGCAGGAAGCCTACTCAAAAGAGGACTCTGTGCAGAAGAACTGTGAATCACAAAGCTGGTGTTGGATCGGTTAAAGGCTATCTTTTGTAAGCGCGGTAGCAGTAAGCCTACTCAGAAGAGGACTCTGTGCAGAAGAACTGTGGATCACGAAACTAGTGGTGGGTCGGTTAAAGGTTATCTTTTGTAAGCGCGGCAGCAGGAAGCCTACTCAGAAGAGGACTCTGCGCAGAAGAACTGTGGATCACGAAGCTAGTGTTGGATCGGTTAAGGGTTATCTTTTGTAAGCACGGCAGCAGGAAGCCTACTCAAAAGAGGACTCTGTGCAGAAGAACTGTGAATCACAAAGCTGGTGTTGGATCGGTTAAAGGCTATCTTTTGTAAGCGCGGCTGCAGGAAGCCTACTCAGAAGAGGACTCTGCGCAGAAGAACTGTGGATCACGAAGCTATTGTTGGATCGGTTAAGGGTTATCTTTTGTAAGCGCGGTAGCAGTAAGCCTACTCAGAAGAGGACTCTGTGCAGAAGAACTGTGGATCACGAAGCTAGTGTTGGATCGGTTAAGGGTTATCTTTTGTAAGCACGGCAGCAGGAAGCCTACTCAAAAGAGGACTCTGTGCAGAAGAACTGTGAATCACAAAGCTGGTGTTGGATCGGTTAAAGGCTATCTTTTGTAAGCGCGGCAGCAGGAAGCCTACTCAGAAGAGGACTCTGCGCAGAAGAACTGTGGATCACGAAGCTAGTGTTGGATCGGTTAAGGGTTATCTTTTGTAAGCACGGCAGCAGGAAGCCTACTCAAAAGAGGACTCTGTGCAGAAGAACTGTGAATCACAAAGCTGGTGTTGGATCGGTTAAAGGCTATCTTTTGTAAGCGCGGTAGCAGTAAGCCTACTCAGAAGAGGACTCTGTGCAGAAGAACTGTGGATCACGAAACTAGTGGTGGGTCGGTTAAAGGTTATCTTTTGTAAGCGCGGCAGCAGGAAGCCTACTCAGAAGAGGACTCTGCGCAGAAGAACTGTGGATCACGAAGCTAGTGTTGGATCGGTTAAGGGTTATCTTTTGTAAGCACGGCAGCAGGAAGCCTACTCAAAAGAGGACTCTGTGCAGAAGAACTGTGAATCACAAAGCTGGTGTTGGATCGGTTAAAGGCTATCTTTTGTAAGCGCGGCTGCAGGAAGCCTACTCAGAAGAGGACTCTGCGCAGAAGAACTGTGGATCACGAAGCTAGTGTTGGATCGGTTAAGGGTTATCTTTTGTAAGTGCGGCAGCAGTAAGCCTACTAAGAAGAGGACTCTGTGCAGAAGCACTGTGGATCTCGGAGCCGGTGTTTGCTCTGTTAAAGGCTATCTTTTGTAAGCGCGGCAGCAGGAAGCCTACTCAGAAGAGGACTCTGCGCAGAAGAACTGTGGATCACGAAGCTAGTGTTGGATCGGTTAAGGGTTATCTTTTGTAAGTGCGGCAGCAGTAAGCCTACTAAGAAGAGGACTCTGTGCAGAAGCACTGTGGATCGCGGAGCCGGTGTTTGCTCTGTTAAAGGCTATCTTTTGTAAGCGCGGCAGCAGTAAGCCTACTCAGAAGAGGACTCTGTGCAGAAGAACTGTGGATCACGAAACCGGTGTTGGATCGGTTAAAGGCTATCTTTTGTAAGTGCGGCAGCAGTAAGCCTACTCAGAAGAGGACTCTGTGCAGCAGAACTGTGGATCATGAAGCTGGTGTTGGATCGGTTAAGGGTTATCTTTTTTAAGCGCGTCAGCAGGAAGCCTACTCAGAAGAGGACTCTGCGCAGAAGAACTGTGGATCACGAAGCTAGTGTTGGATCGGTTAAGGGTTATCTTTTGTAAGTGCGGCAGCAGTAAGCCTACTAAGAAGAGGACTCTGTGCAGAAGCACTGTGGATCGCGGAGCCGGTGTTTGCTCTGTTAAAGGCTATCTTTTGTAAGCGCGGCAGCAGGAAGCCTACTCAGAAGAGGACTCTGCGCAGAAGAACTGTGGATCACGAAGCTAGTGTTGGATCGGTTAAGGGTTATCTTTTGTAAGTGCGGCAGCAGTAAGCCTACTAAGAAGAGGACTCTGTGCAGAAGCACTGTGGATCGCGGAGCCGGTGTTTGCTCTGTTAAAGGTTATCTTTTGTAAGCGCGGCAGCAGTAAGCCTACTCAGAAGAGGACTCTGTGCAGAAGAACTGTGGATCACGAAACCGGTGTTGGATCGGTTAAAGGCTATCTTTTGTAAGTGCGGCAGCAGTAAGCCTACTCAGAAGAGGACTCTGTGCAGCAGAACTGTGGATCATGAAGCTGGTGTTGGATCGGTTAAGGGTTATCTTTTTTAAGCGCGTCAGCAGGAAGCCTACTCAGAAGAGGACTCTGCGCAGAAGAACTGTGGATCACGAAGCTAGTGTTGGATCGGTTAAGGGTTATCTTTTGTAAGCGCGGTAGCAGTAAGCCTACTCAGAAGAGGACTCTGTGCAGAAGAACTGTGGATCACGAAGCTAGTGTTGGATCGGTTAAAGGTTATCTTTTGTAAGCGCGGCAGCAGGAAGCCTACTCAGAAGAGGACTCTGCGCAGAAGAACTGTGGATCACGAAGCTAGTGTTGGATCGGTTAAGGGTTATCTTTTGTAAGCGAGGTAGCAGTAAGCCTACTCAGAAGAGGACTCTGTGCAGAAGAACTGTGGATCACGAAGCTAGTGTTGGATCGGTTAAAGGTTATCTTTTGTAAGCGCGGCAGCAGGAAGCCTACTCACAAGAGGACTCTTTGCAGAAGAACTGTGGATCACGAAACTAGTGGTGGGTCGGTTAAAGGTTATCTTTTGTAAGCGCGGCAGCAGGAAGCCTACTCAGAAGAGGACTCTGCGCAGAAGAACTGTGGATCACGAAGCTAGTGTTGGATCGGTTAAGGGTTATCTTTTGTAAGCACGGCAGCAGGAAGCCTACTCAAAAGAGGACTCTGTGCAGAAGAACTGTGAATCACAAAGCTGGTGTTGGATCGGTTAAAGGCTATCTTTTGTAAGCGCGGTAGCAGTAAGCCTACTCAGAAGAGGACTCTGTGCAGAAGAACTGTGGATCACGAAGCTAGTGTTGGATCGGTTAAAGGTTATCTTTTGTAAGCGCGGCAGCAGGAAGCCTACTCAGAAGAGGACTCTGCGCAGAAGAACTGTGGATCACGAAGCTAGTGTTGGATCGGTTAAGGGTTATCTTTTGTAAGTGCGGCAGCAGTAAGCCTACTAAGAAGAGGACTCTGTGCAGAAGCACTGTGGATCGCGGAGCCGGTGTTTGCTCTGTTAAAGGCTATCTTTTGTAAGCGCGGCAGCAGTAAGCCTACTCAGAAGAGGACTCTGTGCAGAAGAACTGTGGATCACGAAACCGGTGTTGGATCGGTTAAAGGCTATCTTTTGTAAGTGCGGCAGCAGTAAGCCTACTCAGAAGAGGACTCTGCGCAGAAGAACTGTGGATCACGAAGCTAGTGTTGGATCGGTTAAGGGTTATCTTTTGTAAGTGCGGCAGCAGTAAGCCTACTAAGAAGAGGACTCTGTGCAGAAGCACTGTGGATCGCGGAGCCGGTGTTTGCTCTGTTAAAGGCTATCTTTTGTAAGCGCGGCAGCAGTAAGCCTACTAAGAAGAGGACTCTGTGCAGAAGCACTGTGGATCGCGGAGCCGGTGTTTGCTCTGTTAAAGGCTATCTTTTGTAAGCGCGGCAGCAGGAAGCCTACTCAGAAGAGGACTCTGCGCAGAAGAACTGTGGATCACGAAGCTAGTGTTGGATCGGTTAAGGGTTATCTTTTGTAAGTGCGGCAGCAGTAAGCCTACTAAGAAGAGGACTCTGTGCAGAAGCACTGTGGATCGCGGAGCCGGTGTTTGCTCTGTTAAAGGCTATCTTTTGTAAGCGCGGCAGCAGTAAGCCTACTCAGAAGAGGACTCTGTGCAGAAGAACTGTGGATCACGAATCCGGTGTTGGATCGGTTAAAGGCTATCTTTTGTAAGTGCGGCAGCAGTAAGCCTACTCAGAAGAGGACTCTGTGCAGCAGAACTGTGGATCATGAAGCTGGTGTTGGATCGGTTAAGGGTTATCTTTTTTAAGCGCGTCAGCAGGAAGCCTACTCAGAAGAGGACTCTGCGCAGAAGAACTGTGGATCACGAAGCTAGTGTTGGATCGGTTAAGGGTTATCTTTTGTAAGCGCGGTAGCAGTAAGCCTACTCAGAAGAGGACTCTGTGCAGAAGAACTGTGGATCACGAAGCTAGTGTTGGATCGGTTAAGGGTTATCTTTTGTAAGCGCGGCAGCAGGAAGCCTACTCAGAAGAGGACTCTGCGCAGAAGAACTGTGGATCACGAAGCTAGTGTTGGATCGGTTAAGGGTTATCTTTTGTAAGCGCGGTAGCAGTAAGCCTACTCAGAAGAGGACTCTGTGCAGAAGAACTGTGGATCACGAAGCTAGTGTTGGATCGGTTAAAGGTTATCTTTTGTAAGCGCGGCAGCAGGAAGCCTACTCACAAGAGGACTCTTTGCAGAAGAACTGTGGATCACGAAACTAGTGGTGGGTCGGTTAAAGGTTATCTTTTGTAAGCGCGGCAGCAGGAAGCCTACTCAGAAGAGGACTCTGCGCAGAAGAACTGTGGATCACGAAGCTAGTGTTGGATCGGTTAAGGGTTATCTTTTGTAAGCACGGCAGCAGGAAGCCTACTCAAAAGAGGACTCTGTGCAGAAGAACTGTGAATCACAAAGCTGGTGTTGGATCGGTTAAAGGCTATCTTTTGTAAGCGCGGTAGCAGTAAGCCTACTCAGAAGAGGACTCTGTGCAGAAGAACTGTGGATCACGAAGCTAGTGTTGGATCGGTTAAAGGTTATCTTTTGTAAGCGCATCAGCAGGAAGCCTACTCAGAAGAGGACTCTGCGCAGAAGAACTGTGGATCACGAAGCTAGTGTTGGATCGGTTAAGGGTTATCTTTTGTAAGTGCGGCAGCAGTAAGCCTACTAAGAAGAGGACTCTGTGCAGAAGCACTGTGGATCGCGGAGCCGGTGTTTGCTCTGTTAAAGGCTATCTTTTGTAAGCGCGGCAGCAGTAAGCCTACTCAGAAGAGGACTCTGTGCAGAAGAACTGTGGATCACGAAACTAGTGTTGGGTCGGTTAAAGGTTATCTTTTGTAAGCGCGGCAGCAGGAAGCCTACTAAGAAGAGGACTCTGTGCAGAAGCACTGTGGATCGCGGAGCCGGTGTTTGCTCTGTTAAAGGCTATCTTTTGTAAGCGCGGCAGCAGTAAGCCTACTCAGAAGAGGACTCTGTGCAGAAGAACTGTGGATCACGAAGCCGGTGTTTTATCGGCTAAAGGTTAGTTTTTGTAAGCGCGGCAGCAGTAAGCCAATCAGAAGAGGACTCTGTGCAGAAGAACTGTGGATCACGAAGCCGGTGTTTGCTCTGTTAAAGGCTATCTTTTGTAAGCGCGGCAGCAGTAAGCCTACTCAGAAGAGGACTCTGTGCAGAAGAACTGTGTATCACGAAGCTGGTGTTGGATCGGTCAAAGGTTAGTTTTTGTAAGCGCAGCGGCAGTAAGCCTACTAAGAAGAGGACTCTGTGCAGAAGAACTGTGTATCACGAAGCTGGTGTTGGATCGGTCAAAGGTTATCTTTTGTAAGCGCGGAAGCAGTAAGCCTACTAAGAAGAGGCCTCTGTGCAGAAGCACTGTGGATCGCGGAGCCGGTATTGGCTCGGTTAAAGGCTATCTTTTGTAAGCGCGGCAGCAGTAAGCCTACTCAGAAGAGGACTCTGTGCAGAAGAACTGTGGATCACGAAGCTAGTGTTGGATCGGTTAAAGGTTATCTTTTGTAAGCGCGGCAGCAGGAAGCCTACTCAGAAGAGGACTCTGCGCAGAAGAACTGTGGATCACGAAGCTAGTGTTGGATCGGTTAGGGGTTATCTTTTGTAAGTGCGGCAGCAGTAAGCCTACTAAGAAGAGGACTCTGTGCAGAAGAACTGTGTATCACGAAGCTGGTGTTGGATCGGTCAAAGGTTAGTTTTTGTAAGCGCAGCGGCAGTAAGCCTACTAAGAAGAGGACTCTGTGCAGAAGAACTGTGTATCACGAAGCTGGTGTTGGATCGGTCAAAGGTTATCTTTTGTAAGCGCGGAAGCAGTAAGCCTACTAAGAAGAGGCCTCTGTGCAGAAGCACTGTGGATCGCGGAGCCGGTATTGGCTCGGTTAAAGGCTATCTTTTGTAAGCGCGGCAGCAGTAAGCCTACTCAGAAGAGGACTCTGTGCAGAAGAACTGTGGATCACGAAGCCGGTGTTTTATCGGCTAAAGGTTAGTTTTTGTAAGCGCAGCGGCAGTAAGCCTACTAAGAAGAGGACTCTGTGCAGAAGAACTGTGTATCACGAAGCTGGTGTTGGATCGGTCAAAGGTTAGTTTTTGTAAGCGCAGCGGCAGTAAGCCTACTAAGAAGAGGACTCTGTGCAGAAGAACTGTGTATCACGAAGCCGGTGTTGGATCGGTTAAAGGCTATCTTTTGTAAGTGCGGCAGCAGTAAGCCTACTCAGAAGAGGACTCTGTGCAGCAGAACTGTGGATCATGAAGCTGGTGTTGGATCGGTTAAGGGTTATCTTTTTTAAGCGCGTCAGCAGGAAGCCTACTCAGAAGAGGACTCTGCGCAGAAGAACTGTGGATCACGAAGCTAGTGTTGGCTCGGTTAAAGGCTATCTTTTGTAAGCGCGGCAGCAGTAAGCCTACTCAGAAGAGGACTCTGTGCAGAAGAACTGTGGATCACGAAGCCGGTGTTTTATCGGCTAAAGGTTAGTTTTTGTAAGCGCAGCGGCAGTAAGCCTACTAAGAAGAGGACTCTGTGCAGAAGAACTGTGTATCACGAAGCTGGTGTTGGATCGGTCAAAGGTTAGTTTTTGTAAGCGCAGCGGCAGTAAGCCTACTAAGAAGAGGACTCTGTGCAGAAGAACTGTGTATCACGAAGCTGGTGTTGGATCGGTCAAAGGTTATCTTTTGTAAGCGCGGCAGCAGTAAGCCTACTCAGAAGAGGACTCTGTGCAGAAGAACTGTGGATCACGAAGCTAGTGTTGGATCGGTTAAGGGTTATCTTTTGTAAGCGCGGTAGCAGTAAGCCTACTCAGAAGAGGACTCTGTGCAGAAGAAATGTGGATCACGAAGCTAGTGTTGGATCGGTTAAAGGTTATCTTTTGTAAGCGCGGCAGCAGGAAGCCTACTCAAAAGAGGACTCTGTGCAGAAGAACTGTGAATCACGAAGCTGGTGTTGGATCGGTTAAAGGTTATCTTTTGTAAGCGCGGCAGCAGTAAGCCTACTAAGAAGAGGACTCTGTGCAGAAGCACTGTGTATCACGAAGCTGGTGTTGGATCGGTTAAAGGTTATCTTTTGTAAGCGCGGCAGCAGTAAGCCTACTCAGAAGAGGACTCTGTGCAGAAGAACTGTGGATCACGAAGCCGGTGTTGGATCGGTTAAAGGCTATCTTTTGTAAGTGCGGCAGCAGTAAGCCTACTCAGAAGAGGACTCTGTGCAGCAGAACTGTGGATCATGAAGCTGGTGTTGGATCGGTTAAGGGTTATCTTTTTTAAGCGCGTCAGCAGGAAGCCTACTCAGAAGAGGACTCTGCGCAGAAGAACTGTGGATCACGAAGCTAGTGTTGGATCGGTTAAGGGTTATCTTTTGTAAGCGCGGCAGCAGTAAGCCTACTCTTTTGTAAGCGCGGCAGCAGGAAGCTTACTCAAAAGAGGACTCTGTGCAGAAGAACTGTGGATCACGAAGCCGGTGCTGGATCGGTTAAAGGCTATCTTTTGTAAGCGCGGCAGCAGTAAGCCTACTAAGAAGAGGACTCTGTGCAGAAGCACTGTGGATCGCGGAGCCGGTGTTCGCTCGGTTAAAGGCTATCTTTTGTAAGCGCGGCAGCAGTAAGCCAATCAGAAGAGGACTCTGTGCAGAAGAACTGTGGATCACGAAGCCGGTGTTGGATCGGTTAAAGGCTATCTTTTGTAAGTGCGGCAGCAGTAAGCCTACTCAGAAGAGGACTCTGCGCAGAAGAACTGTGGATCACGAAGCTAGTGTTGGATCGGTTAAGAGTTATCTTTTGTAAGCGCGGTAGCAGTAAGCCTACTCAGAAGAGGACTCTGTGCAGAAGAACTGTGGATCACGAAGCTAGTGTTGGATCGGTTAAAGGTTATCTTTTGTAAGCGCGGCAGCAGGAAGCCTACTCAGAAGAGGACTCTGCGCAGAAGAACTGTGGATCACGAAGCTAGTGTTGGATCGGTTAAGGGTTATCTTTTGTAAGCGCGGTAGCAGGAAGCCTACTAAGAAGAGGACTCTGTGCAGAAGCACTGTGGATCGCGGAGCCGGTGTTCGCTCGGTTAAAGGCTATCTTTTGTAAGCGCGGCAGCAGTAAGCCAATCAGAAGAGGACTCTGTGCAGAAGAACTGTGGATCACGAAGCCGGTGTTGGATCGGTTAAAGGCTATCTTTTGTAAGTGCGGCAGCAGTAAGCCTACTCAGAAGAGGACTCTGTGCAGCAGAACTGTGGATCATGAAGCTGGTGTTGGATCGGTTAAGGGTTATCTTTTTTAAGCGCGGCGGCAGTAAGCCTACTAAGAAGAGGACTCTGTGCAGAAGCACTGTGGATCGCGGAGCCGGTATTGGCTCGGTTAAAGGCTATCTTTTGTAAGCGCGGCAGCAGTAAGCCTACTCAGAAGAGGACTCTGTGCAGAAGAACTGTGGATCACGAAGCCGGTGTTTTATCGGCTAAAGGTTAGTTTTTGTAAGCGCGGCAGCAGTAAGCCAATCAGAAGAGGACTCTGTGCAGAAGAACTGTGGATCACGAAGCCGGTGTTGGATCGGTTAAAGGCTATCTTTTGTAAGTGCGGCAGCAGTAAGCCTACTCAGAAGAGGACTCTGTGCAGCAGAACTGTGGATCATGAAGCTGGTGTTGGATCGGTTAAGGGTTATCTTTTTTAAGCGCGGCGGCAGTAAGCCTACTAAGAAGAGGACTCTGTGCAGAAGCACTGTGGATCGCGGAGCCGGTATTGGCTCGGTTAAAGGCTATCTTTTGTAAGCGCGGCAGCAGTAAGCCTACTCAGAAGAGGACTCTGTGCAGAAGAACTGTGGATCACGAAGCTAGTGTTGGATCGGTTAAGGGTTATCTTTTGTAAGCGCGGCAGCAGTAAGCCTACTCAGAAGAGGACTCTGTGCAGCAGAACTGTGGATCATGAAGCTGGTGTTGGATCGGTTAAGGGTTATCTTTTTTAAGCGCGTCAGCAGGAAGCCTACTCAGAAGAGGACTCTGCGCAGAAGAACTGTGGATCACGAAGCTAGTGTTGGATCGGTTAAGGGTTATCTTTTGTAAGCGCGGCAGCAGTAAGCCTACTCAGAAGAGGACTTTGTGCAGAAGAACTGTGGATCACGAAGCTAGTGTTGGATCGGTTAAGGGTTATCTTTTGTAAGCGCGGTAGCAGTAAGCCTACTCAGAAGAGGACTCTGTGCAGAAGAACTGTGGATCACGAAGCTAGTGTTGGATCGGTTAAGGGTTATCTTTTGTAAGCGCGGTAGCAGTAAGCCTACTCAGAAGAGGACTCTGTGCAGAAGAACTGTGGATCACGAAACTAGTGTTGGATCGGTTAAAGGTTATCTTTTGTAAGCGCGGCAGCAGGAAGCCTACTCAAAAGAGGACTCTGTGCAGAAGAACTGTGAATCACGAAGCTGGTGTTGGATCGGTTAAAGGTTATCTTTTGTAAGCGCGGCAGCAGTAAGCCTACTAAGAAGAGGACTCTGTGCAGAAGCACTGTGTATCACGAAGCTGGTGTTGGATCGGTTAAAGGTTATCTTTTGTAAGCGCGGCAGCAGTAAGCCTACTCAGAAGAGGACTCTGTGCAGAAGAACTGTGGATCACGAAGCCGGTGTTGGATCGGTTAAAGGCTATCTTTTGTAAGTGCGGCAGCAGTAAGCCTACTCAGAAGAGGACTCTGTGCAGAAGAACTGTGGATCACGAAGCTAGTGTTGGATCGGTTAAAGGTTATCTTTTGTAAGCGCGGCAGCAGGAAGCCTACTCAGAAGAGGACTCTGTGCAGAAGAACTGTGGATCACGAAACTAGTGGTGGGTCGGTTAAAGGTTATCTTTTGTAAGCGCGGCAGCAGGAAGCCTACTCAGAAGAGGACTCTGCGCAGAAGAACTGTTGATCACGAAGCTAGTGTTGGATCGGTTAAGGGTTATCTTTTGTAAGCACGGCAGCAGGAAGCCTACTCAAAAGAGGACTCTGTGCAGAAGAACTGTGAATCACAAAGCTGGTGTTGGATCGGTTAAAGGCTATCTTTTGTAAGCGCGGCTGCAGGAAGCCTACTCAGAAGAGGACTCTGCGCAGAAGAACTGTGGATCACGAAGCTAGTGTTGGATCGGTTAAGGGTTATCTTTTGTAAGCGCGGTAGCAGTAAGCCTACTCAGAAGAGGACTCTGTGCAGAAGAAATGTGGATCACGAAGCTAGTGTTGGATCGGTTAAAGGTTATCTTTTGTAAGCGCGGCAGCAGGAAGCCTACTCAAAAGAGGACTCTGTGCAGAAGAACTGTGTATCACGAAGCTGGTGTTGGATCGGTTAAAGGTTATCTTTTGTAAGCGCGGCAGCAGTAAGCCTACTAAGAAGAGGACTCTGTGCAGAAGCACTGTGTATCACGAAGCTGGTGTTGGATCGGTTAAAGGTTATCTTTTGTAAGCGCGGCAGCAGTAAGCCTACTCAGAAGAGGACTCTGTGCAGAAGAACTGTGGATCACGAAGCCGGTGTTGGATCGGTTAAAGGCTATCTTTTGTAAGTGGGGCAGCAGTAAGCCTACTCAGAAGAGGACTCTGTGCAGCAGAACTGTGGATCATGAAGCTGGTGTTGGATCGGTTAAGGGTTATCTTTTTTAAGCGCGTCAGCAGGAAGCCTACTCAGAAGAGGACTCTGAGCAGAAGAACTGTGGATCACGAATCTAGTGTTGGATCGGTTAAGGGTTATCTTTTGTAAGCGCGGCAGCAGTAAGCCTACTCAGAAGAGGACTCTGCGCAGAAGAACTGTGGATCACGAAGCTAGTGTTGGATCGGTTAAGGGTTATCTTTTGTAAGCGCGGTAGCAGTAAGCCTACTCAGAAGAGGACTCTGTGCAGAAGAACTGTGGATCACGAAACTAGTGTTGGATCGGTTAAAGGTTATCTTTTGTAAGCGCGGCAGCAGGAAGCCTACTCAGAAGAGGACTCTGTGCAGAAGAACTGTGGATCACGAAGCTAGTGTTGGATCGGTTAAGGGTTATCTTTTGTAAGCGCGGCAGCAGTAAGCCTACTCAGAAGAGGACTCTGTGCAGCAGAACTGTGGATCATGAAGCTGGTGTTGGATCGGTTAAGGGTTATCTTTTTTAAGCGCGTCAGCAGGAAGCCTACTCAGAAGAGGACTCTGCGCAGAAGAACTGTGGATCACGAAGCTAGTGTTGGATCGGTTAAGGGTTATCTTTTGTAAGCGCGGCAGCAGTAAGCCTACTCAGAAGAGGACTTTGTGCAGAAGAACTGTGGATCACGAAGCTAGTGTTGGATCGGTTAAGGGTTATCTTTTGTAAGCGCGGTAGCAGTAAGCCTACTCAGAAGAGGACTCTGTGCAGAAGAACTGTGGATCACGAAGCTAGTGTTGGATCGGTTAAGGGTTATCTTTTGTAAGCGCGGTAGCAGTAAGCCTACTCAGAAGAGGACTCTGTGCAGAAGAACTGTGGATCACGAAACTAGTGTTGGATCGGTTAAAGGTTATCTTTTGTAAGCGCGGCAGCAGGAAGCCTACTCAAAAGAGGACTCTGTGCAGAAGAACTGTGAATCACGAAGCTGGTGTTGGATCGGTTAAAGGTTATCTTTTGTAAGCGCGGCAGCAGTAAGCCTACTAAGAAGAGGACTCTGTGCAGAAGCACTGTGTATCACGAAGCTGGTGTTGGATCGGTTAAAGGTTATCTTTTGTAAGCGCGGCAGCAGTAAGCCTACTCAGAAGAGGACTCTGTGCAGAAGAACTGTGGATCACGAAGCCGGTGTTGGATCGGTTAAAGGCTATCTTTTGTAAGTGCGGCAGCAGTAAGCCTACTCAGAAGAGGACTCTGTGCAGAAGAACTGTGGATCACGAAGCTAGTGTTGGATCGGTTAAAGGTTATCTTTTGTAAGCGCGGCAGCAGGAAGCCTACTCAGAAGAGGACTCTGTGCAGAAGAACTGTGGATCACGAAACTAGTGGTGGGTCGGTTAAAGGTTATCTTTTGTAAGCGCGGCAGCAGTAAGCCTACTCAGAAGAGGACTCTGCGCAGAAGAACTGTGGATCACGAAGCTAGTGTTGGATCGGTTAAGGGTTATCTTTTGTAAGCACGGCAGCAGGAAGCCTACTCAAAAGAGGACTCTGTGCAGAAGAACTGTGAATCACAAAGCTGGTGTTGGATCGGTTAAAGGCTATCTTTTGTAAGCGCGGCAGCAGTAAGCCTACTCAGAAGAGGACTCTGTGCAGAAGAACTGTGGATCACGAAGCTAGTGTTGGATCGGTTAAGGGTTATCTTTTGTAAGCGCGGTAGCAGTAAGCCTACTCAGAAGAGGACTCTGTGCAGAAGAAATGTGGATCACGAAGCTAGTGTTGGATCGGTTAAAGGTTATCTTTTGTAAGCGCGGCAGCAGTAAGCCTACTCAGAAGAGGACTCTGTGCAGAAGAACTGTGGATCACGAAGCTAGTGTTGGATCGGTTAAGGGTTATCTTTTGTAAGCGCGGTAGCAGTAAGCCTACTCAGAAGAGGACTCTGTGCAGAAGAAATGTGGATCACGAAGCTAGTGTTGGATCGGTTAAGGGTTATCTTTTGTAAGCGCGGTAGCAGTAAGCCTACTTAGAAGAGGACTCTGTGCAGAAGAACTGTGGATCACGAAGCTAGTGTTGGATCGGTTAAGGGTTATCTTTTGTAAGCGCGGTAGCAGTAAGCCTACTCAGAAGAGGACTCTGTGCAGAAGAAATGTGGATCACGAAGCTAGTGTTGGATCGGTTAAAGGTTATCTTTTGTAAGCGCGGCAGCAGGAAGCCTACTCAAAAGAGGACTCTGTGCAGAAGAACTGTGAATCACGAAGCTGGTGTTGGATCGGTTAAAGGTTATCTTTTGTAAGCGCGGCAGCAGGAAGCCTACTCAAAAGAGGACTCTGTGCAGAAGAACTGTGAATCACGAAGCTAGTGTTGGATCGGTTAAAGGTTATCTTTTGTAAGCGCGGCAGCAGTAAGCCTACTCAGAAGAGGACTCTGTGCAGAAGAACTGTGGATCACGAAGCTAGTGTTGGATCGGTTAAGGGTTATCTTTTGTAAGCGCGGTAGCAGTAAGCCTACTCAGAAGAGGACTCTGTGCAGAAGAACTGTGGATCACGAAGCTAGTGTTGGATCGGTTAAGGGTTATCTTTTGTAAGCGCGGTAGCAGTAAGCCTACTCAGAAGAGGACTCTGTGCAGAAGAAATGTGGATCACGAAGCTAGTGTTGGATCGGTTAAAGGTTATCTTTTGTAAGCGCGGCAGCAGTAAGCCTACTCTTTTGTAAGCGCGGCAGCAGGAAGCTTACTCAAAAGAGGACTCTGTGCAGAAGAACTGTGGATCACGAAGCCGGTGCTGGATCGGTTAAAGGCTATCTTTTGTAAGCGCGGCAGCAGTAAGCCTACTAAGAAGAGGACTCTGTGCAGAAGCACTGTGGATCGCGGAGCCGGTGTTCGCTCGGTTAAAGGCTATCTTTTGTAAGCGCGGCAGCAGTAAGCCAATCAGAAGAGGACTCTGTGCAGAAGAACTGTGGATCACGAAGCCGGTGTTGGATCGGTTAAAGGCTATCTTTTGTAAGTGCGGCAGCAGTAAGCCTACTCAGAAGAGGACTCTGCGCAGAAGAACTGTGGATCACGAAGCTAGTGTTGGATCGGTTAAGAGTTATCTTTTGTAAGCGCGGTAGCAGTAAGCCTACTCAGAAGAGGACTCTGTGCAGAAGAACTGTGGATCACGAAGCTAGTGTTGGATCGGTTAAAGGTTATCTTTTGTAAGCGCGGCAGCAGGAAGCCTACTCAGAAGAGGACTCTGCGCAGAAGAACTGTGGATCACGAAGCTAGTGTTGGATCGGTTAAGGGTTATCTTTTGTAAGCGCGGTAGCAGGAAGCCTACTAAGAAGAGGACTCTGTGCAGAAGCACTGTGGATCGCGGAGCCGGTGTTCGCTCGGTTAAAGGCTATCTTTTGTAAGCGCGGCAGCAGTAAGCCAATCAGAAGAGGACTCTGTGCAGAAGAACTGTGGATCACGAAGCCGGTGTTGGATCGGTTAAAGGCTATCTTTTGTAAGTGCGGCAGCAGTAAGCCTACTCAGAAGAGGACTCTGTGCAGCAGAACTGTGGATCATGAAGCTGGTGTTGGATCGGTTAAGGGTTATCTTTTTTAAGCGCGGCGGCAGTAAGCCTACTAAGAAGAGGACTCTGTGCAGAAGCACTGTGGATCGCGGAGCCGGTATTGGCTCGGTTAAAGGCTATCTTTTGTAAGCGCGGCAGCAGTAAGCCTACTCAGAAGAGGACTCTGTGCAGAAGAACTGTGGATCACGAAGCCGGTGTTTTATCGGCTAAAGGTTAGTTTTTGTAAGCGCGGCAGCAGTAAGCCAATCAGAAGAGGACTCTGTGCAGAAGAACTGTGGATCACGAAGCCGGTGTTGGATCGGTTAAAGGCTATCTTTTGTAAGTGCGGCAGCAGTAAGCCTACTCAGAAGAGGACTCTGTGCAGCAGAACTGTGGATCATGAAGCGGGTGTTGGATCGGTTAAGGGTTATCTTTTGTAAGCGCGGCGGCAGTAAGCCTACTAAGAAGAGGACTCTGTGCAGAAGCACTGTGGATCGCGGAGCCGGTATTGGCTCGGTTAAAGGCTATCTTTTGTAAGCGCGGCAGCAGTAAGCCTACTCAGAAGAGGACTCTGTGCAGAAGAACTGTGGATCACGAAGCCGGTGTTTTATCGGCTAAAGGTTAGTTTTTGTAAGCGCAGCGGCAGTAAGCCTACTAAGAAGAGGACTCTGTGCAGAAGAACTGTGTATCACGAAGCTGGTGTTGGATCGGTCAAAGGTTAGTTTTTGTAAGCGCAGCGGCAGTAAGCCTACTAAGAAGAGGACTCTGTGCAGAAGAACTGTGTATCACGAAGCTGGTGTTGGATCGGTCAAAGGTTATCTTTTGTAAGCGCGGCAGCAGTAAGCCTACTCAGAAGAGGACTCTGTGCAGAAGAACTGTGGATCACGAAGCCGGTGTTTTATCGGCTAAAGGTTAGTTTTTGTAAGCGCAGCGGCAGTAAGCCTACTAAGAAGAGGCCTCTGTGCAGAAGCACTGTGGATCGCGGAGCCGGTATTGGCTCGGTTAAAGGCTATCTTTTGTAAGCGCGGCAGCAGTAAGCCTACTCAGAAGAGGACTCTGTGCAGAAGAACTGTGGATCACGAAGCTAGTGTTGGATCGGTTAAAGGTTATCTTTTGTAAGCGCGGCAGCAGGAAGCCTACTCAAAAGAGGACTCTGTGCAGAAGAACTGTGAATCACGAAGCTGGTGTTGGATCGGTTAAAGGCTACCTTTTGTAAGCGCGGCAGCAGGAAGCCTACTCAGAAGAGGACTCTGTGCAGAAGAACTGTGGATCACGAAGCCGGTGTTTTATCGGCTAAAGGTTAGTTTTTGTAAGCGCAGCGGCAGTAAGCCTACTAAGAAGAGGACTCTGTGCAGAAGAACTGTGTATCACGAAGCTGGTGTTGGATCGGTCAAAGGTTATCTTTTGTAAGCGCGGCAGCAGTAAGCCTACTAAGAAGAGGCCTCTGTGCAGAAGCACTGTGGATCGCGGAGCCGGTATTGGCTCGGTTAAAGGCTATCTTTTGTAAGCGCGGCAGCAGTAAGCCTACTCAGAAGAGGACTCTGTGCAGAAGAACTGTGTATCACGAAGCTAGTGTTGGATCGGTTAAAGGTTATCTTTTGTAAGCGCGGCAGCAGTAAGCCTACTAAGAAGAGGACTCTGTGCAGAAGAACTGTGTATCACGAATCTGGTGTTGGATCGGTTAAAGGCTATCTTTTGTAAGCGCGGCAGCAGTAAGCCTACTAAGAAGAGGACTCTGTGCAGAACCACCGTGGATCGCGGAGCCGGTATTGGCTCGGTCAAAGGTTATCTTTTGTAAGCGCGGCAGCAGTAAGCCTACTAAGAAGAGGACTCTGTGCAGAAGCACTGTGGATCGCGGAGCCGGTATTGGCTCGGTCAAAGGTTATCTTTTGTAAGCGCGGCAGCAGGAAGCCTACTCAGAAGAGGACTCTGTGCAGAAGAACTGTGGATCACGAAGCCGGTGTTTTATCGGCTAAAGGTTAGTTTTTGTAAGCGCAGCGGCAGTAAGCCTACTAAGAAGAGGAATCTGTGCAGAAGAACTGTGTATCACGAAGCTGGTGTTGGATCGGTCAAAGGTTATCTTTTGTAAGCGCAGCGGCAGTAAGCCTACTAAGAAGAGGACTCTGTGCAGAAGAACTGTGTATCACGAAGCTGGTGTTGGCTCGGTCAAAGGTTATCTTTTGTAAGCGCGGCAGCAGTAAGCCTACTAAGAAGAGGACTCTGTGCAGAAGAACTGTGTATCACGAATCTGGTGTTGGATCGGTTAAAGGCTATCTTTTGTAAGCGCGGCAGCAGTAAGCCTACTAAGAAGAGGACTCTGTGCAGAAACACTGTGGATCGCGGAGCCGGTATTGGCTCGGCCAAAGGTTATCTTTTGTAAGCGCGGCAGCAGTAAGCCTACTAAGAAGAGGACTCTGTGCAGAAGAACTGTGTATCACGAAGCTGGTGTTGGCTCGGTCAAAGGTTATCTTTTGTAAGCGCGGCAGCAGTAAGCCTACTAAGAAGAGGACTCTGTGCAGCAGAACTGTGGATCACGAAGCTGGTGTTGGATCGGTTAAAGGTTATCTTTTGTAAGCGCGGCAGCAGTAAGCCTACTAAGAAGAGGACTCTGTGCAGAAGAACTGTGTATCACGAAGCTGGTGTTGGATCGGTTAAAGGTTATCTTTTGTAAGCGCGGCAGCAGTAAGCCTACTAAGAAGAGGACTCTGTGCAGAAGAACTGTGTATCACGAATCTGGTGTTGGATCGGTTAAAGGTTATCTTTTGTAAGCGCGGCAGCAGTAAGCCTACTAAGAAGAGGACTCTGTGCAGAAGAACTCTGTATCACGAGTCTGGTGTTGGATCGCTTAAAGGCTATCTTTTGTAAGCGCGGCAGCAGGAAGCCTACTCAGAAGAGGACTCTGTGCAGAAGAACTCTGTATCACGAGTCTGGTGTTGGATCGCTTAAAGGCTATCTTTTGTAAGCGCGGCAGCAGGAAGCCTACTAAGAAGAGGACTCTGTGCAGAAGCACTGTGGATCGCGGAGCTGGTGTTGGATCGGTTAAAGGTTATCTTCTGTAAGCGCGGCAGCAGTAAGCCTACTCAGAAGAGGACTCTGTGCAGCAGAACTTTTTATAACGAAGCTGGTGTTGGATCGGTTAAGGGTTATTTTTTGTAAGCGCGGCAGCAGTAAGCCTACTCAGAAGAGGACTCTGTGCAGCAGAACTGTGGATCACGAGGCTGGTGTTGGATCGGTTAAAGGTTATCTTCTGTAAGCGCGGCAGCAGTAAGCCTACTCAGAAGAGGACTCTGTGCAGCAGAACTTTTTATCACGAAGCTGGTGTTGGATCGGTTAAGGGTTATTTTTTGTAAGCGCGGCAGCAGTAAGCCTACTCAGAAGAGGACTCTGTGCAGAAGAACTGTGTATCACGAAGCTGGTGTTGGATCGGTCAAAGGTTATCTTTTGTAAGCGCGGCAGCAGTAAGCCTACTAAGAAGAGGCCTCTGTGCAGAAGCACTGTGGATCGCGGAGCCGGTATTGGCTCGGTTAAAGGCTATCTTTTGTAAGCGCGGCAGCAGTAAGCCTACTCAGAAGAGGACTCTGTGCAGAAGAACTGTGTATCACGAAGCTGGTGTTGGATCGGTCAAAGGTTATCTTTTGTAAGCGCGGCAGCAGTAAGCCTACTAAGAAGAGGACTCTGTGCAGAAGCACTGTGGATCGCGGAGCCGGTATTGGCTCGGTCAAAGGTTATCTTTTGTAAGCGCGGCAGCAGTAAGCCTACTAAGAAGAGGACTCTGTGCAGAAGCACTGTGGATCGCGGAGCCGGTATTGGCTCGGTCAAAGGTTATCTTTTGTAAGCGCGGCAGCAGGAAGCCTACTCAGAAGAGGACTCTGTGCAGAAGAACTGTGTATCACGAAGCTGGTGTTGGATCGGTCAAAGGTTATCTTTTGTAAGCGCGGCAGCAGTAAGCCTACTAAGAAGAGGACTCTGTGCAGAAGCACTGTGGATCGCGGAGCCGGTATTGGCTCGGTCAAAGGTTATCTTTTGTAAGCGCGGCAGCAGTAAGCCTACTAAGAAGAGGACTCTGTGCAGAAGCACTGTGGATCGCGGAGCCGGTATTGGCTCGGTCAAAGGTTATCTTTTGTAAGCGCGGCAGCAGGAAGCCTACTCAGAAGAGGACTCTGTGCAGAAGAACTGTGGATCATGAAGCTAGTGTTGGATCGGTTAAAGGTTATCTTTTGTAAGCGCGGCAGCAGTAAGCCTACTAAGAAGAGGACTCTGTGCAGAAGAACTGTGTATCACGAATCTGGTGTTGGATCGGTTAAAGGCTATCTTTTGTAAGCGCGGCAGCAGTAAGCCTACTAAGAAGAGGACTCTGTGCTGAAGCACTGTGGATCGCGGAGCCGGTATTGGCTCGGTCAAAGGTTATCTTTTGTAAGCGCGGCAGCAGTAAGCCTACTAAGAAGAGGACTCTGTGCAGAAGCACTGTGGATCGCGGAGCTGGTGTAGGATCGCTTAAAGGTTATCTTCTGTAAGCGAGGCAGCAGTAAGCCTACTCAGAAGAGGACTCTGTGCAGCAGAACTTTTTATCACGAAGCTGGTGTTGAATCGGTTAAGGGTTATTTTTTGTAAGCGCGGCAGCAGTAAGCCTACTCAGAAGAGGACTCTGTGCAGCAGAACTGTGGATCACGAAGCTGGTGTTGGATCGGTTAAAGGTTATCTTCTGTAAGCGCGGCAGCAGTAAGCCTACTCAGAAGAGGACTCTGTGCAGCAGAACTTTTTATCACGAAGCTGGTGTTGGATCGGTTAAGGGTTATTTTTTGTAAGCGCGGCAGCAGTAAGCCTACTCAGAAGAGGACTCTGTGCAGCAGAACTGTGGATCACGAAGCTGGTGTTGGATCGGTTAAAGGTTACCTTCTGTAAGCGCGGCAGCAGTAAGCCTACTCAGAAGAGGACTCTGTGCAGCAGAACTGTGGATCACGAAGCTGGTGTTGGATCGGTTAAAGGTCATCTTCTGTAAGCGCGGCAGCAGTAAGCCTACTCAGAAGAGGACTCTGTGCAGCAGAACTGTGGATCACGAAGCTGGTGTTGGATCGGTTAAGGCTTATATTCTGTAAGCGCGGCAGCAGTAAGCCTACTCAGAAGAGGACTCTGTGCAGCAGAACTGTGGATCACGCAGCTGGTGTTGGATCGGTTAAAGGTCATCTTCTGTAAGCGCGGCAGCAGTAAGCCTACTCAGAAGAGGACTCTGTGCAGCAGAACTGTGGATCACGAAGCTGGTGTTGGATCGGTTAAAGGTTATCTTCTGTAAGCGCGGCAGCAGTAAGCCTACTCAGAAGAGGACTCTGTGCAGCAGAACTTTTTATCACGAAGCTGGTGTTGGATCGGTTAAGGGTTATTTTTTGTAAGCGCGGCAGCAGTAAGCCTACTCAGAAGAGGACTTTGTGCAGCAGAACTGTGGATCACGAAGCTGGTGTTGGATCGGTTAAGGGTTATCTTCTGTAAGCGCGGCAGCAGTAAGCCTACTCAGAAGAGGACTCTGTGCAGCAGAACTGTGGATCACGAAGCTGGTGTTGGATCGGTTAAAGGTTATCTTCTGTAAGCGCGGCAGCAGTAAGCCTACTCAGAAGAGGACTCTGTGCAGCAGAACTTTTTATCACGAAGCTGGTGTTGGATCGGTTAAGGGTTATTTTTTGTAAGCGCGGCAGCAGTAAGCCTACTCAGAAGAGGACTCTGTGTAGCAGAACTGTGGATCACGAAGCTGGTGTTGGATCGGTTAAAGGTTACCTTCTGTAAGCGCGCCAGCAGTAAGCCTACTCAGAAGAGGACTCTGTGCAGCAGAACTGTGGATCACGAAGCTGGTGTTGGATCGGTTAAAGGTCATCTTCTGTAAGCCTACTCAGAAGAGGACTCTGTGCAGCAGAACTGTGGATCACGAAGCTGGTGTTGGATCGGTTAAAGCTCATCTTCTGTAAGCGCGGCAGCAGTAAGCCTACTCAGAATAGGACTCTGTGCAGCAGAACTGCGGATCACGAAGCTGGTGTTGGATCGGTTAAAGGTCATCTTCTGTAAGCCTACTCAGAAGAGGACTCTGTGCAGCAGAACTGTGGATCACGAAGCTGGTGTTGGATCGGTTAAAGCTCATCTTCTGTAAGCGCGGCAGCAGTAAGCCTACTCAGAATAGGACTCTGTGCAGCAGAACTGTGGATCACGAAGCTGGTGTTGGATCGGTTAAAGGTCATCTTCTGTAAGCCTACTCAGAAGAGGACTCTGTGCAGCAGAACTGTGGATCACGAAGCTGGTGTTGGATCGGTTAAAGCTCATCTTCTGTAAGCGCGGCAGCAGTAAGCCTACTCAGAATAGGACTCTGTGCAGCAGAACTGCGGATCACGAAGCTGGTGTTGGATCGGTTAAGGCTTATATTCTGTAAGCGCGGCAGCAGTAAGCCTACTCAGAAGAGGACTCTGTGCAGCAGAACTGTGGATCACGAAGCTGGTGTTGGATCGGTTAAAGGTCATCTTCTGTAAGCGCGGCAGCAGTAAGCCTACTCAGAAGAGGACTCTGTGCAGCAGAACTGGGGATCACGAAGCTGGTGTTGGATCGGTTAAAGGTCATCTTCTGTAAGCGCGGCAGCAGTACGCCTACTCAGAAGAGGACTCTGTGCAGCAGAACTGTGGATCACGAAGCTGGTGTTGGATCGGTTAATGGTTATCTTCTGTAAGCGCGGTAGCAGTAAGCCTACTCAGAAGAGGACTCTGTGCAGCAGAGCTGTGGATCACGAAGCTGGTGTTGGATCGGTTAAAGATTATCTTCTGTAAGCGCGGCAGCAGTAAGCCTACTCAGAAGAGGACTCTGTGCAGCAGAACTGTGGATCACGAAGCTGGTGTTGATCGGTTAAGGATTATTTTTTGTAAGCGCGGCAGCAGTAAGCCTACTCAGAAGAAGACCCTGTGCAGCAGAACTGTGGATCACGAAGCTGGTGTTGGATCGGTTAAGGATTATTTTTTGTAAGCGCGGCAGCAGTAAGCCTACTCAGAAGCGGACTCTGTGCAGCAGAACTGTGGATCACGAAGCTGGTGCTGGATCGGTTAAGGATTATTTTATGTAAGCGCGGCAGCAGTAAGCCTACTCAGAAGCGGACTCTGTGCAGCAGAACTGTGGATCACGAAGCTGGTGTTGGATCGGTTAAAGATTATCTTCTGTAAGCGCGGCATCAGTAAGCCTACTCAGAAGAGGACTCTGTGCAGCAGAACTGTGGATCACGAAGCTGGTGTTGATCGGTTAAGGATTATTTTTTGTAAGCGCGGCAGCAGTAAGCCTACTCAGAAGAAGACCCTGTGCAGCAGAACTGTGGATCACGAAGCTGGTGTTGGGTCGGTTAAAGGTTATCTTCTGTAAGCGCGGCAGCAGTAAGCCTACTCAGAAGAGGACTCTGTGCAGCAGAACTGTGGATCACGAAGCTGGTGTTGGATCGGTTAAGGATTATTTTTTGTAAGCGCGGCAGCAGTGAGCCTACTCAGAAGCGGACTCTGTGCAGCAGAACTGTGGATCACGTAGCTGGTGTTGGATCGGTTAAGGATTATTTTATGTAAGCGCGGCAGCAGTAAGCCTACTCAGAAGAGGACTCTGTGCAGGAGAACTGTGGATCACGAAGCTGGTGTTGGATCGGTTAAAGGTTATCTTCTGTAAGCGCGGCAGCAGTAAGCCTACCCAGAAGAAGAATCTGTGCAGCAAAACTGTGGATCACGAAGCTTGTGTTGGATCGGTTAAGGATTATTTTTTGTAAGCGCGGCAGCAGTAAGCCTACTCAGAAGAAGACCCTGTGCAGCAGAACTGTGGATCACGAAGCTGGTGTTGGGTCGGTTAAAGGTTATCTTCTGTAAGCGCGGCAGCAGTAAGCCTACTCAGAAGAGGACTCTGTGCAGCAGCACTGTGGATCACGAAGCTGGTGTTGGATCGGTTAAGGATTATTGTTTGTAAGCGCGGCAGCAGTAAGCCTACTCAGAAGCGGACTCTGTGCAGCAGAACTGTGGATCACGAAGCTGGTGTTGGATCGGTTAAAGGTTATCTTCTGTAAGCGCGGTAGCAGTAAGCCTACTCAGAAGAGGACTCTGTGCAGCAGAGCTGTGGATCACGAAGCTGGTGTTGGATCGGTTAAGGGTTATCTTCTGTAAGCGCGGCAGCAGTAAGCCTATTCAGAAGAGGACTCTGTGCAGCAGAACTGTGGATCACGAAGCTGGTGTTGGATCGGTTAAGGATTATTTTATGTAAGCGCGGCAGCAGTAAGCCTACTCAGAAGAGGACTCTGTGCAGCAGAACTGTGGATCACGAAGCTGGTGTTGGATCGGTTAAGGATTATTTTTTGTAAGCGCGGCAGCAGTAAGCCTACTCAGAAGAAGACCCTGTGCAGCAGAACTGTGGATCACGAAGCTGGTGTTGGGTCGGTTAAGGATTATTTTTTGTAAGCGCGGCAGCAGTAAGCCTACTCAGAAGAGGACTCTGTGCAGCAGAACTGTGGATCACGAAGCTGGTGTTGGATCGGTTAAGGATTACTTTATGTAAGCGCGGCAGCAGTAAGCCTACTCAGAAGAGGACTCTGTGCAGCAGAACTGTGGATCACGAAGCTGGTGTTGGATCGGTTAAGGATTATTTTTTGTAAGCGCGGCAGCAGTAAGCCTACTCAGAAGAAGACCCTGTGCAGCAGAACTGTGGATCACGAAGCTGGTGTTGGGTCGGTTAAGGATTATTTTTTGTAAGCGCGGCAGCAGTAAGCCTACTCAGAAGCGGACTCTGTGCAGCAGAACTGTGGATCACGAAGCTGGTGTTGGATCGGTTAAGGATTATTTTATGTAAGCGCGGTAGCAGTAAGCCTACTCAGAAGAGGACTCTGTGCAGGAGAACTGTGGATCACGAAGCTGGTGTTGGATCGGTTAAAGGTTATCTTCTGTAAGCGCGGCAGCAGTAAGCCTACCCAGAGGAAGAATCTGTGCAGCAAAACTGTGGATCACGAAGCTTGTGTTGGATCGGTTAAGGATTATTTTTTGTAAGCGCGGCAGCAGTAAGCCTACTCAGAAGAAGACCCTGTGCAGCAGAACTGTGGATCACGAAGCTGGTGTTGGGTCGGTTAAAGGTTATCTTCTGTAAGCGCGGCAGCAGTAAGCCTACTCAGAAGAGGACTCTGTGCAGCAGAACTGTGGATCACGAAGCTGGTGTTGGATCGGTTAAGGATTATTTTTTGTAAGCGCGGCAGCAGTAAGCCTACTCAGAAGCGGACTCTGTGCAGCAGAACTGTGGATCACGAAGCTGGTGTTGGATCGGTTAAGGATTATTTTATGTAAGCGCGGCAGCAGTAAGCCTACTCAGAAGAGGACGCTGTGCAGCAGAACTGTGGATCACGAAGCTGGTGTTGGATCGGTTAAAGGTCATCTTCTGTAAGCGCGGCAGCAGTAAGCCTACTCAGAAGGGGACTCTGTGCAGCAGAACTGGGGATCACGAAGCTGGTGTTGGATCGGTTAAATGTTATCTTCTGTAAGCGCGGCAGAAGTAAGCCTACTCAGAAGGGGACTCTGTGCAGCAGAACTGTGGATCACGAAGCTGGTGTTGGATCGGTTAAGGATTATTTTTTGTAAGCGCGGCAGCAGTAAGCCTACTCAGAAGAGGACTCTGTGCAGCAGAACTGTGGATCACGAAGCTGGTGTTGGATCGGGTAAGGGTTATTTTTTGTAAGCGCGGCAGCAGTAAGCCTACTCAGAAGAGGACTCTGTTCAGCAGAACTGTGGATCACGAAGCTGGTGTTGGATCGGTTAAATGTTATCTTCTGTAAGCGCGGCAGAAGTAAGCCTACTCAGAAGGGGACTCTGTGCAGCAGAACTGTGGATCACGAAGCTGGTGTTGGATCGGTTAAGGATTATGTTTTGTAAGCGCGGCAGCAGTAAGCCTACTCAGAAGAGGACTCTGTGCAGCAGAACTGTGGATCACGAAGCTGGTGTTGGATCGGGTAAGGGTTATTTTTTGTAAGCGCGGCAGCAGTAAGCCTACTCAGAAGAGGACTCTGTGCAGCAGAACTGTGGATCACGAAGCTGGTGTTGGATCGGTTAAAGCTCATCTTCTGTAAGCGCGGCAGCAGTAAGCCTACTCAGAATAGGACTCTGTGCAGCAGAACTGCGGATCACGAAGCTGGTGTTGGATCGGTTAAGGCTTATATTCTGTAAGCGCGGCAGCAGTAAGCCTACTCAGAAGAGGACTCTGTGCAGCAGAACTGTGGATCACGAAGCTGGTGTTGGATCGGTTAAAGGTCATCTTCTGTAAGCGCGGCAGCAGTAAGCCTACTCAGAAGAGGACTCTGTGCAGCAGAACTGGGGATCACGAAGCTGGTGTTGGATCGGTTAAAGGTCATCTTCTGTAAGCGCGGCAGCAGTACGCCTACTCAGAAGAGGACTCTGTGCAGCAGAACTGTGGATCACGAAGCTGGTGTTGGATCGGTTAAGGGTTATCTTCTGTAAGCGCGGTAGCAGTAAGCCTACTCAGAAGAGGACTCTGTGCAGCAGAGCTGTGGATCACGAAGCTGGTGTTGGATCGGTTAAAGATTATCTTCTGTAAGCGCGGCAGCAGTAAGCCTACTCAGAAGAGGACTCTGTGCAGCAGAACTGTGGATCACGAAGCTGGTGTTGATCGGTTAAGGATTATTTTTTGTAAGCGCGGCAGCAGTAAGCCTACTCAGAAGAAGACCCTGTGCAGCAGAACTGTGGATCACGAAGCTGGTGTTGGATCGGTTAAGGATTATTTTTTGTAAGCGCGGCAGCAGTAAGCCTACTCAGAAGCGGACTCTGTGCAGCAGAACTGTGGATCACGAAGCTGGTGCTGGATCGGTTAAGGATTATTTTATGTAAGCGCGGCAGCAGTAAGCCTACTCAGAAGCGGACTCTGTGCAGCAGAACTGTGGATCACGAAGCTGGTGTTGGATCGGTTAAAGATTATCTTCTGTAAGCGCGGCATCAGTAAGCCTACTCAGAAGAGGACTCTGTGCAGCAGAACTGTGGATCACGAAGCTGGTGTTGATCGGTTAAGGATTATTTTTTGTAAGCGCGGCAGCAGTAAGCCTACTCAGAAGAAGACCCTGTGCAGCAGAACTGTGGATCACGAAGCTGGTGTTGGGTCGGTTAAAGTTTATCTTCTGTAAGCGCGGCAGCAGTAAGCCTACTCAGAAGAGGACTCTGTGCAGCAGAACTGTGGATCACGAAGCTGGTGTTGGATCGGTTAAGGATTATTTTTTGTAAGCGCGGCAGCAGTGAGCCTACTCAGAAGCGGACTCTGTGCAGCAGAACTGTGGATCACGTAGCTGGTGTTGGATCGGTTAAGGATTATTTTATGTAAGCGCGGCAGCAGTAAGCCTACTCAGAAGAGGACTCTGTGCAGGAGAACTGTGGATCACGAAGCTGGTGTTGGATCGGTTAAAGGTTATCTTCTGTAAGCGCGGCAGCAGTAAGCCTACCCAGAAGAAGAATCTGTGCAGCAAAACTGTGGATCACGAAGCTTGTGTTGGATCGGTTAAGGATTATTTTTTGTAAGCGCGGCAGCAGTAAGCCTACTCAGAAGAAGACCCTGTGCAGCAGAACTGTGGATCACGAAGCTGGTGTTGGGTCGGTTAAAGGTTATCTTCTGTAAGCGCGGCAGCAGTAAGCCTACTCAGAAGAGGACTCTGTGCAGCAGCACTGTGGATCACGAAGCTGGTGTTGGATCGGTTAAGGATTATTGTTTGTAAGCGCGGCAGCAGTAAGCCTACTCAGAAGCGGACTCTGTGCAGCAGAACTGTGGATCACGAAGCTGGTGTTGGATCGGTTAAAGGTTATCTTCTGTAAGCGCGGTAGCAGTAAGCCTACTCAGAAGAGGACTCTGTGCAGCAGAGCTGTGGATCACGAAGCTGGTGTTGGATCGGTTAAGTGTTATCTTCTGTAAGCGCGGCAGCAGTAAGCCTACTCAGAAGAGGACTCTGTGCAGGAGAACTGTGGATCACGAAGCTGGTGTTGGATCGGTTAAGGATTATTTTATGTAAGCGCGGCAGCAGTAAGCCTACTCAGAAGAGGACTCTGTGCAGCAGAACTGTGGATCACGAAGCTGGTGTTGGATCGGTTAAGGATTATTTTATGTAAGCGCGGCAGCAGTAAGCCTACTCAGAAGAAGACCCTGTGCAGCAGAACTGTGGATCACGAAGCTGGTGTTGGGTCGGTTAAGGATTATTTTTTGTAAGCGCGGCAGCAGTAAGCCTACTCAGAAGCGGACTCTGTGCAGCAGAACTGTGGATCACGAAGCTGGTGTTGGATCGGTTAAGGATTACTTTATGTAAGCGCGGCAGCAGTAAGCCTACTCAGAAGAGGACTCTGTGCAGCAGAACTGTGGATCACGAAGCTGGTGTTGGATCGGTTAAGGATTATTTTTTGTAAGCGCGGCAGCAGTAAGCCTACTCAGAAGAAGACCCTGTGCAGCAGAACTGTGGATCACGAAGCTGGTGTTGGGTCGGTTAAGGATTATTTTTTGTAAGCGCGGCAGCAGTAAGCCTACTCAGAAGCGGACTCTGTGCAGCAGAACTGTGGATCACGAAGCTGGTGTTGGATCGGTTAAGGATTATTTTATGTAAGCGCGGTAGCAGTAAGCCTACTCAGAAGAGGACTCTGTGCAGGAGAACTGTGGATCACGAAGCTGGTGTTGGATCGGTTAAAGGTTATCTTCTGTAAGCGCGGCAGCAGTAAGCCTACCCAGAGGAAGAATCTGTGCAGCAAAACTGTGGATCACGAAGCTTGTGTTGGATCGGTTAAGGATTATTTTTTGTAAGCGCGGCAGCAGTAAGCCTACTCAGAAGAAGACCCTGTGCAGCAGAACTGTGGATCACGAAGCTGGTGTTGGGTCGGTTAAAGGTTATCTTCTGTAAGCGCGGCAGCAGTAAGCCTACTCAGAAGAGGACTCTGTGCAGCAGAACTGTGGATCACGAAGCTGGTGTTGGATCGGTTAAGGATTATTTTTTGTAAGCGCGGCAGCAGTAAGCCTACTCAGAAGCGGACTCTGTGCAGCAGAACTGTGGATCACGAAGCTGGTGTTGGATCGGTTAAGGATTATTTTATGTAAGCGCGGCAGCAGTAAGCCTACTCAGAAGAGGACGCTGTGCAGCAGAACTGTGGATCACGAAGCTGGTGTTGGATCGGTTAAAGGTCATCTTCTGTAAGCGCGGCAGCAGTAAGCCTACTCAGAAGGGGACTCTGTGCAGCAGAACTGGGGATCACGAAGCTGGTGTTGGATCGGTTAAATGTTATCTTCTGTAAGCGCGGCAGAAGTAAGCCTACTCAGAAGGGGACTCTGTGCAGCAGAACTGTGGATCACGAAGCTGGTGTTGGATCGGTTAAGGATTATTTTTTGTAAGCGCGGCAGCAGTAAGCCTACTCAGAAGAGGACTCTGTGCAGCAGAACTGTGGATCACGAAGCTGGTGTTGGATCGGGTAAGGGTTATTTTTTGTAAGCGCGGCAGCAGTAAGCCTACTCAGAAGAGGACTCTGTTCAGCAGAACTGTGGATCACGAAGCTGGTGTTGGATCGGTTAAATGTTATCTTCTGTAAGCGCGGCAGAAGTAAGCCTACTCAGAAGGGGACTCTGTGCAGCAGAACTGTGGATCACGAAGCTGGTGTTGGATCGGTTAAGGATTATGTTTTGTAAGCGCGGCAGCAGTAAGCCTACTCAGAAGAGGACTCTGTGCAGCAGAACTGTGGATCACGAAGCTGGTGTTGGATCGGTTAAAGGCTATCTTTTGTAAGCGCGGCAGCAGGAACCCTACTCAGAAGAGGACTCTGTTCAGCAGAACTGTGGATCACGAAGCTGGTGTTGGATCGGTTAAATGTTATCTTCTGTAAGCGCGGCAGCAGTACGCCTACTCAGAAGAGGACTCTGTGCAGCAGAACTGTGGATCACGAAGCTGGTGTTGGATCGGTTAAGGGTTATCTTCTGTAAGCGCGGTAGCAGTAAGCCTACTCAGAAGAGGACTCTGTGCAGCAGAGCTGTGGATCACGAAGCTGGTGTTGGATCGGTTAAGGGTTATCTTCTGTAAGCGCGGCAGCAGTAAGCCTATTCAGAAGAGGACTCTGTGCAGCAGAACTGTGGATCACGAAGCTATTGTTGGATCGGTTAAAGGTTATCTTTTGTAAGCGCGGCAGCAGTAAGCCTACTCAGAAGAGCAATTTGTCCGGAAAAACTGTGGATCGCGAAGCCGGCGTTTGATCGGTTAAGGGTTATTTTTATAAGCACGGCCTCAGGAACCCTACGTTGAAAAGGTCTCTCTTCAGAAAAGGTGTGGATCGCGAAGCCGGTGTTGGGTCGACCAAGTGTTATTTGTGTAAGCGCGGCCTCAGGAAGCCTAGTCAGACGAGGATTCTCTCCAGAAAAACTGTGGATCACAAAGCTGGTGTTGGATCGGTTATAGGTTATCTTTTGTAAGCGCAGCAGCAGGAACCCTACTCAGAAGAGGACTCTGTGCAGCAGAACTGTGGATCACGAAGCTGGTGTTGGATCGGGTAAGGGTTATTTTTTGTAAGCGCGGCAGCAGTAAGCCTACTCAGAAGAGGACTCTGTTCAGCAGAACTGTGGATCACGAAGCTGGTGTTGGATCGGTTAAATGTTATCTTCTGTAAGCGCGGCAGAAGTAAGCCTACTCAGAAGGGGACTCTGTGCAGCAGAACTGTGGATCACGAAGCTGGTGTTGGATCGGTTAAGGATTATTTTTTGTAAGCGCGGCAGCAGTAAGCCTACTCAGAAGAGGACTCTGTGCAGCAGAACTGTGGATCACGAAGCTGGTGTTGGATCGGGTAAGGGTTATTTTTTGTAAGCGCGGCAGCAGTAAGCCTACTCAGAAGAGGACTCTGTTCAGCAGAACTGTGGATCACGAAGCTGGTGTTGGATCGGTTAAATGTTATCTTCTGTAAGCGCGGCAGAAGTAAGCCTACTCAGAAGGGGACTCTGTGCAGCAGAACTGTGGATCACGAAGCTGGTGTTGGATCGGTTAAGGATTATGTTTTGTAAGCGCGGCAGCGGTAAGCCTACTCAGAAGAGGACTCTGTGCAGCAGAACTGTGGATCACGAAGCTGGTGTTGGATCGGTTAAAGGCTATCTTTTGTAAGCGCGGCAGCAGGAACCCTACTCAGAAGAGGACTCTGTTCAGCAGAACTGTGGATCACGAAGCTGGTGTTGGATCGGTTAAATGTTATCTTCTGTAAGCGCGGCAGAAGTAAGCCTACTCAGAAGGGGACTCTGTGCAGCAGAACTGTGGATTACGAAGCTGGTGTTGGATCGGTTAAGGATTATTTTTTGTAAGCGCGGCAGCAGTAAGCCTACTCAGAAGAAGACCCTGTGCAGCAGAACTGTGGATCACGAAGCTGGTGTTGGGTCGGTTAAAGGTTATCTTTTGTAAGCGCGGCAGCAGTAAGCCTACTCAAAAGAGGACTCTCTGCAGAAGAACTGTGTATCACGAAGCTGGTGTTGGATCGGTTAAAGGTTATTTTTTGTAACCGCGGCAGCAGGAACCCTACTCAGAAGAGGACTCTGTGCAGCAGAACTTTTTATCACGAAGCTGGTGTTGGATCGGTTAAGGGTTATTTTTTGTAAGCGCGGCAGCAGTAAGCCTACTCAGAAGAGGACTCTGTGCAGCAGAACTGTGGATCACGAAGCTGGTGTTGGATCGGTTAAAGGTTATCTTCTGTAAGCGCGGCAGCAGTAAGCCTACTCAGAAGAGGACTCTGTGCAGCAGAACTTTTTATCACGAAGCTGGTGTTGGATCGGTTAAGGGTTATTTTTTGTAAGCGCGGCAGCAGTAAGCCTACTCAGAAGAGGACTCTGTGCAGCAGAACTGTGGATCACGAAGCTGGTGTTGGATCGGTTAAAGGTTACCTTCTGTAAGCGCGGCAGCAGTAAGCCTACTCAGAAGAGGACTCTGTGCAGCAGAACTGTGGATCACGAAGCTGGTGTTGGATCGGTTAAAGGTCATCTTCTGTAAGCGCGGCAGCAGTAAGCCTACTCAGAAGAGGACTCTGTGCAGCAGAACTGTGGATCACGAAGCTGGTGTTGGATCGGTTAAGGCTTATATTCTGTAAGCGCGGCAGCAGTAAGCCTACTCAGAAGAGGACTCTGTGCAGCAGAACTGTGGATCACAAAGCTGGTGTTGGATCGGTTAAGGGTTATATTCTGTAAGCGCGGCAGCAGTAAGCCTACTCAGAAGAGGACTCTGTGCAGCAGAACTGTGGATCACGAAGCTGGTGTTGGATCGGTTAAAGGTTATCTTCTGTAAGCGCGGCAGCAGTAAGCCTACTCAGAAGAGGACTCTGTGCAGCAGAACTTTTTATCACGAAGCTGGTGTTGGATCGGTTAAGGGTTATATTTTGTAAGCGCGGCAGCAGTAAGCCTACTCAGAAGAGGACTCTGTGCAGCAGAACTGTGGATCACGAAGCTGGTGTTGGATCGGTTAAGGGTTATCTTCTGTAAGCGCGGCAGCAGTAAGCCTACTCAGAAGAGGACTCTGTGCAGCAGAACTGTGGATCACGAAGCTGGTGTTGGATCGGTTAAAGGTTATCTTCTGTAAGCGCGGCAGCAGTAAGCCTACTCAGAAGAGGACTCTGTGCAGCAGAACTTTTTATCACGAAGCTGGTGTTGGATCGGTTAAGGGTTATTTTTTGTAAGCGCGGCAGCAGTAAGCCTACTCAGAAGAGGACTTTGTGCAGCAGAACTGTGGATCACGAAGCTGGTGTTGGATCGGTTAAGGGTTATCTTCTGTAAGCGCGGCAGCAGTAAGCCTACTCAGAAGAGGACTCTGTGCAGCAGAACTGTGGATCACGAAGCTGGTGTTGGATCGGTTAAAGGTTACCTTCTGTAAGCGCGGCAGCAGTAAGCCTACTCAGAAGAGGACTCTGTGCAGCAGAACTGTGGATCACGAAGCTGGTGTTGGATCGGTTAAAGGTCATCTTCTGTAAGCCTACTCAGAAGAGGACTCTGTGCAGCAGAACTGTGGATCACGAAGCTGGTGTTGGATCGGTTAAAGCTCATCTTCTGTAAGCGCGGCAGCAGTAAGCCTACTCAGAATAGGACTCTGTGCAGCAGAACTGCGGATCACGAAGCTGGTGTTGGATCGGTTAAGGCTTATATTCTGTAAGCGCGGCAGCAGTAAGCCTACTCAGAAGAGGACTCTGTGCAGCAGAACTGTGGATCACGAAGCTGGTGTTGGATCGGTTAAAGGTCATCTTCTGTAAGCCTACTCAGAAGAGGACTCTGTGCAGCAGAACTGTGGATCACGAAGCTGGTGTTGGATCGGTTAAAGCTCATCTTCTGTAAGCGCGGCAGCAGTAAGCCTACTCAGAAGAGGACTCTGTGCAGCAGAACTGGGGATCACGAAGCTGGTGTTGGATCGGTTGAAGGTCATCTTCTGTAAGCGCGGCAGCAGTACGCCTACTCAGAAGAGGACTCTGTGCAGCAGAACTGTGGATCACGAAGCTGGTGTTGGATCGGTTAAGGGTTATCTTCTGTAAGCGCGGTAGCAGTAAGCCTACTCAGAAGAGGACTCTGTGCAGCAAAACTGTCTATCACGAAGCTGGTGTTGGATCGGTTAAAGATTATCTTCTGTAAGCGCGGCAGCAGTAAGCCTACTCAGAAGAGGACTCTGTGCAGCAGAACTGTGGATCACGAAGCTGGTGTTGATCGGTTAAGGATTATTTTTTGTAAGCGCGGCAGCAGTAAGCCTACTCAGAAGAAGACCCTGTGCAGCAGAACTGTGGATCACGAAGCTGGTGTTGGATCGGTTAAAGGTTACCTTCTGTAAGCGCGGCAGCAGTAAGCCTACTCAGAAGAGGACTCTGTGCAGCAGAACTGTGGATCACGAAGCTGGTGTTGGATCGGTTAAAGGTCATCTTCTGTAAGCCTACTCAGAAGAGGACTCTGTGCAGCAGAGCTGTGGATCACGAAGCTGGTGTTGGATCGGTTAAAGATTATCTTCTGTAAGCGCGGCAGCAGTAAGCCTACTCAGAAGAGGACTCTGTGCAGCAGAACTGTGGATCACGAAGCTGGTGTTGATCGGTTAAGGGTTATTTTTTGTAAGCGCGGCAGCAGTAAGCCTACTCAGAAGAGGACTCTGTGTAGCAGAACTGTGGATCACGAAGCTGGTGTTGGATCGGTTAAAGGTTACCTTCTGTAAGCGCGGCAGCAGTAAGCCTACTCAGAAGAGGACTCTGTGCAGCAGAACTGTGGATCACGCAGCTGGTGTTGGATCGGTTAAAGGTCATCTTCTGTAAGCCTACTCAGAAGAGGCCTCTGTGCAGCAGAACTGTGGATCACGAAGCTGGTGTTGGATCGGTTAAAGCTCATCTTCTGTAAGCGCGGCAGCAGTAAGCCTACTCAGAAGAGGACTCTGTGCAGCAGAACTGTGGATCACGAAGCTGGTGTTGATCGGTTAAGGATTATTTTTTGTAAGCGCGGCAGCAGTAAGCCTACTCAGAAGAAGACACTGTGCAGCAGAACTGTGGATCACGAAGCTGGTGTTGGGTCGGTTAAAGGTTATCTTCTGTAAGCGCGGCAGCAGTAAGCCTACTCAGAAGAGGACTCTGTGCAGCAGAACTGTGGATCACGAAGCTGGTGTTGGATCGGTTAAGGGTTATCTTCTGTAAGCGCGGCAGCAGTAAGCCTACTCAGAAGAGGACTCTGTGCAGCAGAGCTGTGGATCACGAAGCTGGTGTTGATCGGTTAAGGATTATTTTTTGTAAGCGCGGCAGCAGTAAGCCTACTCAGAAGCGGACTCTGTGCAGCAGAACTGTGGATCACGAAGCTGGTGCTGGATCGGTTAAGGATTATTTTATGTAAGCGCGGCAGCAGTAAGCCTACTCAGAAGAAGACCCTGTGCAGCAGAACTGTGGATCACGAAGCTGGTGTTGGGTCGGTTAAAGGTTATCTTCTGTAAGCGCGGCAGCAGTAAGCCTACTCAGAAGAGGACTCTGTGCAGCAGAACTGTGGATCACGAAGCTGGTGTTGGATCGGTTAAGGGTTACCTTCTGTAAGCGCGGCAGCAGTAAGCCTACTCAGAAGAGGACTCTGTGCAGCAGAACTGTGGATCACGCAGCTGGTGTTGGATCGGTTAAAGGTCATCTTCTGTAAGCCTACTCAGAAGAGGCCTCTGTGCAGCAGAACTGTGGATCACGAAGCTGGTGTTGGATCGGTTAAAGATTATCTTCTGTAAGCGCGGCAGCAGTAAGCCTACTCAGAAGAGGACTCTGTGCAGCAGAACTGTGGATCACGAAGCTGGTGTTGATCGGTTAAGGATTATTTTTTGTAAGCGCGGCAGCAGTAAGCCTACTCAGAAGAAGACCCTGTGCAGCAGAACTGTGGATCACGAAGCTGGTGTTGGGTCGGTTAAAGGTTATCTTCTGTAAGCGCGGCAGCAGTAAGCCTACTCAGAAGAGGACTCTGTGCAGCAGAACTGTGGATCACGAAGCTGGTGTTGGATCGGTTAAGGATTATTTTTTGTAAGCGCGGCAGCAGTAAGCCTACTCAGAAGCGGACTCTGTGCAGCAGAACTGTGGATCACGAAGCTGGTGCTGGATCGGTTAAGGATTATTTTATGTAAGCGCGGCAGCAGTAAGCCTACTCAGAAGCGGACTCTGTGCAGCAGAACTGTGGATCACGAAGCTGGTGTTGGATCGGTTAAAGTTTATCTTCTGTAAGCGCGGCAGCAGTAAGCCTACTCAGAAGAGGACTCTGTGCAGCAGAACTGTGGATCACGAAGCTGGTGTTGATCGGTTAAGGATTATTTTTTGTAAGCGCGGCAGCAGTAAGCCTACTCAGAAGAAGACCCTGTGCAGCAGAACTGTGGATCACGAAGCTGGTGTTGGGTCGGTTAAAGGTTATCTTCTGTAAGCGCGGCAGCAGTAAGCCTACTCAGAAGAGGACTCTGTGCAGCAGAACTGTGGATCACGAAGCTGGTGTTGGATCGGTTAAGGATTATTTTTTGTAAGCGCGGCAGCAGTAAGCCTACTCAGAAGCGGACTCTGTGCAGCAGAACTGTGGATCACGTAGCTGGTGTTGGATCGGTTAAGGATTATTTTATGTAAGCGCGGCAGCAGTAAGCCTACTCAGAAGAGGACTCTGTGCAGGAGAACTGTGGATCACGAAGCTGGTGTTGGATCGGTTAAAGGTTATCTTCTGTAAGCGCGGCAGCAGTAAGCCTACCCAGAAGAAGAATCTGTGCAGCAAAACTGTGGGGCACGAAGCTTGTGTTGGATCGGTTAAGGATTATTTTTTGTAAGCGCGGCAGCAGTAAGCCTACTCAGAAGAAGACCCTGTGCAGCAGAACTGTGGATCACGAAGCTGGTGTTGGGTCGGTTAAAGGTTATCTTCTGTAAGCGCGGCAGCAGTAAGCCTACTCAGAAGAGGACTCTGTGCAGCAGAACTGTGGATCACGAAGCTGGTGTTGGATCGGTTAAGGGTTATTTTTTGTAAGCGCGGCAGCAGTAAGCCTACTCAGAAGAGGACTCTGTGCAGCAGAACTGTGGATCACGAAGCTGGTGTTGGATCGGTTAAGGATTATTTTTTGTAAGCGCGGCAGCAGTAAGCCTACTCAGAAGAAGACCCTGTGCAGCAGAACTGTGGATCACGAAGCTGGTGTTGGGTCGGTTAAGGATTATATTTTGTAAGCGCGGCAGCAGTAAGCCTACTCAGAAGAAGACCCTGTGCAGCAGAACTGTGGATCACGAAGCTGGTGTTGGGTCGGTTAAGGATTATTTTTTGTAAGCGCGGCAGCAGTAAGCCTACTCAGAAGAAGACCCTGTGCAGCAGAACTGTGGATCACGAAGCTGGTGTTGGGTCGGTTAAGGATTATTTTTTGTAAGCGCGGCAGCAGTAAGCCTACTCAGAAGAAGACCCTGTGCAGCAGAACTGTGGATCACGAAGCTGGTGTTGGGTCGGTTAAGGATTATTTTTTGTAAGCGCGGCAGCAGTAAGCCTACTCAGAAGCGGACTCTGTGCAGCAGAACTGTGGATCACGAAGCTGGTGTTGGATCGGTTAAGGGTTATTTTTTGTAAGCGCGGCAGCAGTAAGCCTACTCAGAAGAAGACCCTGTGCAGCAGAACTGTGGATCACGAAGCTGGTGTTGGGTCGGTTAAGGATTATCTTCTGTAAGCGCGGCAGCAGTAAGCCTACTCAGAAGCGGACTCTGTGCAGCAGAACTGTGGATCACGTAGCTGGTGTTGGATCGGTTAAGGATTATTTTTTGTAAGCGCGGCAGCAGTAAGCCTACTCAGAAGCGGACTCTGTGCAGCAGAACTGTGGATCACGAAGCTGGTGTTGGATCGGTTAAGGGTTATTTTTTGTAAGCGCGGCAGCAGTAAGCCTACTCAGAAGAAGACCCTGTGCAGCAGAACTGTGGATCACGAAGCTGGTGTTGGGTCGGTTAAAGGTTATCTTCTGTAAGCGCGGCAGCAGTAAGCCTACTCAGAAGAGGACTCTGTGCAGCAGAACTGTTTATCACGAAGCTGGTGTTGGATCGGTTAAGGATTATTGTTTGTAAGCGCGGCAGCAGTAAGCCTACTCAGAAGCGGACTCTGTGCAGCAGAACTGTGGATCACGAAGCTGGTGTTGGGTCGGTTAAGGATTATTTTTTGTAAGCGCGGCAGCAGTAAGCCTACTCAGAAGAGGACTCTGTGCAGCAGAACTGTGGATCACGAAGCTGGTGTTGGGTCGGTTAAGGATTATTTTTTGTAAGCGCGGCAGCAGTAAGCCTACTCAGAAGCGGACTCTGTGCAGCAGAACTGTGGATCACGAAGCTGGTGTTGGATCGGTTAAGGGTTATTTTTTGTAAGCGCGGCAGCAGTAAGCCTACTCAGAAGATGACTCTGTGCAGCAGAACTGTGGATCACGAAGCTGGTGTTGGGTCGGTTAAGGATTATCTTCTGTAAGCGCGGCAGCAGTAAGCCTACTCAGAAGCGGACTCTGTGCAGCAGAACTGTGGATCACGTAGCTGGTGTTGGATCGGTTAAGGATTATTTTTTGTAAGCGCGGCAGCAGTAAGCCTACTCAGAAGAAGACCCTGTGCAGCAGAACTGTGGATCACGAAGCTGGTGTTGGGTCGGTTAAAGGTTATCTTCTGTAAGCGCGGCAGCAGTAAGCCTACTCAGAAGAGGACTCTGTGCAGCAGAACTGTGGATCACGAAGCTGGTGTTGGATCGGTTAAGGATTATTGTTTGTAAGCGCGGCAGCAGTAAGCCTACTCAGAAGCGGACTCTGTGCAGCAGAACTGTGGATCACGAAGCTGGTGTTGGGTCGGTTAAGGATTATTTTTTGTAAGCGCGGCAGCAGTAAGCCTACTCAGAAGCGGACTCTGTGCAGCAGAACTGTGGATCACGAAGCTGGTGTTGGGTCGGTTAAATATTATTTTTTGTAAGCGCGGCAGCAGTAAGCCTACTCAGAAGCAGACTCTGTGCAGCAGAACTGTGGATCACGAAGCTGGTGTTGGGTCGGTTAAGGATTATTTTTTGTAAGCGCGGCAGCAGTAAGCCTACTCAGAAGCGGACTCTGTGCAGCAGAACTGTGGATCACGAAGCTGGTGTTGGATCGGTTAAGGGTTATCTTCTGTAAGCGCGGTAGCAGTAAGCCTACTCAGAAGAGGACTCTGTGCAGCAGAGCTGTGGATCACGAAGCTGGTGTTGGATCGGTTAAGGGTTATCTTCTGTAAGCGCGGCAGCAGTAAGCCTACTCAGAAGAGGACTCTGTGCAGCAGAACTGTGGATCACGAAGCTGGTGTTGGATCGGTTAAGGATTATTTTTTGTAAGCGCGGCAGCAGTAAGCCTACTCAGAAGAAGACCCTGTGCAGCAGAACTGTGGATCACGAAGCTGGTGTTGGGTCGGTTAAGGATTATTTTTTGTAAGCGCGGCAGCAGTAAGCCTACTCAGAAGCGGACTCTGTGCAGCAGAACTGTGGATCACGAAGCTGGTGTTGGATCGGTTAAGGATTATTTTATGTAAGCGCGGCAGCAGTAAGCCTACTCAGAAGAGGACTCTGTGCAGCAGAACTGTGGATCACGAAGCTGGTGTTGGATCGGTTAAGGATTATTTTTTGTAAGCGCGGCAGCAGTAGGCCTACTCAGAAGAAGACCCTGTGCAGCAGAACTGTGGATCACGAAGCTGGTGTTGGGTCGGTTAAGGATTATTTTTTGTAAGCGCGGCAGCAGTAAGCCTACTCAGAAGCGGACTCTGTGCAGCAGAACTGTGGATCACGAAGCTGGTGTTGGATCGGTTAAGGATTATTTTATGTAAGCGCGGTAGCAGTAAGCCTACTCAGAAGAGGACTCTGTGCAGGAGAACTGTGGATCACGAAGCTGGTGTTGGATCGGTTAAAGGTTATCTTCTGTAAGCGCGGCAGCAGTAAGCCTACCCAGAAGAAGAATCTGTGCAGCAAAACTGTGGATCACGAAGCTTGTGTTGGATCGGTTAAGGATTATTTTTTGTAAGCGCGGCAGCAGTAAGCCTACTCAGAAGAAGACCCTGTGCAGCAGAACTGTGGATCACGAAGCTGGTGTTGGGTCGGTTAAAGGTTATCTTCTGTAAGCGCGGCAGCAGTAAGCCTACTCAGAAGAGGACTCTGTGCAGCAGAACTGTGGATCACGAAGCTGGTGTTGGATCGGTTAAGGATTATTTTTTGTAAGCGCGGCAGCAGTAAGCCTACTCAGAAGAGGACTCTGTGCAGGAGAACTGTGGATCACGAAGCTGGTGTTGGATCGGTTAAAGGTTATCTTCTGTAAGCGCGGCAGCAGTAAGCCTACCCAGAAGAAGAATCTGTGCAGCAAAACTGTGGATCACGAAGCTTGTGTTGGATCGGTTAAGGATTATTTTTTGTAAGCGCGGCAGCAGTAAGAATACTCAGAAGAAGACCCTGTGCAGCAGAACTGTGGATCACGAAGCTGGTGTTGGGTCGGTTAAAGGTTATCTTCTGTAAGCGCGGCAGCAGTAAGCCTACTCAGAAGAGGACGCTGTGCAGCAGAACTGTGGATCACGAAGCTGGTGTTGGATCGGTTAAAGGTCATCTTCTGTAAGCGCGGCAGCAGTAAGCCTACTCAGAAGAGGACTCTGTGCAGCAGAACTGGGGATCACGAAGCTGGTGTTGGATCGGTTAAAGGTCATCTTCTGTAAGCGCGGCAGCAGTACGCCTACTCAGAAGAGGACTCTGTGCAGCAGAACTGTGGATCACGAAGCTGGTGTTGGATCGGTTAAGGGTTATCTTCTGTAAGCGCGGTAGCAGTAAGCCTACTCAGAAGAGGACTCTGTGCAGCAGAGCTGTGGATCACGAAGCTGGTGTTGGATCGGTTAAGGGTTATCTTCTGTAAGCGCGGCAGCAGTAAGCCTATTCAGAAGAGGACTCTGTGCAGCAGAACTGTGGATCACGAAGCTATTGTTGGATCGGTTAAAGGTTATCTTCTGTAAGCGCGGCAGCAATAAGCCTACTCAGAAGAGCAATTTGTCCGGAAAAACTGTGGATCGCGAAGCCGGCGTTTGATCGGTTAAGGGTTATTTTTATAAGCACGGCCTCAGGAACCCTACGTTGAAAAGGTCTCTCTTCAGAAAAGGTGTGGATCGCGAAGCCGGTGTTGGGTCGACCAAGTGTTATTTGTGTAAGCGCGGCCTCAGGAAGCCTAGTCAGACGAGGATTCTCTCCAGAAAAACTGTGGATCACAAAGCTGGTGTTGGATCGGTTATAGGTTATCTTTTGTAAGCGCAGCAGCAGGAACCCTACTCAGAAGAGGACTCTGTGCAGCAGAACTGTGGATCACGAAGCTGGTGTTGGATCGGGTAAGGGTTATTTTTTGTAAGCGCGGCAGCAGTAAGCCTACTCAGAAGAGGACTCTGTTCAGCAGAACTGTGGATCACGAAGCTGGTGTTGGATCGGTTAAATGTTATCTTCTGTAAGCGCGGCAGAAGTAAGCCTACTCAGAAGGGGACTCTGTGCAGCAGAACTGTGGATCACGAAGCTGGTGTTGGATCGGTTAAGGATTATTTTTTGTAAGCGCGGCAGCAGTAAGCCTACTCAGAAGAGGACTCTGTGCAGCAGAACTGTGGATCACGAAGCTGGTGTTGGATCGGGTAAGGGTTATTTTTTGTAAGCGCGGCAGCAGTAAGCCTACTCAGAAGAGGACTCTGTTCAGCAGAACTGTGGATCACGAAGCTGGTGTTGGATCGGTTAAATGTTATCTTCTGTAAGCGCGGCAGAAGTAAGCCTACTCAGAAGGGGACTCTGTGCAGCAGAACTGTGGATCACGAAGCTGGTGTTGGATCGGTTAAGGATTATTTTTTGTAAGCGCGGCAGCAGTAAGCCTACTCAGAAGAGGACTCTGTGCAGCAGAACTGTGGATCACGAAGCTGGTGTTGGATCGGTTAAAGGCTATCTTTTGTAAGCGCGGCAGCAGGAACCCTACTCAGAAGAGGACTCTGTTCAGCAGAACTGTGGATCACGAAGCTGGTGTTGGATCGGTTAAATGTTATCTTCTGTAAGCGCGGCAGCAGTAAGCCTACTCAGAAGGGGACTCTGTGCAGCAGAACTGTGGATCACGAAGCTGGTGTTGGATCGGTTAAAGGTTATTTTTTGTAACCGCGGCAGCAGGAACCCTACTCAGAAGAGGACTCTGTGCAGCAGAACTGTGGATCATAAACCTGGTGTTGGATCGGTTAAGGGTTATCTTTTTTAAGCGGGGCAGCAGTAAGTCTACTCAGAAGAGGACTCTGTGCAGCAGAACTGTGGATCACGAAGCTGGTGTTGATCGGTTAAGGATTATTTTTTGTAAGCGCGGCAGCAGTAAGCCTACTCAGAAGAAGACCCTGTGCAGCAGAACTGTGGATCACGAAGCTGGTGTTGGGTCGGTTAAAGGTTATCTTCTGTAAGCGCGGCAGCAGTAAGCCTACTCAGAAGAGGACTCTGTGCAGCAGAACTGTGGATCACGAAGCTGGTGTTGGATCGGTTAAGGATTATTTTTCGTAAGCGCGGCAGCAGTAAGCGTACTCAGAAGCGGACTCTGTGCAGCAGAACTGTGGATCACGAAGCTGGTGTTGGATCGGTTAAGGATTATTTTATGTAAGCGCGGCAGCAGTAAGCCTACTCAGAAGAGGACTCTGTGCCGGAGAACTGTGGATCACGAAGCTGGTGTTGGATCGGTTAAAGGTTATCTTCTGTAAGCGCGGCAGCAGTAAGCCTACCCAGAAGAAGAATCTGTGCAGCAAAACTGTGGATCACGAAGCTTGTGTTGGATCGGTTAAGGATTATTTTTTGTAAGCGCGGCAGCAGTAAGCCTACTCAGAAGAGGACTCTGTGCAGCAGAACTGTGGATCACGAAGCTGGTGTTGGATCGGGTAAGGGTTATTTTTTGTAAGCGCGGCAGCAGTAAGCCTACTCAGAAGAGGACTCTGTTCAGCAGAACTGTGGATCACGAAGCTGGTGTTGGATCGGTTAAATGTTATCTTCTGTAAGCGCGGCAGAAGTAAGCCTACTCAGAAGGGGACTCTGTGCAGCAGAACTGTGGATCACGAAGCTGGTGTTGGATCGGTTAAGGATTATTTTTTGTAAGCGCGGCAGCAGTAAGCATACTCAGAAGAGGACTCTGTGCAGCAGAACTGTGGATCACGAAGCTGGTGTTGGATCGGGTAAGGGTTATTTTTTGTAAGTGCGGCAGCATTAAGCATACTCAGAAGAGGACTCTGTGCAGCAGAACTGTGGATCACGAAGCTGGTGTTGGATCGGTTAAGGATTATTTTTTGTAAGCGCGGCAGCAGTAAGCATACTCAGAAGAGGACTCTGTGCAGCAGAACTGTGGATCACGAAGCTGGTGTTGGATCGGTTAAGGATTATTTTTTGTAAGCGCGGCAGCAGTAAGCCTACTCAGAAGAGGACTCTGTGCAGCAGAACTGTGGATCACGAAGCTGGTGTTGGATCGGGTAAGGGTTATTTTTTGTAAGCGCGGCAGCAGTAAGCCTACTCAGAAGAGGACTCTGTTCAGCAGAACTGTGGATCACGAAGCTGGTGTTGGATCGGTTAAATGTTATCTTCTGTAAGCGCGGCAGAAGTAAGCCTACTCAGAAGGGGACTCTGTGCAGCAGAACTGTGGATCACGAAGCTGGTGTTGGATCGGTTAAGGATTATTTTTTGTAAGCGCGGCAGCAGTAAGCCTACTCAGAAGAGGACTCTGTGCAGCAGAACTGTGGATCACGAAGCTGGTGTTGGATCGGGTAAGGGTTATTTTTTGTAAGCGCGGCAGCAGTAAGCCTACTCAGAAGAGGACTCTGTTCAGCAGAACTGTGGATCACGAAGCTGGTGTTGGATCGGTTAAATGTTATCTTCTGTAAGCGCGGCAGAAGTAAGCCTACTCAGAAGGGGACTCTGTGCAGCAGAACTGTGGATCACGAAGCTGGTGTTGGATCGGTTAAGGATTATGTTTTGTAAGCGCGGCAGCAGTAAGCCTACTCAGAAGAGGACTCTGTGCAGCAGAACTGTGGATCACGAAGCTGGTGTTGGATCGGTTAAAGGCTATCTTTTGTAAGCGCGGCAGCAGGAACCCTACTCAGAAGAGGACTCTGTTCAGCAGAACTGTGGATCACGAAGCTGGTGTTGGATCGGTTAAATGTTATCTTCTGTAAGCGCGGCAGAAGTAAGCCTACTCAGAAGGGGACTCTGTGCAGCAGAGCTGTGGATCACGAAGCTGGTGTTGGATCGGTTAAGGATTATTTTTTGTAAGCGCGGCAGCAGTAAGCCTACTCAGAAGAAGACCCTGTGCAGCAGAACTGTGGATCACGAAGCTGGTGTTGGGTCGGTTAAAGGTTATCTTTTGTAAGCGCGGCAGCAGTAAGCCTACTCAAAAGAGGACTCTGTGCAGAAGAACTGTGTATCACGAAGCTGGTGTTGGATCGGTTAAAGGTTATTTTTTGTAACCGCGGCAGCAGGAACCCTACTCAGAAGAGGACTCTGTGCAGCAGAACTGTGGATCATAAACCTGGTGTTGGATCGGTTAAGGGTTATCTTTTTTAAGCGGGGCAGCAGTAAGCCTACTCAGAAGAGGACTCTGTGCAGCAGAACTGTGGATCACGAAGCTGGTGTTGGATCGGTTAAATGTTATCTTCTGTAAGCGCGGCAGAAGTAAGCCTACTCAGAAGGGGACTCTGTGCAGCAGAACTGTGGATCACGAAGCTGGTGTTGGATCGGTTAAGGATTATGTTTTGTAAGCGCGGCAGCAGTAAGCCTACTCAGAAGAGGACTCTGTGCAGCAGAACTGTGGATCACGAAGCTGGTGTTGGATCGGTTAAAGGCTATCTTTTGTAAGCGCGGCAGCAGGAACCCTACTCAGAAGAGGACTCTGTTCAGCAGAACTGTGGATCACGAAGCTGGTGTTGGATCGGTTAAATGTTATCTTCTGTAAGCGCGGCAGAAGTAAGCCTACTCAGAAGGGGACTCTGTGCAGCAGAACTGTGGATCACGAAGCTGGTGTTGGATCGGTTAAAGGTTATTTTTTGTAACCGCGGCAGCAGGAACCCTACTCAGAAGAGGACTCTGTGCAGCAGAACTGTGGATCATAAACCTGGTGTTGGATCGGTTAAGGGTTATCTTTTTTAAGCGGGGCAGCAGTAAGCCTACTCAGAAGAGGACTCTGTGCAGCAGAACTGTGGATCACGAAGCTGGTGTTGATCGGTTAAGGATTATTTTTTGTAAGCGCGGCAGCAGTAAGCCTACTCAGAAGGGGACTCTGTTCAGCAGAACTGTGGATCACGAAGCTGGTGTTGGATCGGTTAAATGTTATCTTCTGTAAGCGCGGCAGAAGTAAGCCTACTCAGAAGGGGACTCTGTTCAGCAGAACTGTGGATCACGAAGCTGGTGTTGGATCGGTTAAATGTTATCTTCTGTAAGCGCGGCAGAAGTAAGCCTACTCAGAAGGGGACTCTGTGCAGCAGAACTGTGGATCACGAAGCTGGTGTTGGATCGGTTAAGGATTATGTTTTGTAAGCGCGGCAGCAGTAAGCCTACTCAGAAGAGGACTCTGTGCAGCAGAACTGTGGATCACGAAGCTGGTGTTGGATCGGTTAAATGTTATCTTCTGTAAGCGCGGCAGAAGTAAGCCTACTCAGAAGGGGACTCTGTACAGCAGAACTGTGGATCACGAAGCTGGTGTTGGATCGGTTAAAGGTTATTTTTTGTAACCGCGGCAGCAGGAACCCTACTCAGAAGAGGACTCTGTGCAGCAGAACTGTGGATCATAAACCTGGTGTTGGATCGGTTAAGGGTTATCTTTTTTAAGCGGGGCAGCAGTAAGCCTACTCAGAAGAGGACTCTGTGCAGCAGAACTGTGGATCACGAAGCTGGTGTTGATCGGTTAAGGATTATTTTTTGTAAGCGCGGCAGCAGTAAGCCTACTCAGAAGAGGACTCTGTGCAGCAGAACTGTGGATCACGAAGCTGGTGTTGGATCGGTTAAAGGCTATATTTTGTAAGCGCAGCAGCAGGAACCCTACTCAGAAGAAGACTCTGTTCAGCAGAACTGTGGATCACGAAGCTGGTGTTGGATCGGTTAAATGTTATCTTCTGTAAGCGCGGCAGAAGTAAGCCTACTCAGAAGAGGACTCTGTGCAGCAGAACTGTGGATCACGAAGTCGGTGTTGGATCGGTTAAAGGCTATCTTTTGTAAGCGCGGCAGCAGTAAGCCTACTCAGAAGAGGACTCTGTGCAGCAGAACTGTGGATCATGAAGCTGGTGTTGGATCGGTTAAGGGTTATCTTTTTTAAGCGGGGCAGCAGTAAGCCTACTAAGAAGAGGACTCTGTGCAGAAGCACTGTGGATCGCGGAGCCGGTATTGGCTCGGTTAAAGGCTATCTTTTGTAAGCGCGGCAGCAGTAAGCCTACTCAAAAGAGGACTCTGTGCAGAAGAACTGTGTATCACGAAGCTGGTGTTGGATCGGTTAAAGGTTATCTTTTGTAAGCACGGCAGCAGGAAGCCTACTCAAAAGAGGACTCTGTGCAGAAGAACTGTGAATCACAAAGCTGGTGTTGGATCGGTTAAAGGCTATCTTTTGTAAGCGCGGCAGCAGGAAGCCTAGTCAGAAGAGGACTCTGTGCAGAAAAACTGTGTATCACGAAGCTGGTGTTGGATCGGTTAAAGGTTATCTTTTGTAAGCGCGGCAGCAGTAAGCCTACTAAGAAGAGGACTCTGTGCAGAAGCACTGTGGATCGCGGAGCCGGTATTGGCTCGGTTAAAGGCTATCTTTTGTAAGCGCGGCAGCAGTAAGCCTACTCAAAAGAGGACTCTGTGCAGAAGAACTGTGTATCACGAAGCTGGTGTTGGATCGGTTAAAGGTTATCTTTTGTAAGCGCGGCAGCAGTAAGCCTACTAAGAAGAGGACTCTGTGCAGAAGCACTGTGGATCGCGGAGCCGGTATTGGCTCGGTTAAAGGCTATCTTTTGTAAGCGCGGCAGCAGTAAGCCTACTCAAAAGAGGACTCTGTGCAGAAGAACTGTGTATCACGAAGCTGGTGTTGGATCGGTTAAAGGTTATCTTTTGTAAGCGCGGCAGCAGTAAGCCTACTAAGAAGAGGACTCTGTGCAGAAGCACTGTGGATCGCGGAGCCGGTATTGGCTCGGTTAAAGGTTATCTTTTGTAAGCGCGGCAGCAGTAAGCCTACTAAGAAGAGGACTCTGTGCAGAAGCACTGTGGATCGCGGAGCTGGTGTTGGATCGGTTAAAGGTTATCTTTTGTAAAGCGGCAGCAGTAAGCCTACTAAGAAGAGGACTCTGTGCAGAAGCACTGTGGATCGCGGAGCCGGTATTGGCTCGGTTAAAGGCTATCTTTTGTAAGCGCGGCAGCAGTAAGCCTACTCAAAAGAGGACTCTGTGCAGAAGAACTGTGTATCACGAAGCTGGTGTTGGATCGGTTAAAGATTATCTTCTGTAAGCGCGGCAGCAGTAAGCCTACTCAGAAGAGGACTCTTGGCAGAAGAACTGTGGATCACGAAGCCGGTGTTGGATCGGTTAAAGGCTATCTTTTGTAAGCGCGGTAGCAGTAAACCTACTCAGAAAATGACTCTGTGCAGAAGAACTGTGGATCACGAAGCTGGTGTTGGATCGGTTAAGCGTTATCTTTTTTAAGCGCGGCAGCAGTAAGCCTACTCAGAAGAGGACTCTGTGCAGAAGAACTGTGTATCACGAAGCTGGTGTTGGATCGGTTAAAGGTTATTTTTTGTAACCGCGGCAGCAGGAACCCTACTCAGAAGAGGACTCTGTGCAGCAGAACTGTGGATCATAAACCTGGTGTTGGATCGGTTAAGGGTTATCTTTTTTAAGCGGGGCAGCAGTAAGCCTACTCAGAAGAGGACTCTGTGCAGCAGAACTGTGGATCATAAACCTGGTGTTGGATCGGTTAAGGGTTATCTTTTTTAAGCGGGGCAGCAGTAAGCCTACTCAGAAGAGGACTCTGTGCAGCAGAACTGTGGATCGCGGAGCCGGTATTGGCTCGGTTAAAGGCTATCTTTTGTAAGCGCGGCAGCAGTAAGCCTACTCAAAAGAGGACTATGTGCAGAAGAACTGTGTATCACGAAGCTGGTGTTGGATCGGTTAAATGTTATCTTCTGTAAGCGCGGCAGAAGTAAGCCTACTCAGAAGGGGACTCTGTGCAGCAGAACTGTGGATCACGAAGCTGGTGTTGGATCGGTTAAGGATTATGTTTTGTAAGCGCGGCAGCAGTAAGCCTACTCAGAAGAGGACTCTGTGCAGCAGAACTGTGGATCACGAAGCTGGTGTTGGATCGGTTAAAGGCTATCTTTTGTAAGCGCGGCAGCAGGAACCCTACTCAGAAGAGGACTCTGTTCAGCAGAACTGTGGATCACGAAGCTGGTGTTGGATCGGGTAAGGGTTATTTTTTGTAAGCGCGGCAGCAGTAAGCCTACTCAGAAGAGGACTCTGTTCAGCAGAACTGTGGATCACGAAGCTGGTGTTGGATCGGTTAAATGTTATCTTCTGTAAGCGCGGCAGAAGTAAGCCTACTCAGAAGTGGACTCTGTGCAGCAGAACTGTGGATCACGAAGCTGGTGTTGGATCGGTTAAGGATTATGTTTTGTAAGCGCGGCAGCAGTAAGCCTACTCAGAAGAGGACTCTGTGCAGCAGAACTGTGGATCACGAAGCTGGTGTTGGATCGGTTAAATGTTATCTTTTGTAAGCGCGGCAGCAGGAACCCTACTCAGAAGAGGACTCTGTTCAGCAGAACTGTGGATCACGAAGCTGGTGTTGGATCGGTTAAATGTTATCTTCTGTAAGCGCGGCAGAAGTAAGCCTACTCAGAAGGGGACTCTGTGCAGCAGAACTGTGGATCACGAAGCTCTTGTTGGATCGGTTAAGGATTATTTTTTGTAAGCGCGGCAGCAGTAAGCCTAGCCAGAAGAAGACCCTGTGCAGCAGAACTGTGGATCACGAAGCTGGTGTTGGGTCGGTTAAAGGTTATCTTTTGTAAGCGCGGCAGCAGTAAGCCTACTCAAAAGAGGACTCTGTGCAGAAGAACTGTGTATCACGAAGCTGGTGTTGGATCGGTTAAAGGTTATTTTTTGTAACCGCGGCAGCAGGAACCCTACTCAGAAGAGGACTCTGTGCAGCAGAACTGTGGATCATAAACCTGGTGTTGGATCGGTTAAGGGTTATCTTTTTTAAGCGGGGCAGCAGTAAGCCTACTCAGAAGAGGACTCTGTGCAGCAGAACTGTGGATCACGAAGCTGGTGTTGATCGGTTAAGGATTATTTTTTGTAAGCGCGGCAGCAGTAAGCCTACTCAGAAGAGGACTCTGTTCAGCAGAACTGTGGATCACGAAGCTGGTGTTGGATCGGTTAAATGTTATCTTCTGTAAGCGCGGCAGAAGTAAGCCTACTCAGAAGGGGACTCTGTGCAGCAGAACTGTGGATCACGAAGCTGGTGTTGGATCGGTTAAGGATTATGTTTTGTAAGCGCGGCAGCAATAAGCCTACTCAGAAGAGGACTCTGTGCAGCAGAACTGTGGATCACGAAGCTGGTGTTGGATCGGTTAAAGGCTATCTTTTGTAAGCGCGGCAGCAGGAACCCTACTCAGAAGAGGACTCTGTTCAGCAGAACTGTAGATCACGAAGCTGGTGTTGGATCGGTTAAATGTTATCTTCTGTAAGCGCGGCAGAAGTAAGCCTACTCAGAAGGGGACTCTGTGCAGCAGAACTGTGGATCACGAAGCTGGTGTTGGATCGGTTAAAGGTTATTTTTTGTAACCGCGGCAGCAGGAACCCTACTCAGAAGAGGACTCTGTGCAGCAGAACTGTGGATCATAAACCTGGTGTTGGATCGGTTAAGGGTTATCTTTTTTAAGCGGGGCAGCAGTAAGCCTACTCAGAAGAGGACTCTGTGCAGCAGAACTGTGGATCACGAAGCTGGTGTTGATCGGTTAAGGATTATTTTTTGTAAGCGCGGCAGCAGTAAGCCTACTCAGAAGGGGACTCTGTTCAGCAGAACTGTGGATCACGAAGCTGGTGTTGGATCGGTTAAATGTTATCTTCTGTAAGCGCGGCAGAAGTAAGCCTACTCAGAAGGGGACTCTGTTCAGCAGAACTGTGGATCACGAAGCTGGTGTTGGATCGGTTAAGGATTATGTTTTGTAAGCGCGGCAGCAGTAAGCCTACTCAGAAGAGGACTCTGTGCAGCAGAACTGTGGATCACGAAGCTGGTGTTGGATCGGTTAAATGTTATCTTCTGTAAGCGCGGCAGAAGTAAGCCTACTCAGAAGGGGACTCTGTTCAGCAGAACTGTGGATCACGAAGCTGGTGTTGGATCGGTTAAATGTTATCTTCTGTAAGCGCGGCAGAAGTAAGCCTACTCAGAAGGGGACTCTGTTCAGCAGAACTGTGGATCACGAAGCTGGTGTTGGATCGGTTAAAGGTTATTTTTTGTAACCGCGGCAGCAGGAACCCTACTCAGAAGAGGACTCTGTGCAGCAGAACTGTGGATCATAAACCTGGTGTTGGATCGGTTAAGGGTTATCTTTTGTAAGCGCGGCAGCAGTAAGCCTACTCAGAAGAGGACTCTGTGCAGCAGAACTGTGGATCACGAAGCTGGTGTTGATCGGTTAAGGATTATTTTTTGTAAGCGCGGCAGCAGTAAGCCTACTCAGAAGAGGACTCTGTGCAGCAGAACTGTGGATCACGAAGCTGGTGTTGGATCGGTTAAATGTTATCTTCTGTAAGCGCGGCAGAAGTAAGCCTACTCAGAAGAGGACTCTGTGCAGCAGAACTGTGGATCACGAAGTCGGTGTTGGATCGGTTAAAGGCTATCTTTTGTAAGCGCTACTCAGAAGAGGACTCTGTGCAGCAGAACTGTGGATCATGAAGCTGGTGTTGGATCGGTTAAGGGTTATCTTTTTTAAGCGCGTCAGCAGTAAGCCTACTCAAAAGAGGACTCTGTGCAGAAGAACTGTGGATCACGAAGCTGGTGTTGGATCGGTTAAGGGTTATCTTTTTTAAGCGGGGCAGCAGTAAGCCTACTAAGAAGAGGACTCTGTGCAGCAGAACTGTGGATCACGAAGCTGGTGTTGGATCGGTTAAGGATTATGTTTTGTAAGCGCGGCAGCAGTAAGCCTACTCAGAAGAGGACTCTGTGCAGCAGAACTGTGGATCACGAAGCTGGTGTTGGATCGGTTAAATGTTATCTTCTGTAAGCGCGGCAGAAGTAAGCCTACTCAGAAGGGGACTCTGTTCAGCAGAACTGTGGATCACGAAGCTGGTGTTGGATCGGTTAAATGTTATCTTCTGTAAGCGCGGCAGAAGTAAGCCTACTCAGAAGGGGACTCTGTGCAGCAGAACTGTGGATCACGAAGCTGGTGTTGGATCGGTTAAAGGTTATTTTTTGTAACCGCGGCAGCAGGAACCCTACTCAGAAGAGGACTCTGTGCAGCAGAACTGTGGATCATAAACCTGGTGTTGGATCGGTTAAGGGTTATCTTTTTTAAGCGGGGCAGCAGTAAGCCTACTCAGAAGAGGACTCTGTGCAGCAGAACTGTGGATCACGAAGCTGGTGTTGATCGGTTAAGGATTATTTTTTGTAAGCGCGGCAGCAGTAAGCCTACTCAGAAGAGGACTCTGTGCAGCAGAACTGTGGATCACGAAGCTGGTGTTGGATCGGTTAAATGTTATCTTCTGTAAGCGCGGCAGAAGTAAGCCTACTCAGAAGAGGACTCTGTGCAGCAGAACTGTGGATCACGAAGTCGGTGTTGGATCGGTTAAAGGCTATCTTTTGTAAGCGCTACTCAGAAGAGGACTCTGTGCAGCAGAACTGTGGATCATGAAGCTGGTGTTGGATCGGTTAAGGGTTATCTTTTTTAAGCGCGTCAGCAGTAAGCCTACTCAAAAGAGGACTCTGTGCAGAAGAACTGTGGATCACGAAGCTGGTGTTGGATCGGTTAAGGGTTATCTTTTTTAAGCGGGGCAGCAGTAAGCCTACTAAGAAGAGGACTCTGTGCAGAAGCACTGTGGATCGCGGAGCCGGTATTGGCTCGGTTAAAGGCTATCTTTTGTAAGCGCGGCAGCAGTAAGCCTACTCAAAAGAGGACTCTGTGCAGAAGAACTGTGTATCACGAAGCTGGTGTTGGATCGGTTAAAGGTTATCTTTTGTAAGCACGGCAGCAGGAAGCCTACTCAAAAGAGGACTCTGTGCAGAAGAACTGTGAATCACAAAGCTGGTGTTGGATCGGTTAAAGGCTATCTTTTGTAAGCGCGGCAGCAGGAAGCCTAGTCAGAAGAGGACTCTGTGCAGAAAAACTGTGTATCACGAAGCTGGTGTTGGATCGGTTAAAGGTTATCTTTTGTAAGCGCGGCAGCAGTAAGCCTACTAAGAAGAGGACTCTGTGCAGAAGCACTGTGGATCGCGGAGCCGGTATTGGCTCGGTTAAAGGCTATCTTTTGTAAGCGCGGCAGCAGTAACCCTACTCAAAAGAGGACTCTGTGCAGAAGAACTGTGTATCACGAAGCTGGTGTTGGATCGGTTAAAGGTTATCTTTTGTAAGCGCGGCAGCAGTAAGCCTACTAAGAAGAGGACTCTGTGCAGAAGCACTGTGGATCGCGGAGCCGGTATTGGCTCGGTTAAAGGCTATCTTTTGTAAGCGCGGCAGCAGTAAGCCTACTCAAAAGAGGACTCTGTGCAGAAGAACTGTGTATCACGAAGCTGGTGTTGGATCGGTTAAAGGTTATCTTTTGTAAGCGCGCAGCAGTAAGCCTACTAAGAAGAGGACTCTGTGCAGAAGCACTGTGGATCGCGGAGCTGGTGTTGGATCGGTTAAAGGTTATCTTTTGTAAGCGCGGCAGCAGTAAGCCTACTAAGAAGAGGACTCTGTGCAGAAGCACTGTGGATCGCGGAGCCGGTATTGGCTCGGTTAAAGGCTATCTTTTGTAAGCGCGGCAGCAGTAAGCCTACTCAAAAGAGGACTCTGTGCAGAAGAACTGTGTATCACGAAGCTGGTGTTGGATCGGTTAAAGATTATCTTCTGTAAGCGCGGCAGCAGTAAGCCTACTCAGAAGAGGACTCTTGGCAGAAGAACTGTGGATCACGAAGCCGGTGTTGGATCGGTTAAAGGCTATCTTTTGTAAGCGCGGTAGCAGTAAACCTACTCAGAAAATGACTCTGTGCAGAAGAACTGTGGATCACGAAGCTGGTGTTGGATCGGTTAAGCGTTATCTTTTTTAAGCGCGGCAGCAGTAAGCCTACTCAGAAGAGGACTCTGTGCAGAAGAACTGTGGATCACGAAGCCGGTGTTGGATCGGTTAAAGGCTATCTTTTGTAAGCGCGGTAGCAGTAAACCTACTCAGAAGATGACTCTGTGCAGAAGAACTGTGGATCACGAAGCTGGTGTTGGATCGGTTAAAGGTTATCTTCTGTAAGCACGGCAGCAGTAAGACTGCTCAGAAGAGGACTATGTACAGAAGAACTGTGGATCACGAAGCTGCTGTTGGATCGGTTAAAGATTATCTTCTGTAAGCGCGGCAGCAGTAAGCCTACTCAGAAGAGGACTCTGTGCAGCAGAACTGTGGATCACGAAGCTGGTGTTGATCGGTTAAGGATTATTTTTTGTAAGCGCGGCAGCAGTAAGCCTACTCAGAAGAAGACCCTGTGCAGCAGAACTGTGGATCACGAAGCTGGTGTTGGGTCGGTTAAAGGTTATCTTCTGTAAGCGCGGCAGCAGTAAGCCTACTCAGAAGAGGACTCTGTGCAGCAGAACTGTGGATCACGAAGCTGGCGTTGGATCGGTTAAGGATTATTTTTTGTAAGCGCGGCAGCAGTAAGCCTACTCAGAAGCGGACTCTGTGCAGCAGAACTGTGGATCACGAAGCTGGTGTTGGATCGGTTAAGGATTATTTTATGTAAGCGCGGCAGCAGTAAGCCTACTCAGAAGCGGACTCTGTGCAGCAGAACTGTGGATCACGAAGCTGGTGTTGGATCGGTTAAAGATTATCTTCTGTAAGCGCGGCAGCAGTAAGCCTACTCAGAAGAGGACTCTGTGCAGCTGAACTGTGGATCACGAAGCTGGTGATGATCGGTTAAGGATTATTTTTTGTAAGCGCGGCAGCAGTAAGCCTACTCAGAAGCGGACTCTGTGCAGCAGAACTGTGGATCACGAAGCTGGTGTTGGATCGGTTAAGGATTATTTTATGTAAGCGCGGCAGCAGTAAGCCTACTCAGAAGAAGACCCTGTGCAGCAGAACTGTGGATCACGAAGCTGGTGTTGGGTCGGTTAAAGGTTATCTTCTGTAAGCGCGGCAGCAGTAAGCCTACTCAGAAGAGGACTCTGTGCAGCAGAACTGTGGATCACGAAGCTGGTGTTGATCGGTTAAGGATTATTTTTTTTAAGCGCGGCAGCAGTAAGCCTACTCAGAAGAGGACTCTTGGCAGAAGAACTGTGGATCACGAAGCTGGTGTTGGATCGGTTAAGCGTTATCTTTTTTAAGCGCGGCAGCAGTAAGCCTACTCAGAAGAGGACTCTGTGCAGAAGAACTGTGGATCACGAAGCCGGTGTTGGATCGGTTAAAGGCTATCTTTTGTAAGCGCGGTAGCAGTAAACCTACTCAGAAAATGACTCTGTGCAGAAGAACTGTGGATCACGAAGCTGGTGTTGGATCGGTTAAAGGTTATCTTCTGTAAGCACGGCAGCAGTAAACCTGCTCAGAAGAGGACTATGTACAGAAGAACTGTGGATCACGAAGCTGGTGTTGGATCGGTTAAAGATTATCTTCTGTAAGCGCGGCAGCAGTAAGCCTACTCAGAAGAGGACTCTGTGCAGCAGAACTGTGGATCACGAAGCTGGTGTTGATCGGTTAAGGATTATTTTTTGTAAGCGCGGCAGCAGTAAGCCTACTCAGAAGAAGACCCTGTGCAGCAGAACTGTGGATCACGAAGCTGGTGTTGGGTCGGTTAAAGGTTATCTTCTGTAAGCGCGGCAGCAGTAAGCCTACTCAGAAGAGGACTCTGTGCAGCAGAACTGTGGATCACGAAGCTGGTGTTGGATCGGTTAAGGATTATTTTTTGTAAGCGCGGCAGCAGTAAGCCTACTCAGAAGCGGACTCTGTGCAGCAGAACTGTGGATCACGAAGCTGGTGCTGGATCGGTTAAGGATTATTTTATGTAAGCGCGGCAGCAGTAAGCCTACTCAGAAGCGGACTCTGTGCAGCAGAACTGTGGATCACGAAGCTGGTGTTGGATCGGTTAAAGATTATCTTCTGTACGCGCGGCAGCAGTAAGGCTACTCAGAAGAGGACTCTGTGCAGCAAAACTGTGGATCACGAAGCTGGTGTTGATCGGTTAAGGATTATTTTTTGTAAGCGCGGCAGCAGTAAGCCTACTCAGAAGAAGACCCTGTGCAGCAGAACTGTGGATCACGAAGCTGGTGTTGGGTCGGTTAAAGGTTATCTTCTGTAAGCGCGGCAGCAGAAAGCCTACTCAGAAGAGGACTCTGTGCAGCAGAACTGTGGATCACGAAGCTGGTGTTGGATCGGTTAAGGATTATTTTTTGTAAGCGCGGCAGCAGTAAGCCTACTCAGAAGCGGACTCTGTGCAGCAGAACTGTGGATCACGAAGCTGGTGTTGGATCGGTTAAAGATTATCTTCTGTAAGCGCGGCAGCAGTAAGCCTACTCAGAAGAGGACTCTGTGCAGCAGAACTGTGGATCACGAAGCTGGTGTTGATCGGTTAAGGATTATTTTTTGTAAGCGCGGCAGCAGTAAGCCTACTCAGAAGAGGACTCTGTGCAGCAGAACTGTGGATCACGAAGCTGGTGTTGGATCGGTTAAGGATTATTTTTTGTAAGCGCGGCAGCAGTAAGCATACTCAGAAGAGGGCTCTGTGCAGCAGAACTGTGGATCACGAAGCTGGTGTTGGATCGGTTAAGGATTATTTTTTGTAAGCGCGGCAGCAGTAAGCCTACTCAGAAGAGGACTCTGTGCAGCAGAACTGTGGATCACGAAGCTGGTGTTGGATCGGGTAAGGGTTATTTTTTGTAAGCGCGGCAGCAGTAAGCCTACTCAGAAGAGGACTCTGTTCAGCAGAACTGTGGATCACGAAGCTGGTGTTGGATCGGTTAAATGTTATCTTCTGTAAGCGCGGCAGAAGTAAGCCTACTCAGAAGGGGACTCTCTGCAGCAGAACTGTGGATCACGAAGCTGGTGTTGGATCGGTTAAAGGTTATTTTTTGTAACCGCGGCAGCAGGAACCCTACTCAGAAGAGGACTCTGTGCAGCAGAACTGTGGATCATAAACCTGGTGTTGGATCGGTTAAGGGTTATCTTTTTTAAGCGGGGCAGCAGTAAGTCTACTCAGAAGAGGACTCTGTGCAGCAGAACTGTGGATCACGAAGTCGGTGTTGGATCGGTTAAAGGCTATCTTTTGTAAGCGCGGCAGCAGTAAGCCTACTCAGAAGAGGACTCTGTGCAGAAAAACTGTGTATCACGAAGCTGGTGTTGGATCGGTTAAAGGTTATCTTTTGTAAGCGCGGCAGCAGTAAGCCTACTAAGAAGAGGACTCTGTGCAGAAGCACTGTGGATCGCGGAGCCGGTATTGGCTCGGTTAAAGGCTATCTTTTGTAAGCGCGGCAGCAGTAAGCCTACTCAAAAGAGGACTCTGTGCAGAAGAACTGTGTATCACGAAGCTGGTGTTGGATCGGTTAAAGGTTATCTTTTGTAAGCGCGGCAGCAGTAAGCCTACTCAGAAGAGGACTCTGCGCAGAAGAACTGTGGATCACGAAGCTAGTGTTGGATCGGTTAAGGGTTATCTTTTGTAAGTGCGGCAGCAGTAAGCCTACTAAGAAGAGGACTCTGTGCAGAAGCACTGTGGATCGCGGAGCCGGTGTTCGCTCGGTTAAAGGCTATCTTTTGTAAGCGCGGCAGCAGTAAGCCTACTCAAAAGAGGACTCTGTGCAGAAGAACTGTGTATCACGAAGCTGGTGTTGGATCGGTTAAAGGTTATCTTTTGTAAGCGCGGCAGCAGTAAGCCTACTAAGAAGAGGACTCTGTGCAGAAGCACTGTGGATCACAAAGCTGGTGTTGGATCGGTTAAAGGCTATCTTTTGTAAGCGCGGCAGCAGGAAGCCTAGTCAGAAGAGGACTCTGTGCAGAAAAACTGTGTATCACGAAGCTGGTGTTGGATCGGTTAAAGGTTATCTTTTGTAAGCGCGGCAGCAGTAAGCCTACTAAGAAGAGGACTCTGTGCAGAAGCACTGTGGATCGCGGAGCCGGTATTGGCTCGGTTAAAGGCTATCTTTTGTAAGCGCGGCAGCAGTAAGCCTACTCAAAAGAGGACTCTGTGCAGAAGAACTGTGTATCACGAAGCTGGTGTTGGATCGGTTAAAGGTTATCTTTTGTAAGCGCGGCAGCAGTAAGCCTACTAAGAAGAGGACTCTGTGCAGAAGCACTGTGGATCGCGGAGCCGGTATTGGCTCGGTTAAAGGCTATCTTTTGTAAGCGCGGCAGCAGTAAGCCTACTCAAAAGAGGACTCTGTGCAGAAGAACTGTGTATCACGAAGCTGGTGTTGGATCGGTTAAAGGTTATCTTTTGTAAGCGCGCAGCAGTAAGCCTACTAAGAAGAGGACTCTGTGCAGAAGCACTGTGGATCGCGGAGCCGGTATTGGCTCGGTTAAAGGTTATCTTTTGTAAGCGCGGCAGCAGTAAGCCTACTAACAAGAGGACTCTGTGCAGAAGCACTGTGGATCGCGGAGCTGGTGTTGGATCGGTTAAAGGTTATCTTTTGTAAGCGCGGCAGCAGTAAGCCTACTAAGAAGAGGACTCTGTGCAGAAGCACTGTGGATCGCGGAGCCGGTATTGGCTCGGTTAAAGGCTATCTTTTGTAAGCGCGGCAGCAGTAAGCCTACTCAAAAGAGGACTCTGTGCAGAAGAACTGTGTATCACGAAGCTGGTGTTGGATCGGTTAAAGATTATCTTCTGTAAGCGCGGCAGCAGTAAGCCTACTCAGAAGAGGACTCTTGGCAGAAGAACTGTGGATCACGAAGCCGGTGTTGGATCGGTTAAAGGCTATCTTTTGTAAGCGCGGTAGCAGTAAACCTACTCAGAAAATGACTCTGTGCAGAAGAACTGTGGATCACGAAGCTGGTGTTGGATCGGTTAAGGGTTATCTTTTTTAAGCGCGTCAGCAGTAAGCCTACTCAAAAGAGGACTCTGTGCAGAAGAACTGTGGATCACGAAGCTGGTGTTGGATCGGTTAAGGGTTATCTTTTTTAAGCGGGGCAGCAGTAAGCCTACTAAGAAGAGGACTCTGTGCAGAAGCACTGTGGATCGCGGAGCCGGTATTGGCTCGGTTAAAGGCTATCTTTTGTAAGCGCGGCAGCAGTAAGCCTACTCAAAAGAGGACTCTGTGCAGAAGAACTGTGTATCACGAAGCTGGTGTTGGATCGGTTAAAGGTTATCTTTTGTAAGCACGGCAGCAGGAAGCCTACTCAAAAGAGGACTCTGTGCAGAAGAACTGTGAATCACAAAGCTGGTGTTGGATCGGTTAAAGGCTATCTTTTGTAAGCGCGGCAGCAGGAAGCCTAGTCAGAAGAGGACTCTGTGCAGAAAAACTGTGTATCACGAAGCTGGTGTTGGATCGGTTAAAGGTTATCTTTTGTAAGCGCGGCAGCAGTAAGCCTACTAAGAAGAGGACTCTGTGCAGAAGCACTGTGGATCGCGGAGCCGGTATTGGCTCGGTTAAAGGCTATCTTTTGTAAGCGCGGCAGCAGTAAGCCTACTCAAAAGAGGACTCTGTGCAGAAGAACTGTGTATCACGAAGCTGGTGTTGGATCGGTTAAAGGTTATCTTTTGTAAGCGCGGCAGCAGTAAGCCTACTAAGAAGAGGACTCTGTGCAGAAACACTGTGGATCGCGGAGCCGGTATTGGCTCGGTTAAAGGCTATCTTTTGTAAGCGCGGCAGCAGTAAGCCTACTCAAAAGAGGACTCTGTGCAGAAGAACTGTGTATCACGAAGCTGGTGTTGGATCGGTTAAAGGTTATCTTTTGTAAGCGCGCAGCAGTAAGCCTACTAAGAAGAGGACTCTGTGCAGAAGCACTGTGGATCGCGGAGCCGGTATTGGCTCGGTTAAAGGTTATCTTTTGTAAGCGCGGCAGCAGTAAGCCTACTAAGAAGAGGACTCTGTGCAGAAGCACTGTGGATCGCGGAGCTGGTGTTGGATCGGTTAAAGGTTATCTTTTGTAAGCGCGGCAGCAGTAAGCCTACTAAGAAGAGGACTCTGTGCAGAAGCACTGTGGATCGCGGAGCCGGTATTGGCTCGGTTAAAGGCTATCTTTTGTAAGCGCGGCAGCAGTAAGCCTACTCAAAAGAGGACTCTGTGCAGAAGAACTGTGTATCACGAAGCTGGTGTTGGATCGGTTAAAGATTATCTTCTGTAAGCGCGGCAGCAGTAAGCCTACTCAGAAGAGGACTCTTGGCAGAAGAACTGTGGATCACGAAGCCGGTGTTGGATCGGTTAAAGGCTATCTTTTGTAAGCGCGGTAGCAGTAAACCTACTCAGAAAATGACTCTGTGCAGAAGAACTGTGGATCACGAAGCTGGTGTTGGATCGGTTAAGCGTTATCTTTTTTAAGCGCGGCAGCAGTAAGCCTACTCAGAAGAGGACTCTGTGCAGAAGAACTGTGGATCACGAAGCCGGTGTTGGATCGGTTAAAGGCTATCTTTTGTAAGCGCGGTAGCAGTAAACCTACTCAGAAGATGACTCTGTGCAGAAGAACTGTGGATCACGAAGCTGGTGTTGGATCGGTTAAAGGTTATCTTCTGTAAGCACGGCAGCAGTAAGACTGCTCAGAAGAGGATTATGTACAGAAGAACTGTGGATCACGAAGCTGCTGTTGGATCGGTTAAAGATTATCTTCTGTAAGCGCGGCAGCAGTAAGCCTACTCAGAAGAGGACTCTGTGCAGCAGAACTGTGGATCACGAAGCTGGTGTTGATCGGTTAAGGATTATTTTTTGTAAGCGCGGCAGCAGTAAGCCTACTCAGAAGAAGACCCTGTGCAGCAGAACTGTGGATCACGAAGCTGGTGTTGGGTCGGTTAAAGGTTATCTTCTGTAAGCGCGGCAGCAGTAAGCCTACTCAGAAGAGGACTCTGTGCAGCAGAACTGTGGATCACGAAGCTGGCGTTGGATCGGTTAAGGATTATTTTTTGTAAGCGCGGCAGCAGTAAGCCTACTCAGAAGCGGACTCTGTGCAGCAGAACTGTGGATCACGAAGCTGGTGTTGGATCGGTTAAGGATTATTTTATGTAAGCGCGGCAGCAGTAAGCCTACTCAGAAGCGGACTCTGTGCAGCAGAACTGTGGATCACGAAGCTGGTGTTGGATCGGTTAAAGATTATCTTCTGTAAGCGCGGCAGCAGTAAGCCTACTCAGAAGAGGACTCTGTGCAGCTGAACTGTGGATCACGAAGCTGGTGATGATCGGTTAAGGATTATTTTTTGTAAGCGCGGCAGCAGTAAGCCTACTCAGAAGCGGACTCTGTGCAGCAGAACTGTGGATCACGAAGCTGGTGTTGGATCGGTTAAGGATTATTTTATGTAAGCGCGGCAGCAGTAAGCCTACTCAGAAGAAGACCCTGTGCAGCAGAACTGTGGATCACGAAGCTGGTGTTGGGTCGGTTAAAGGTTATCTTCTGTAAGCGCGGCAGCAGTAAGCCTACTCAGAAGAGGACTCTGTGCAGCAGAACTGTGGATCACGAAGCTGGTGTTGATCGGTTAAGGATTATTTTTTGTAAGCGCGGCAGCAGTAAGCCTACTCAGAAGAGGACTCTTGGCAGAAGAACTGTGGATCACGAAGCTGGTGTTGGATCGGTTAAGCGTTATCTTTTTTAAGCGCGGCAGCAGTAAGCCTACTCAGAAGAGGACTCTGTGCAGAAGAACTGTGGATCACGAAGCCGGTGTTGGATCGGTTAAAGGCTATCTTTTGTAAGCGCGGTAGCAGTAAACCTACTCAGAAAATGACTCTGTGCAGAAGAACTGTGGATCACGAAGCTGGTGTTGGATCGGTTAAAGGTTATCTTCTGTAAGCACGGCAGCAGTAAACCTGCTCAGAAGAGGACTATGTACAGAAGAACTGTGGATCACGAAGCTGGTGTTGGATCGGTTAAAGATTATCTTCTGTAAGCGCGGCAGCAGTAAGCCTACTCAGAAGAGGACTCTGTGCAGCAGAACTGTGGATCACGAAGCTGGTGTTGATCGGTTAAGGATTATTTTTTGTAAGCGCGGCAGCAGTAAGCCTACTCAGAAGAAGACCCTGTGCAGCAGAACTGTGGATCACGAAGCTGGTGTTGGGTCGGTTAAAGGTTATCTTCTGTAAGCGCGGCAGCAGTAAGCCTACTCAGAAGAGGACTCTGTGCAGCAGAACTGTGGATCACGAAGCTGGTGTTGGATCGGTTAAGGATTATTTTTTGTAAGCGCGGCAGCAGTAAGCCTACTCAGAAGCGGACTCTGTGCAGCAGAACTGTGGATCACGAAGCTGGTGCTGGATCGGTTAAGGATTATTTTATGTAAGCGCGGCAGCAGTAAGCCTACTCAGAAGCGGACTCTGTGCAGCAGAACTGTGGATCACGAAGCTGGTGTTGGATCGGTTAAAGATTATCTTCTGTAAGCGCGGCAGCAGTAAGGCTACTCAGAAGAGGACTCTGTGCAGCAGAACTGTGGATCACGAAGCTGGTGTTGATCGGTTAAGGATTATTTTTTGTAAGCGCGGCAGCAGTAAGCCTACTCAGAAGAAGACCCTGTGCAGCAGAACTGTGGATCACGAAGCTGGTGTTGGGTCGCTTAAAGGTTATCTTCTGTAAGCGCGGCAGCAGAAAGCCTACTCAGAAGAGGACTCTGTGCAGCAGAACTGTGGATCACGAAGCTGGTGTTGGATCGGTTAAGGATTATTTTTTGTAAGCGCGGCAGCAGTAAGCCTACTCAGAAGAGGACTCTGTGCAGCAGAACTGTGGATCACGAAGCTGGTGTTGGATCGGTTAAAGATTATCTTCTGTAAGCGCGGCAGCAGTAAGCCTACTCAGAAGAGGACTCTGTGCAGCAGAACTGTGGATCACGAAGCTGGTGTTGATCGGTTAAGGATTATTTTTTGTAAGCGCGGCAGCAGTAAGCCTACTCAGAAGAGGACTCTGTGCAGCAGAACTGTGGATCACGAAGCTGGTGTTGGATCGGTTAAGGATTATTTTTTGTAAGCGCGGCAGCAGTAAGCCTACTCAGAAGAAGACCCTGTGCAGCAGAACTGTGGATCACGAAGCTGGTGTTGGATCGGTTAAGGATTATTTTTTGTAAGCGCGGCAGCAGTAAGCCTACTCAGAAGCGGACTCTGTGCAGCAGAACTGTGGATCACGAAGCTGGTGTTGGATCGGTTAAGGATTATTTTATGTAAGCGCGGCAGCAGTAAGCCTACTCAGAAGCGGACTCTGTGCAGCAGAACTGTGGATCACGAAGCTGGTGTTGATCGGTTAAGGATTATTTTTTGTAAGCGCGGCAGCAGTAAGCCTACTCAGAAGAAGACCCTGTGCAGCAGAACTGTGGATCACGAAGCTGGTGTTGGGTCGGTTAAAGGTTATCTTCTGTAAGCGCGGCAGCAGTAAGCCTACTCAGAAGAGGACTCTGTGCAGCAGAACTGTGGATCACGAAGCTGGTGTTGGATCGGTTAAGGATTATTTTTTGTAAGCGCGGCAGCAGTAAGCCTACTCAGAAGCGGACTCTGTGCAGCAGAACTGTGGATCACGAAGCTGGTGTTGGATCGGTTAAGGATTATTTTATGTAAGCGCGGCAGCAGTAAGCCTACTCAGAAGAGGACTCTGTGCAGGAGAACTGTGGATCACGAAGCTGGTGTTGGATCGGTTAAAGGTTATCTTCTGTAAGCGCGGCAGCAGTAAGCCTACTCAGAAGAGGACTCTGTGCAGCAGAACTGTGGATCACGAAGCTGGTGTTGGATCGGTTAAAGGCTATCTTTTGTAAGCGCGGCAGCAGGAACCCTACTCAGAAGAGGACTCTGTTCAGCAGAACTGTGGATCACGAAGCTGGTGTTGGATCGGTTAAATGTTATCTTCTGTAAGCGCGGCAGAAGTAAGCCTACTCAGAAGGGGACTCTCTGCAGCAGAACTGTGGATCACGAAGCTGGTGTTGGATCGGTTAAAGGTTATTTTTTGTAACCGCGGCAGCAGGAACCCTACTCAGAAGAGGACTCTGTGCAGCAGAACTGTGGATCATAAACCTGGTGTTGGATCGGTTAAGGGTTATCTTTTTTAAGCGGGGCAGCAGTAAGTCTACTCAGAAGAGGACTCTGTGCAGCAGAACTGTGGATCACGAAGCTGGTGTTGATCGGTTAAGGATTATTTTTTGTAAGCGCGGCAGCAGTAAGCCTACTCAGAAGAAGACCCTGTGCAGCAGAACTGTGGATCACGAAGCTGGTGTTGGGTCGGTTAAAGGTTATCTTCTGTAAGCGCGGTAGCAGTAAGCCTACTCAGAAGAGGACTCTGTGCAGCAGAACTGTGGATCACGAAGCTGGTGTTGGATCGGTTAAGGATTATTTTTTGTAAGCGCGGCAGCAGTAAGCCTACTCAGAAGCGGACTCTGTGCAGCAGAACTGTGGATCACGAAGCTGGTGTTGGATCGGTTAAGGATTATTTTATGTAAGCGCGGCAGCAGTAAGCCTACTCAGAAGAGGACTCTGTGCAGGAGAACTGTGGATCACGAAGCTGGTGTTGGATCGGTTAAAGGTTATCTTCTGTAAACGCGGCAGCAGTAAGCCTACCCAGAAGAAGAATCTTTGCAGCAAAACTGTGGATCACGAAGCTTGTGTTGGATCGGTTAAAGGCTATCTTTTGTAAGTGCGGCAGCATTCAGCATACTCAGAAGAGGACTCTGTGCAGCAGAACTGTGGATCACGAAGCTGGTGTTGGATCGGTTAAGGATTATTTTTTGTAAGCGCGGCAGCAGTAAGCATACTCAGAAGAGGGCTCTGTGCAGCAGAACTGTGGATCACGAAGCTGGTGTTGGATCGGTTAAGGATTATTTTTTGTAAGCGCGGCAGCAGTAAGCCTACTCAGAAGAGGACTCTGTGCAGCAGAACTGTGGATCACGAAGCTGGTGTTGGATCGGGTAAGGGTTATTTTTTGTAAGCGCGGCAGCAGTAAGCCTACTCAGAAGAGGACTCTGTTCAGCAGAACTGTGGATCACGAAGCTGGTGTTGGATCGGTTAAATGTTATCTTCTGTAAGCGCGGCAGAAGTAAGCCTACTCAGAAGGGGACTCTGTGCAGCAGAACTGTGGATCACGAAGCTGGTGTTGGATCGGTTAAGGATTATTTTTTGTAAGCGCGGCAGCAGTAAGCCTACTCAGAAGAGGACTCTGTGCAGCAGAACTGTGGATCACGAAGCTGGTGTTGGATCGGTTAAAGGCTATCTTTTGTAAGCGCGGCAGCAGGAACCCTACTCAGAAGAGGACTCTGTTCAGCAGAACTGTGGATCACGAAGCTGGTGTTGGATCGCTTAAGGATTATTTTTTGTAAGCGCGGCAGCAGTAAGCATACTCAGAAGAGGACTCTGTGCAGCAAAACTGTGGATCACGAAGCTGGTGTTGGATCGGTTAAGGATTATTTTTTGTAAGCGCGGCAGCAGTAAGCCTACTCAGAAGAGGACTCTGTGCAGCAGAACTGTGGATCACGAAGCTGGTGTTGGATCGGGTAAGGGTTATTTTTTGTAAGCGCGGCAGCAGTAAGCCTACTCAGAAGAGGACTCTGTTCAGCAGAACTGTGGATCACGAAGCTGGTGTTGGATCGGTTAAAGGCTATCTTTTGTAAGCGCGGCAGCAGGAACCCTACTCAGAAGAGGACTCTGTTCAGCAGAACTGTGGATCACGAAGCTGGTGTTGGATCGGTTAAATGTTATCTTCTGTAAGCGCGGCAGAAGTAAGCCTACTCAGAAGGGGACTCTCTGCAGCAGAACTGTGGATCACGAAGCTGGTGTTGGATCGGTTAAAGGTTATTTTTTGTAACCGCGGCAGCAGGAACCCTACTCAGAAGAGGACTCTGTGCAGCAGAACTGTTTATCATAAACCTGGTGTTGGATCGGTTAAGGGTTATCTTTTTTAAGCGGGGCAGCAGTAAGTCTACTCAGAAGAGGACTCTGTGCAGCAGAACTGTGGATCACGAAGTCGGTGTTGGATCGGTTAAAGGCTATCTTTTGTAAGCGCGGCAGCAGTAAGCCTACTCAGAAGAGGACTCTGTGCAGAAAAACTGTGTATCACGAAGCTGGTGTTGGATCGGTTAAAGGTTATCTTTTGTAAGCGCGGCAGCAGTAAGCCTACTAAGAAGAGGACTCTGTGCAGAAGCACTGTGGATCGCGGAGCCGGTATTGGCTCGGTTAAAGGCTATCTTTTGTAAGCGCGGCAGCAGTAAGCCTACTCAAAAGAGGACTCTGTGCAGAAGAACTGTGTATCACGAAGCTGGTGTTGGATCGGTTAAAGGTTATCTTTTGTAAGCGCGGCAGCAGTAAGCCTACTAAGAAGAGGACTCTGTGCAGAAGCACTGTGGATCGCGGAGCCGGTATTGGCTCGGTTAAAGGCTATCTTTTGTAAGCGCGGCAGCAGTAAGCCTACTCAAAAGAGGACTCTGTGCAGAAGAACTGTGTATCACGAAGCTGGTGTTGGATCGGTTAAAGGTTATCTTTTGTAACCGCGGCAGCAGGAACCCTACTCAGAAGAGGACTCTGTGCAGCAGAACTGTGGATCATAAACCTGGTGTTGGATCGGTTAAAGGCTATCTTTTGTAAGCGCGGCAGAAGTAAGCCTACTAAGAAGAGGACTCTGTGCAGAAGCACTGTGGATCGCGGAGCCGGTATTGGCTCGGTTAAAGGCTATCTTTTGTAAGCGCGGCAGAAGTAAGCCTACTCAGAAGGGGACTCTCTGCAGCAGAACTGTGGATCACGAAGCTGGTGTTGGATCGGTTAAAAGTTATTTTTTGTAACCGCGGCAGCAGGAACCCTACTCAGAAGAGGACTCTGTGCAGCAGAACTGTGGATCATAAACCTGGTGTTGGATCGGTTAAGGGTTATCTTTTTTAAGCGGGGCAGCAGTAAGTCTACTCAGAAGAGGACTCTGTTCAGCAGAACTGTGGATCACGAAGCTGGTGTTGGATCGGTTAAATGTTATCTTCTGTAAGCGCGGCAGAAGTAAGCCTACTCAGAAGGGGACTCTCTGCAGCAGAACTGTGGATCACGAAGCTGGTGTTGGATCGGTTAAAGGTTATTTTTTGTAACCGCGGTAGCAGGAACCCTACTCAGAAGAGGACTCTGTGCAGCAGAACTGTGGATCATAAACCTGGTGTTGGATCGGTTAAGGGTTATCTTTTTTAAGCGGGGCAGCAGTAAGTCTACTCAGAAGAGGACTCTGTGCAGCAGAACTGTGGATCACGAAGTCGGTGTTGGATCGGTTAAAGGCTATCTTTTGTAAGCGCGGCAGCAGTAAGCCTACTCAGAAGAGGACTCTGTGCAGCAGAATTGTGGATCATGAAGCTGGTGTTGGATCGGTTAAGGGTTATCTTTTTTAAGCGCGTCAGCAGTAAGCCTACTCAAAAGAGGACTCTGTGCAGAAGAACTGTGGATCACGAAGCTGGTGTTGGATCAGTTAAGGGTTATCTTTTTTAAGCGGGGCAGCAGTAAGCCTACTAAGAAGAGGACTCTGTGCAGAAGCACTGTGGATCGCGGAGCCGGTATTGGCTCGGTTAAAGGCTATCTTTTGTAAGCGCGGCAGCAGTAAGCCTACTCAAAAGAGGACTCTGTGCAGAAGAACTGTGTATCACGAAGCTGGTGTTGGATCGGTTAAAGGTTATCTTTTGTAAGCACGGCAGCAGGAAGCCTACTCAAAAGAGGACTCTGTGCAGAAGAACTGTGAATCACAAAGCTGGTGTTGGATCGGTTAAAGGCTATCTTTTGTAAGCGCGGCAGCAGGAAGCCTAGTCAGAAGAGGACTCTGTGCAGAAAAACTGTGTATCACGAAGCTGGTGTTGGATCGGTTAAAGGTTATCTTTTGTAAGCGCGGCAGCAGTAAGCCTACTAAGAAGAGGACTCTGTGCAGAAGCACTGTGGATCGCGGAGCCGGTATTGGCTCGGTTAAAGGCTATCTTTTGTAAGCGCGGCAGCAGTAAGCCTACTCAAAAGAGGACTCTGTGCAGAAGAACTGTGTATCACGAAGCTGGTGTTGGATCGGTTACAGGTTATCTTTTGTAAGCGCGGCAGCAGTAAGCCTATTAAGAAGAGGACTCTGTGCAGAAGCACTGTGGATCGCGGAGCCGGTATTGGCTCGGTTAAAGGCTATCTTTTGTAAGCGCGGCAGCAGTAAGCCTACTCAGAAGAGGACTCTGGACTCTGTGCAGAAGAACTGTGTATCACGAAGCTGGTGTTGGATCGGTTAAAGGTTATCTTTTGTAAGCGCGGCAGCAGTAAGCCTACTAAGAAGAGGACTCTGTGCAGAAGCACTGTGGATCGCGGAGCCGGTATTGCCTCGGTTAAAGGCTATCTTTTGTAAGCGCGTCAGCAGTAAGCCTTCTCAAAAGAGGACTCTGTGCAGAAGAACTGTGTATCACGAAGCTGGTGTTGGATCGGTTAAAGGTTATCTTTTGTAAGCGCGGCAGCAGTAAGCCTACTAAGAAGAGGACTCTGTGCAGAAGCACTGTGGATCGCGGAGCCGGTATTGGCTCGGTTAAAGGCTATCTTTTGTAAGCGCGGCAGCAGTAAGCCTACTCAGAAGAGGACTCTGGACTCTGTGCAGAAGAACTGTGTATCACGAAGCTGGCAGCAGTAAGCCTACTAAGAAGAGGACTCTGTGCAGAAGCACTGTGGATCGCGGAGCTGGTATTGGCTCGGTTAAAGGCTATCTTTTGTAAGCGCGGCAGCAGTAAGCCTACTCAAAAGAGGACTCTGTGCAGAAGAACTGTGTATCACGAAGCTGGTGTTGGATCGGTTAAAGGTTATCTTTTGTAAGCGCGGCAGCAGTAAGCCTACTAAGAAGAGGACTCTGTGCAGAAGCACTGTGGATCGCGGAGCCGGTATTGGCTCGGTTAAAGGCTATCTTTTGTAAGCGCGGCAGCAGTAAGCCTACTCAAAAGAGGACTCTGTGCAGAAGAACTGTGTATCACGAAGCTGGTGTTGGATCGGTTACAGGTTATCTTTTGTAAGCGCGGCAGCAGTAAGCCTACTAAGAAGAGGACTCTGTGCAGAAGCACTGTGGATCGCGGAGCCGGTATTGGCTCGGTTAAAGGCTATCTTTTGTAAGCGCGGCAGCAGTAAGCCTACTAAGAAGAGGACTCTGTGCAGAAGAACTGTGTATCACGAAGCTGGTGTTGGATCGGTTAAAGGTTATCTTTTGTAAGCACGGCAGCAGGAAGCCTACTCAAAAGAGGACTCTGTGCAGAAGAACTGTGAATCACAAAGCTGGTGTTGGATCGGTTAAAGGCTATCTTTTGTAAGCGCGGCAGCAGGAAGCCTAGTCAGAAGAGGACTCTGTGCAGAAAAACTGTGTATCACGAAGCTGGTGTTGGATCGGTTAAAGGTTATCTTTTGTAAGCGCGGCAGCAGTAAGCCTACTAAGAAGAGGACTCTGTGCAGAAGCACTGTGGATCACGAAGCTAGTGTTCGATCGGTTAAAGGTTATCTTTTGTAAGCGCGGCAGCAGGAAGCCAACTAAGAAGAGGACTCTGTGCAGAAGAACTGTGTATCACGAAGCTGGTGTTGGATCGGTTAAAGGTTATCTTTTGTAAGCGCGGCAGCAGTAAGCCTACTAAGAAGAGGACTCTGTGCAGAAGCACTGTGGATCACGAAGCTAGTGTTGGATCGGTTAAAGGTTATCTTTTGTAAGCGCGGCAGCAGTAAGCCTACTAAGAAGAGGACTCTGTGCAGAAGCGCTGTGGATCGCGGAGCCGGTATTGGCTCGGTCAAAGGCTATCTTTTGTAAGCGCGGCAGCAGTAAGCCTACTAAGAAGAGGACTCTGTGCAGAAGCACTGTGGATCACGAAGCTAGTGTTGGATCGGTTAAAGGTTATCTTTTGTAAGCGCGGCAGCAGGAAGCCTACTCAAAAGAGGACTCTGTGCAGAAGAACTGTGAATCACGAAGCTGGTGTTGGATCGGTTAAAGGCTACCTTTTGTAAGCGCGGCAGCAGGAAGCCTACTCAGAAGAGGACTCTGCGCAGAAGAACTGTTGTAATGGACAACGGTTTTCAGCACAATTGCACTTTCGCAATATAACAATATTGCCTGAGTCATTTAACTCTAAACCGTCTCACATTGCTCAACTCATTGTCAGTGCAATGCACTTTCGGTATGTTGATATTAAATACCTATTTACTGACCTAATTAACGGTCAGCGTATGTGCACTCGGATTACCCTTGTCCATTCACACCAATCATGGTATTAGTCATGACCATGCATTACTTATTAGCTTTAAGTTATAAATATAAGAACATACAGAATAAAGAAAGCTTTACAATCGAGAATTCACTCGTCTACGCTTCGTTCGTAACATGGCGATCCTGCCAGGAGTGCTTACGGTAGTGAAAAACAAAAATCATAAAGACAATATCTGAATTGAAATAGTTTCCTTTTTTACCCGCGAAAATGACGTGGTGGAAACCAGTGCTTACATCTATCATGATAGCCATAACTGGCTACGAAATAGGAAAAGACACCAATACGGAAAGTGAAAAAAAAGAACAAACAAAAATCGTTAAATACGACGAAGATGTACAAACAAGTAAAAATAAAACAAATTATAATATAGAGCAAGTCAGCGCCACTGAACTATTATTGATAATGGCAATATTGACTATGGTGTACGTACTAATTAAGTGCTACGTGAATAAAATAAAAAGGGACGTTCGAAACAGGGCAGAACAAGTCTAACAAGTCACATAAAGGTGAAGTGAAGTGACTTGGTCTTCCGAACCACCGCACAGTGATCCCCATACAACACAAATATTACGACCTAACGGTGCAAGAAGCCCATGCCGTTGGGTACAGAGGATAATACTATTCTTTGAACACAATAAGTAAATTACGACCTAACGGTGCAAGAAGCCCATGCCGTTAGGTACAGAGGTTAATACAAGGAATACATCAATCATCTGAGTCCGGCAACCAACGACACTAACAACAGCAGCACAGGGGGGTGAGATCGTACCAACACCTTAATAGATAATTTTTTTAATTAAGTATGTTCTTTACTTTTAAGTAAACTATAACAAAAAAAAAAAGTAAATTCCAATGCTAATAAATACAACAAAATAATGTAGCAACACTAGTTAAAGAAAAAGTCACGGACAATAATTAGTATGCAATGGGAAGAGACTTTGAACGAAATTAAACCACCAACCCAGGAGTTTAGACTTTCATACAAATGTGTGACACAAAACAGGACTATTAAAGTGGAAACCAGGGAAAAGCATACAAAAATTTTAATAGAGAAATTTAACAAGGTTAGAGCTATACTACATAGGCATTACGATAGGTACACATCCCAACACAGAGAATCAGCAGACCAGATATTTCTAAAACTAAGGGACCAACTCTTAAAAGCCTTTCAACGGCATAATATTAACATTAAAATCCCCCTTACACTGAGATGTGAAGTTGACAGCAATATTGAGGAAACAGAGGAAAGTAAGGCAGACGAAGGTGAAGGAGAAGATAAAGAAACGGAAGATATTGGAAAGAAGCGAAAAGTCAATATAATGGCTTCCACGGTTTTAAGTTTGGGAGCAAAAATTTTGCCCGAATTCGATGGAAAGCCAGAAAATTTGAACAGATTCATTGATGCTATAAATCTCGTTCGTACTTTCAAAGATGAGCATGAAGCAGTGGCTGTGCAACTAGTCAAGACTAAATTGGCTGGCGGCGCACGGCAATTAATAACTAACGAGGACACACTTGCCAAAATTATCGATAAACTGAAATCCGCGGTGAAAGGGGAGTCGACTGAATTAATAACTGCCAAAATTTTAAATATAAAACAAGGCAACAAAACGGCAAACCAATTCGTCGACGAAATAAATACCCTTTGCACTAAGCTTGAGGGAGCGTATATTTCTGAGGGGCTCAGTGGCGAACTAGCCCAGAAGTATACTACCCAAGTAACAGTAAAAGCGCTATCTAGAAACTCCAATTACGATAAAATAAAATTAATAAAGGAAAGTGGCCAGTTCACTAACAGAAACGAGGCTATCGCGAAATTTATCGGCGCAAGCACAGACTCCCCCACCAGTAACATTATATTCTACCACAATAACTTCAGTTCTCCCCAAGGTCAAAATCGTGGCCAAGGACGTGGCCGCGGCCGTTATAACTACAACAGTAACCGTGGAGGCAGTTATAATGAAGACAGGGTCCGTTATAGTAACAGCCAGCGCAACCGGGGTTATAACAATAATGGCCACCGAAATATACCCAACCAAAGGGGACAAATACGAGTTACCTCACATGAGTCGGGAAACTCAGACGCCCCCCTGCCCGCTACGCAGGGGGATCACACTCAGATATAGGGGCAAACGGAATTTTTTATTTGTCCCTGAATATGAGCAGCTTCTCGACTTCATTTACAATAAATAAACAAACCTTTTTAATAGACACAGGAGCGGACATCTCTATAATTAAGGATGACGTCATAAGGAAAAATACTGAAATTAACACTAACCTGACCACATCTATCAAAGGGGTAGGAGAAGGCACAATAACGTATGAGGGAAGCGTCAACGGTGACCTCATTATAGATAATTATTGGCTCAATCATAACTTTCAAGTAGTAGATCAAAGCTTTCCTGTACCCTGCGACGGGATACTGGGATTAGACTTTATGAAAAAGTATAATTGCGTACTAGATTACACTAGTAAAACAAATTGGCTCATAGTACAGCCAATTAATGGAAAAAAAATTTTTGTTAATATATCATACAGTACCCCAAATCACATTTTTTCCTTGCCAGCAAGATCAGAAGTCGTCAGAGAAATACAAATAAACTCTAACGAGGATAGCTTAGTCATAGCAAATCAAGAAATTCAAAAAGGCATTTTCATTGCAAATACCCTAATATCAACAAAAAGCGCATTCGTAAGGCTCATTAATACGACCAATAAAGAGGTATCAATAAGAAGCTTAAATTTAAAGTCGGAAAGTCTATCCAACTATCATATAGTCGAAAATAATATTTTAAGAGCTCCGAACCACAGAACCGAAGTGTTAAGGAGACTCATTAAAGATTTTCCAGAATTCGTTAAAGACAAACTAAAAAGCCTATGCCAGGAATACACGGATATATTTGCATTAGACTCGGATAAAATAACTTCAAACAACTTTTATAAACAAAAACTGAAATTGAAAGATGCAACGCCAGTCTACATAAAAAATTATAGGATACCACACTCACAGAAAGGAGAAATAATAAGGCAAGTAGACAAGTTAATCAAGGATGATATAGTAGAGCCATCTGCATCAGAGTACAATAGTCCAATTTTACTAGTGCCTAAATAATCTCTACCAAACTCCTCTGAAAAACGATGGAGATTGGTCATTGACTATAGACAAATAAATAAAAAGTTAGTAGCTGACAAATATCCACTGCCTCGGATTGACGATATCTTAGACCAACTAGGACGAGCGAAATACTTCTCATGCCTAGATCTCATGTCTGGATTCCATCAGATCGAGTTGGACAAGGATTCGAGGGATATTACGTCGTTTTCAACAAGCCAGGGCTCATTCAGATTCAAAAGGTTGCCCTTTGGCCTGAAAATAGCTCCGAATTCATTTCAGCGTATGATGTCATTGGCTTTTTCAGGACTGTCACCGTCTCAAGTGTTTCTCTACATGGACGACTTAGTCGTCATCGGTTGTTCAGAAAAACATATGCTTGATAACTTAAAAAATGTCTTTGACATTTGCAGAAAATGTAATCTAAAGCTACACCCAGATAAGTGTACATTCTTCCGCCATGAAGTAACTTACCTCGGGCATAAATGCACTGCAAACGGTATATTGCCCGATGAAACAAAACATGAGGCAATAAAAAATTACCCAACGCCGAAAAATGCCGATGAGGCAAGACGGTTCGTTGCCTTTTGTAATTATTATAGACGCTTCATTAAAAATTTTGCTCACTATTCAACACACATCTCAAAGCTAACAAGAAAAAATACTGTTTTCATTTGGTCCAAAGAATGCGACGAAGCATTCCAGTATCTGAAAAGCTCACTCCTAAAACCGCCCTTGCTCCAGTACCCAGATTTTAAAAAAATATTTTACATCACGACTGACGCTAGCAAGGAAGCCTGTGGTGCCATATTAAGCCAGGAATACAATGGAATGCAATTACCAGTTGCTTATGCATCACGAGCCTTTACAAAGGGCGAAAGTAATAAGTCAACAATAGAACAAGAACTAGCGGCCATACACTGGGCAATCAACTTTTTCAGACCCTATATTTATGGTACGAAATTTCGGATCAAAAGTGACCATAATGCCATGAAGAACCTATCGTCCAAACTCACCAGAATGAGACTTGACCTTGAAGAATTTGATTTCGAGGTCGAGTACATCAAAGGAAGAGATAATTGTGGTGCAGACGCCTTATCTCGCATTGATTTTGGACATATCAAAGGAATTACGGAAGCAAATTCGACCATCCGACAAGTATCAACGCGGTCGAAAACCAAAATTGCATTTCCGAATACAGAAGACAGGACAACACACACGACTACCAACTTAAAGGAAAAAGTTTACAACACAATTACGACACACGAAGTGAAAAAGTTACCGTGCCTTAAATTAATTATGAACAGGTGCACCGTAAATAAAAATAGATATACAAAATTACTCGAATCCTCGCATTTAACACTATTCCATGGAAAAAGGAAAATATATGAAATATCTGCTAAAGAGTTTATTGCTTATGGGAAGATTGAACTAGCGCAATTATTTCCCAAACTTGAAAAAATAGGTGGCAATAAAACTTTAAAAGCATGAAGATCGCGATCAACGATAATTTATTTAGATATGTCGACATTGAGGAATTTAAAAATATAGGCAACAAAATTTTGAAAACGGTAACGATAGCTATAACACCAAAAATAATCGAAATCACTTCGCCCACACAAAAACTTGAAATATTAAAAAGATATCACGACGATCCCGTATTCGGAGGCCATCCGGGATTCACACGATTCTTATCAAAACTCCGACGAACATATTTTTGGAAGAACATGACTTCAGACGTGAAGGCCTATATCCGAAAATGTGAGAAATGCAAAGAAAATAAATATGGCAAAAACCATATTGAACCTCTTATAAAAACTAACACGCCAGCTAGAGCTTTTGATGTCGTGCAAATTGACACAATAGGCCCCTTCCCTAAATCATTTCACGGAAATGAATATGCTTTAACTATAATCTGCGAAATAACAAAATTCCTCATTACCATCGCAATTCCAAATAAATCTGCCCTCATAGTAGCCAAATCAATAGTAGAAAACTGCATATTGGTTCATGGACCTTTACAAGAAATTTTAACAGATATGGGCACAGAATATAAAAATGAAACATTTAACGAAATCTGTAAACTATTAAATATAAAAAATAAAACTTCTACACCATACCATCACCAGACGTTAGGTGTAGTTGAGCGATCACACAGAACTTTAAACGAATATATCAGGGCTTACATATCAGGAGACAAACTGGACTGGGACCTCTGGCTTAAGTACTTTACATACTGCTACAATACAACTCCATCAACCACTCATGGTTACACTCCGTTTGAATTGGTATACGGGAAAATTGCTGCCCCGTATGACTTTATGTTGACCGGGAAAGTTGATCCCATATATAATATTGATAACTACAAATCCGAACTAAAATTTAAATTGCAAACAGCCCAAAAGCGAGCATCAGAATTGTTAGAAGTAGCAAAAGAAAAAACAAAAGAAAGGTATGACCGGAAATCAAAACCACAAATTATTAAGGAAAACGATATGGTATACTTGAAAAATGAAGCTAACCACAAATGAGACAAGATTTACAAAGGTCCTTATAAAGTGCTTGAAACTGATTGCTTAGGAAACTGCAAAATTAATGTTAATTCAAAAGAAAAAATTGTACACAAAAATAGACTAAAAAAAGCATAAGTAAATAAGAAACATATTTATGTACAAATTTAATCATATGCTTTATAAGTTAGCACGTTAAAACGAATACCACCGGCCGGCGGTATTATTTTATTAAATAGACAAACTATTATATGTATTAAATAGACAAGCTATTATGTGTATTAAACAAACACAATAAAAAAAAAAAAGAAAAAAAATAAAAAGAAAAATATAAATATTTGTCTCTTTGTTTTCTCTTTTTTTTTTTTTTCCCAAAAAGGGAAGGTGTAATGGACAACGGTTTTCAGCACAATTGCACTTTCGCAATATAACAATATTGCCTGAGTTATTTAACTCTAAACCATCTCACATTGCTCAACTCATTGTCAGTGCTATGCACTTTCGGTATGTTGATATTAAATACCTATTTACTGACCTAATTAACGGTCAGCGTATGTGCACTCGGATTACCCTTGTCCATTCACACCAATCATGGTATTAGTCATGACCATGCATTACTTATTAGCTTTAAGTTATAAATATAAGAACATACAGAATAAAGAAAGCTTTACAATCGAGAATTCAATCGTCTACGCTTCGTTCGTAACACAGTTCTTCTTCGTGGATCACGAAGCTAGTGTTGGATCGGTTAAGGGTTATCTTTTGTAAGCGCGGTAGCAGTAAGCCTACTCAGAAGAGGACTCTGCGCAGAAGAACTGTGGATCACGAAGCTAGTGTTGGGTCGGTTAAAGGTTATCTTTTGTAAGCGCGGCAGCAGGCAGCCTACTCAGAAGAGGACTCTGCGCAGAAGAACTGTGGATCACGAAGCTAGTGTTGGATCGGTTAAGGGTTATCTTTTGTAAGCGCGGTAGCAGTAAGCCTACTCAGAAGAGGACTCTGTGCAGAAGAACTGTGGATCACGAAGCTAGTGTTGGATCGGTTAAAGGTTATCTTTTGTAAGCGCGGCAGCAGGAAGCCTACTCAGAAGAGGACTCTGCGCAGAAGAACTGTGGATCACGAAGCTAGTGTTGGATCGGTTAAGGGTTATCTTTTGTAAGCGCGGTAGCAGTAAGCCTACTCAGAAGAGGACTCTGTGCAGAAGAACTGTGGATCACGAAGCTAGTGTTGGATCGGTTAAAGGTTATCTTTTGTAAGCGCGGCAGCAGGAAGCCTACTCAGAAGAGGACTCTGTGCAGAAGAACTGTGGATCACGAAACTAGTGTTGGGTCGGTTAAAGGTTATCTTTTGTAAGCGCGGCAGCAGGAAGCCTACTCAGAAGAGGACTCTGCGCAGAAGAACTGTGGATCACGAAGCTAGTGTTGGATCGGTTAAGGGTTATCTTTTGTAAGTGCGGCAGCAGTAAGCCTACTAAGAAGAGGACTCTGTGCAGAAGCACTGTGGATCGCGGAGCCGGTGTTCGCTCGGTTAAAGGCTATCTTTTGTAAGCGCGGCAGCAGTAAGCCTACTCAGAAGAGGACTCTGTGCAGAAGAACTGTGGATCACGAAACCGGTGTTGGATCGGTTAAAGGCTATCTTTTGTAAGTGCGGCAGCAGTAAGCCTACTCAGAAGAGGACTCTGTGCAGCAGAACTGTGGATCATGAAGCTGGTGTTGGATCGGTTAAGGGTTATCTTTTTTAAGCGCGTCAGCAGGAAGCCTACTCAGACGAGGACTCTGCGCAGAAGAACTGTGGATCACGAAGCTAGTGTTGGATCGGTTAAGGGTTATCTTTTGTAAGCGCGGTAGCAGTAAGCCTACTCAGAAGAGGACTCTGTGCAGAAGAACTGTGGATCACGAAGCTAGTGTTGGATCGGTTAAAGGTTATCTTTTGTAAGCGCGGCAGCAGGAAGCCTACTCAGAAGAAGACTCTGCGCAGAAGAACTGTGGATCACGAAGCTAGTGTTGGATCGGTTAAGGGTTATCTTTTGTAAGCGCGGTAGCAGTAAGCCTACTCAGAAGAGGACTCTGTGCAGAAGAACTGTGAATCACGAAGCTGGTGTTGGATCGGTTAAAGGTTATCTTTTGTAAGCGCGGCAGCAGTAAGCCTACTAAGAAGAGGACTCTGTGCAGAAGCACTGTGTATCACGAAGCTGGTGTTGGATCGGTTAAAGGTTATCTTTTGTAAGCGCGGCAGCAGTAAGCCTACTCAGAAGAGGACTCTGTGCAGAAGAACTGTGGATCACGAAGCCGGTGTTGGATCGGTTAAAAGCTATCTTTTGTAAGTGCGGCAGCAGTAAGCCTACTCAGAAGAGGACTCTGTGCAGCAGAACTGTGGATCATGAAGCTGGTGTTGGATCGGTTAAGGGTTACCTTTTTTAAGCGCGTCAGCAGGAAGCCTACTCAGAAGAGGACTCTGCGCAGAAGAACTGTGGATCACGAAGCTAGTGTTGGATCGGTTAAGGGTTATCTTTTGTAAGCGCGGCAGCAGTAAGCCTACTCAGAAGAGGACTCTGTGCAGAAGAACTGTGGATCACGAAGCTAGTGTTGGATCGGTTAAGGGTTATCTTTTGTAAGCGCGGTAGCAGTAAGCCTACTCAGAAGAGGACTCTGTGCAGAAGAACTGTGGATCACGAAGCTAGTGTTGGATCGGTTAAGTGTTATCTTTTGTAAGCGCGGTAGCAGTAAGCCTACTCAGAAGAGGACTCTGTGCAGAAGAACTGTGGATCACGAAACTATTGTTGGATCGGTTAAAGGTTATCTTTTGTAAGCGCGGCAGCAGGAAGCCTACTCAAAAGAGGACTCTGTGCAGAAGAACTGTGAATCACGAAGCTGGTGTTGGATCGGTTAAAGGTTATCTTTTGTAAGCGCGGCAGCAGTAAGCCTACTAAGAAGAGGACTCTGTGCAGAAGCACTGTGTATCACGAAGCTGGTGTTGGATCGGTTAAAGGTTATCTTTTGTAAGCGCGGCAGCAGTAAGCCTACTCAGAAGAGGACTCTGTGCAGAAGAACTGTGGATCACGAAGCCGGTGTTGGATCGGTTATAGGCTATCTTTTGTAAGTGCGGCAGCAGTAGGCCTACTCAGAAGAGGACTCTGTGCAGAAGAACTGTTGATCACGAAGCTAGTGTTGGATCGGTTAAAGGTTATCTTTTGTAAGCGCGGCAGCAGGAAGCCTACTCAGAAGAGGACTCTGTGCAGAAGAACTGTGGATCACGAAACTAGTGGTGGGTCGGTTAAAGGTTATCTTTTGTAAGCGCGGCAGCAGGAAGCCTACTCAGAAGAGGACTCTGCGCAGAAGAACTGTGGATCACGAAGCTAGTGTTGGATCGGTTAAGGATCATCTTTTGTAAGCACGGCAGCAGGAAGCCTACTCAAAAGAGGACTCTGTGCAGAAGAACTGTGAATCACAAAGCTGGTGTTGGATCGGTTAAAGGCTATCTTTTGTAAGCGCGGCTGCAGGAAGCCTACTCAGAAGAGGACTCTGCGCAGAAGAACTGTGGATCACGAAGCTAGTGTTGGATCGGTTAAGGGTTATCTTTTGTAAGCGCGGTAGCAGTAAGCCTACTCAGAAGAGGACTCTGTGCAGAAGAAATGTGGATCACGAAGCTAGTGTTGGATCGGTTAAAGGTTATCTTTTGTAAGCGCGGCAGCAGGAAGCCTACTCAAAAGAGGACTCTGTGCAGAAGAACTGTGAATCACGAAGCTGGTGTTGGATCGGTTAAAGGTTATCTTTTGTAAGCGCGGCAGCAGTAAGCCTACTAAGAAGAGGACTCTGTGCAGAAGCACTGTGTATCACGAAGCTGGTGTTGGATCGGTTAAAGGTTATCTTTTGTAAGCGCGGTAGCAGTAAGCCTACTCAGAAGAGGACTCTGTGCAGCAGAACTGTGGATCATGAAGCTGGTGTTGGATCGGTTAAGGGTTATCTTTTTTAAGCGCGTCAGCAGGAAGCCTACTCAGAAGAGGACTCTGCGCAGAAGAACTGTGGATCACGAAGCTAGTGTTGGATCGGTTAAGGGTTATCTTTTGTAAGCGCGGCAGCAGTAAGCCTACTCAGAAGAGGACTCTGCGCAGAAGAACTGTGGATCACGAAGCTAGTGTTGGATCGGTTAAGGGTTATCTTTTGTAAGCGCGGTAGCAGTAAGCCTACTCAGAAGAGGACTCTGTGCAGAAGAACTGTGGATCACGAAGCTAGTGTTGGATCGGTTAAAGGTTATCTTTTGTAAGCGCGGCAGCAGGAAGCCTACTCAGAAGAGGACTCTGTGCAGAAGAACTGTGGATCACGAAACTAGTGTTGGATCGGTTAAAGGTTATCTTTTGTAAGCGCGGCAGCAGGAAGCCTACTCAAAAGAGGACTCTGTGCAGAAGAACTGTGAATCACGAAGCTGGTGTTGGATCGGTTAAAGGTTATCTTTTGTAAGCGGCAGCAGTAAGCCTACTAAGAAGAGGACTCTGTGCAGAAGCACTGTGTATCACGAAGCTGGTGTTGGATCGGTTAAAGGTTATCTTTTGTAAGCGCGGCAGCAGGAAGCCTACTCAGAAGAGGACTCTGTGCAGAAGAACTGTGGATCACGAAACTAGTGGTGGGTCGGTTAAAGGTTATCTTTTGTAAGCGCGGCAGCAGGAAGCCTACTCAGAAGAGGACTCTGTGCAGAAGAACTGTGGATCACGAAGCTAGTGTTGGATCGGTTAAGGGTTATCTTTTGTAAGCGCGGTAGCAGTAAGCCTACTCAGAAGAGGACTCTGTGCAGAAGAACTGTGGATCACGAAGCTAGTGTTGGATCGGTTAAGGGTTATCTTTTGTAAGCGCGGTAGCAGTAAGCCTACTCAGAAGAGGACTCTGTGCAGAAGAAATGTGGATCACGAAGCTAGTGTTGGATCGGTTAAAGGTTATCTTTTGTAAGCGCGGCAGCAGGAAGCCTACTCAGAAGAGGACTCTGTGCAGAAGAACTGTGGATCACGAAGCTAGTGTTGGATCGGTTAAGGGTTATCTTTTGTAAGCGCGGTAGCAGTAAGCCTACTCAGAAGAGGACTCTGTGCAGAAGAAATGTGGATCACGAAGCTAGTGTTGGATCGGTTAAAGGTTATCTTTTGTAAGCGCGGCAGCAGGAAGCCTACTCAAAAGAGGACTCTGTGCAGAAGAACTGTGGATCACGAAGCTAGTGTTGGATCGGTTAAAGGTTATCTTTTGTAAGCGCGGCAGCAGGAAGCCTACTCAGAAGAGGACTCTGTGCAGAAGAACTGTGGATCACGAAACTAGTGGTGGGTCGGTTAAAGGTTATCTTTTGTAAGCGCGGCAGCAGGAAGCCTACTCAGAAGAGGACTCTGCGCAAAAGAACTGTGGATCACGAAGCTAGTGTTGGATCGGTTAAGGGTTATCTTTTGTAAGCACGGCAGCAGGAAGCCTACTCAAAAGAGGACTCTGTGCAGAAGAACTGTGAATCACAAAGCTGGTGTTGGATCGGTTAAAGGATATCTTTTGTAAGCGCGGCTGCAGGAAGCCTACTCAGAAAAGGACTCTGCGCAGAAGAACTGTGGATCACGAAGCTAGTGTTGGATCGGTTAAGGGTTATCTTTTGTAAGCGCGGTAGCAGTAAGCCTACTCAGAAGAGGACTCTGTGCAGAAGAACTGTGGATCACGAAGCTAGTGTTGGATCGGTTAAGGGTTATCTTTTGTAAGCGCGGTAGCAGTAAGCCTACTCAGAAGAGGACTCTGTGCAGAAGAACTGTGGATCACGAAACTAGTGTTGGATCGGTTAAAGGTTATCTTTTGTAAGCGCGGCAGCAGGAAGCCTACTCAAAAGAGGACTCTGTGCAGAAGAACTGTGAATCACGAAGCTGGTGTTGGATCGGTTAAAGGTTATCTTTTGTAAGCGGCAGCAGTAAGCCTACTAAGAAGAGGACTCTGTGCAGAAGCACTGTGTATCACGAAGCTGGTGTTGGATCGGTTAAAGGTTATCTTTTGTAAGCGCGGCAGCAGGAAGCCTACTCAGAAGAGGACTCTGTGCAGAAGAACTGTGGATCACGAAACTAGTGGTGGGTCGGTTAAAGGTTATCTTTTGTAAGCGCGGCAGCAGGAAGCCTACTCAGAAGAGGACTCTGTGCAGAAGAACTGTGGATCACGAAGCTAGTGTTGGATCGGTTAAGGGTTATCTTTTGTAAGCGCGGTAGCAGTAAGCCTACTCAGAAGAGGACTCTGTGCAGAAGAACTGTGGATCACGAAGCTAGTGTTGGATCGGTTAAGGGTTATCTTTTGTAAGCGCGGTAGCAGTAAGCCTACTCAGAAGAGGACTCTGTGCAGAAGAAATGTGGATCACGAAGCTAGTGTTGGATCGGTTAAAGGTTATCTTTTGTAAGCGCGGCAGCAGGAAGCCTACTCAGAAGAGGACTCTGTGCAGAAGAACTGTGGATCACGAAGCTAGTGTTGGATCGGTTAAGGGTTATCTTTTGTAAGCGCGGTAGCAGTAAGCCTACTCAGAAGAGGACTCTGTGCAGAAGAAATGTGGATCACGAAGCTAGTGTTGGATCGGTTAAAGGTTATCTTTTGTAAGCGCGGCAGCAGGAAGCCTACTCAAAAGAGGACTCTGTGCAGAAGAACTGTGGATCACGAAGCTAGTGTTGGATCGGTTAAAGGTTATCTTTTGTAAGCGCGGCAGCAGGAAGCCTACTCAGAAGAGGACTCTGTGCAGAAGAACTGTGGATCACGAAACTAGTGGTGGGTCGGTTAAAGGTTATCTTTTGTAAGCGCGGCAGCAGGAAGCCTACTCAGAAGAGGACTCTGCGCAAAAGAACTGTGGATCACGAAGCTAGTGTTGGATCGGTTAAGGGTTATCTTTTGTAAGCACGGCAGCAGGAAGCCTACTCAAAAGAGGACTCTGTGCAGAAGAACTGTGAATCACAAAGCTGGTGTTGGATCGGTTAAAGGATATCTTTTGTAAGCGCGGCTGCAGGAAGCCTACTCAGAAAAGGACTCTGCGCAGAAGAACTGTGGATCACGAAGCTAGTGTTGGATCGGTTAAGGGTTATCTTTTGTAAGCGCGGTAGCAGCAAGCCTACTCAGAAGAGGACTCTGTGCAGAAGAAATGTGGATCACGAAGCTAGTGTTGGATCGGTTAAAGGTTATCTTTTGTAAGCGCGGCAGCAGGAAGCCTACTCAAAAGAGGACTCTGTGCAGAAGAACTGTGAATCACGAAGCTGGTGTTGGATCGGTTAAAAGTTATCTTTTGTAAGCGCGGCAGCAGTAAGCCTACTAAGAAGAGGACTCTGTGCAGAAGCACTGTGTATCACGAAGCTGGTGTTGGATCGGTTAAAGGTTATCTTTTGTAAGCGCGGCAGCAGTAAGCCTACTCAGAAGAGGACTCTGTGCAGAAGAACTGTGGATCACGAAGCCGGTGTTGGATCGGTTAAAGGCTATCTTTTGTAAGTGCGGCAGCAGTAAGCCTACTCAGAAGAGGACTCTGTGCAGCAGAACTGTGGATCATGAAGCTGGTGTTGGATCGGTTAAGGGTTATCTTTTTTAAGCGCGTCAGCAGGAAGCCTACTCAGAAGAGGACTCTGCGCAGAAGAACTGTGGATCACGAAGCTAGTGTTGGATCGGTTAAGGGTTATCTTTTGTAAGCGCGGCAGCAGTAAGCCTACTCAGAAGAGGACTCTGCGCAGAAGAACTGTGGATCACGAAGCTAGTGTTGGATCGGTTAAGGGTTATCTTTTGTAAGCGCGGTAGCAGTAAGCCTACTCAGAAGAGGACTCTGTGCAGAAGAACTGTGGATCACGAAACTAGTGTTGGATCGGTTAAAGGTTATCTTTTGTAAGCGCGGCAGCAGGAAGCCTACTCAAAAGAGGACTCTGTGCAGAAGAACTGTGAATCACGAAGCTGGTGTTGGATCGGTTAAAGGTTATCTTTTGTAAGTGCGGCAGCAGTAAGCCTACTAAGAAGAGGACTCTGTGCAGAAGCACTGTGGATCGCGGAGCCGGTGTTCGCTCGGTTAAAGGCTATCTTTTGTAAGCGCGGCAGCAGGAAGCCTACTCAGAAGAGGACTCTGCGCAGAAGAACTTTGGATCACGAAGCTAGTGTTGGATCGGTTAAGGGTTATCTTTTGTAAGCGCGGTAGCAGTAAGCCTACTAAGAAGAGGACTCTGTGCAGAAGCACTGTGTATCACGAAGCTGGTGTTGGATCGGTTAAAGGTTATCTTTTGTAAGCGCGGCAGCAGTAAGCCTACTCAGAAGAGGACTCTGTGCAGAAGAACTGTGGATCACGAAGCTAGTGTTGGATCGGTTAAAGGTTATCTTTTGTAAGCGCGGCAGCAGGAAGCCTACTCAAAAGAGGACTCTGTGCAGAAGAACTGTGGATCATGAAGCTGGTGTTGGATCGGTTAAGGGTTATCTTTTTTAAGCGCGTCAGCAGGAAGCCTACTCAGAAGAGGACTCTGCGCAGAAGAACTGTGGATCACGAAGCTAGTGTTGGATCGGTTAAGGGTTATCTTTTGTAAGCACGGCAGCAGGAAGCCTACTCAAAAGAGGACTCTGTGCAGAAGAACTGTGAATCAAAAAGCTGGTGTTGGATCGGTTAAAGGCTATCTTTTGTAAGCGCGGCTGCAGGAAGCCTACTCAGAAGAGGACTCTGCGCAGAAGAACTGTGGATCACGAAGCTAGTGCTGGATCGGTTAAGGGTTATCTTTTGTAAGCGCGGTAGCAGTAAGCCTACTCAGAAGAGGACTCTGTGCAGAAGAACTGTGGATCACGAAGCTAGTGTTGGATCGGTTAAAGGTTATCTTTTGTAAGCGCGGCAGCAGGAAGCCTACTCAAAAGAGGACTCTGTGCAGAAGAACTGTGAATCACGAAGCTGGTGTTGGATCGGTTAAAGGCTACCTTTTGTAAGCGCGGCAGCAGGAAGCCTACTCAGAAGAGGACTCTGCGCAGAAGAACTGTGGATCACGAAGCTAGTGCTGGATCGGTTAAGGGTTATCTTTTGTAAGCGCGGTAGCAGTAAGCCTACTCAGAAGAGGACTCTGTGCAGAAGAACTGTGGATCACGAAGCTAGTGTTGGATCGGTTAAAGGTTATCTTTTGTAAGCGCGGCAGCAGGAAGCCTACTCAGAAGAGGACTCTGCGCAGAAGAACTGTGGATCACGAAGCTAGTGCTGGATCGGTTAAGGGTTATCTTTTGTAAGCGCGGTAGCAGTAAGCCTACTCAGAAGAGGACTCTGTGCAGAAGAACTGTGGATCACGAAGCCGGTGTTGGATCGGTTAAAGGCTATCTTTTGTAAGCGCGGCTGCAGGAAGCCTACTCAGAAGAGGACTCTGCGCAGAAGAACTGTGGATCACGAAGCTAGTGCTGGATCGGTTAAGGGTTATCTTTTGTAAGCGCGGTAGCAGTAAGCCTACTCAGAAGAGGACTCTGTGCAGAAGAACTGTGGATCACGAAGCTAGTGTTGGATCGGTTAAAGGTTATCTTTTGTAAGCGCGGCAGCAGGAAGCCTACTCAAAAGAGGACTCTGTGCAGAAGAACTGTGAATCAAAAAGCTGGTGTTGGATCGGTTAAAGGCTATCTTTTGTAAGCGCGGCTGCAGGAAGCCTACTCAGAAGAGGACTCTGCGCAGAAGAACTGTGGATCACGAAGCTAGTGCTGGATCGGTTAAAGGTTATCTTTTGTAAGCGCGGCAGCAGGAAGCCTACTCAGAAGAGGACTCTGCGCAGAAGAACTGTGGATCACGAAGCTAGTGTTGGATCGGTTAAGGGTTATCTTTTGTAAGCACGGCAGCAGGAAGCCTACTCAAAAGAGGACTCTGTGCAGAAGAACTGTGAATCAAAAAGCTGGTGTTGGATCGGTTAAAGGCTATCTTTTGTAAGCGCGGCTGCAGGAAGCCTACTCAGAAGAGGACTCTGCGCAGAAGAACTGTGGATCACGAAGCTAGTGCTGGATCGGTTAAGGGTTATCTTTTGTAAGCGCGGTAGCAGTAAGCCTACTCAGAAGAGGACTCTGTGCAGAAGAACTGTGGATCACGAAGCTAGTGTTGGATCGGTTAAAGGTTATCTTTTGTAAGCGCGGCAGCAGGAAGCCTACTCAGAAGAGGACTCTGCGCAGAAGAACTGTGGATCACGAAGCTAGTGTTGGATCGGTTAAAGGTTATCTTTTGTAAGCGCGGCAGCAGGAAGCCTACTCAAAAGAGGACTCTGTGCAGAAGAACTGTGGATCATGAAGCTGGTGTTGGATCGGTTAAGGGTTATCTTTTTTAAGCGCGGTAGCAGGAAGCCTACTCAGAAGAGGACTCTGCGCAGAAGAACTGTGGATCACGAAGCTAGTGCTGGATCGGTTAAGGGTTATCTTTTGTAAGCGCGGTAGCAGGAAGCCTACTCAGAAGAGGACTCTGCGCAGAAGAACTGTGGATCACGAAGCTAGTGCTGGATCGGTTAAGGGTTATCTTTTGTAAGCGCGGTAGCAGTAAGCCTACTCAGAAGAGGACTCTGTGCAGAAGAACTGTGGATCACGAAGCTAGTGTTGGATCGGTTAAAGGTTATCTTTTGTAAGCGCGGCAGCAGGAAGCCTACTCAGAAGAGGACTCTGCGCAGAAGAACTGTGGATCACGAAGCTAGTGTTGGATCGGTTAAAGGTTATCTTTTGTAAGCGCGGCAGCAGGAAGCCTACTCAAAAGAGGACTCTGTGCAGAAGAACTGTGGATCATGAAGCTGGTGTTGGATCGGTTAAGGGTTATCTTTTTTAAGCGCGGTAGCAGGAAGCCTACTCAGAAGAGGACTCTGCGCAGAAGAACTGTGGATCACGAAGCTAGTGCTGGATCGGTTAAGGGTTATCTTTTGTAAGCGCGGTTGCAGGAAGCCTACTCAGAAGAGGACTCTGCGCAGAAGAACTGTGGATCACGAAGCTAGTGCTGGATCGGTTAAGGGTTATCTTTTGTAAGCGCGGTAGCAGGAAGCCTACTCAGAAGAGGACTCTGCGCAGAAGAACTGTGGATCACGAAGCTAGTGCTGGATCGGTTAAGGGTTATCTTTTGTAAGCGCGGTAGCAGGAAGCCTACTCAGAAGAGGACTCTGCGCAGAAGAACTGTGGATCACGAAGCTAGTGCTGGATCGGTTAAGGGTTATCTTTTGTAAGCGCGGTAGCAGTAAGCCTACTCAGAAGAGGACTCTGTGCAGAAGAACTGTGGATCACGAAGCCGGTGTTGGATCGGTTAAAGGCTATCTTTTGTAAGCGCGGCAGCAGTAAGCCTACTAAGAAGAGGACTCTGTGCAGAAGCACTGTGGATCGCGGAGCCGGTGTTCGCTCGGTTAAAGGCTATCTTTTGTAAGCGCGGCAGCAGTAAGCCAATCAGAAGAGGACTCTGTGCAGAAGAACTGTGGATCACGAAGCCGGTGTTGAATCGGTTAAAGGCTATCTTTTGTAAGTGCGGCAGCAGTAAGCCTACTCAGAAGAGGACTCTGCGCAGAAGAACTGTGGATCACGAAGCTAGTGTTGGATCGGTTAAGGGTTATCTTTTGTAAGCGCGGTAGCAGTAAGCCTACTCAGAAGAGGACTCTGTGCAGAAGAACTGTGGATCACGAAGCTGGTGTTGGATCGGTTAAAGGATATCTTTTGTAAGCGCGGCAGCAGGAAGCCTACTCAGAAGAGGACTCTGCGCAGAAGAACTGTGGATCACGAAGCTAGTGTTGGATCGGTTAAGGGTTATCTTTTGTAAGCGCGGTAGCAGGAAGCCTACTAAGAAGAGGACTCTGTGCAGAAGCACTGTGGATCGCGGAGCCGGTGTTCGCTCGGTTAAAGGCTATCTTTTGTAAGCGCGGCAGCAGTAAGCCAATCAGAAGAGGACTCTGTGCAGAAGAACTGTGGATCACGAAGCCGGTGTTGGATCGGTTAAAGGCTATCTTTTGTAAGTGCGGCAGCAGTAAGCCTACTCAGAAGAGGACTCTGTGCAGCAGAACTGTGGATCATGAAACTGGTGTTGGATCGGTTAAGGGTTATCTTTTTTAAGCGCGGCGGCAGTAAGCCTACTAAGAAGAGGACTCTGTGCAGAAGAACTGTGTATCACGAAGCTGGTGTTGGATCGGTCAAAGGTTATCTTTTGTAAGCGCGGCAGCAGTAAGCCTACTAAGAAGAGGCCTCCGTGCAGAAGCACTGTGGATCGCGGAGCCGGTATTGGCTCGGTTAAAGGCTATCTTTTGTAAGCGCGGCAGCAGTAAGCCTACTCAGAAGAGGACTCTGTGCAGAAGAACTGTGGATCACGAAGCTAGTGTTGGATCGGTTAAAGGTTATCTTTTGTAAGCGCGGCAGCAGGAAGCCTACTCAAAAGAGGACTCTGTGCAGAAGAACTGGGAATCACGAAGCTGGTGTTGGATCGGTTAAAGGCTACCTTTTGTAAGCGCGGCAGCAGGAAGCCTACTCAGAAGAGGACTCTGTGCAGAAGAACTGTGGATCACGAAGCCGGTGTTTTATCGGCTAAAGGTTAGTTTTTGTAAGCGCAGCGGCAGTAAGCCTACTAAGAAGAGGACTCTGTGCAGAAGAACTGTGTATCACGAAGCTGGTGTCGGATCGGTCAAAGGTTATCTTTTGTAAGCGCGGCAGCAGTAAGCCTACTAAGAAGAGGCCTCTGTGCAGAAGAACTGTGGATCACGAAGCTGGTGTTGGATCGGTTAAAGGCTACCTTTTGTAAGCGCGGCAGCAGTAAGCCTACTAAGAAGAGGCCTCTGTGCAGAAGCACTGTGGATCACGAAGCTGGTGTTGGATCGGTTAAAGGCTACCTTTTGTAAGCGCGGCAGCAGTAAGCCTACTAAGAAGAGGCCTCTGTGCAGAAGCACTGTGGATCGCGGAGCCGGTATTGGCTCGGTTAAAGGCTATCTTTTGTAAGCGCGGCAGCAGTAAGCCTACTCAGAAGAGGACTCTGTGCAGAAGAACTGTGTATCACGAAGCTGGTGTCGGATCGGTCAAAGGTTATCTTTTGTAAGCGCGGCAGCAGTAAGCCTACTAAGAAGAGGACTCTGTGCAGAAGAACTGTGTATCACGAAGCTGGTGTTGGATCGGTCAAAGGTTATCTTTTGTAAGCGCGGCAGCAGTAAGCCTACTAAGAAGAGGCCTCTGTGCAGAAGCACTGTGGATCGCGGAGCCGGTATTGGCTCGGTTAAAGGCTATCTTTTGTAAGCGCGGCAGCAGTAAGCCTACTAAGAAGAGGACTCTGTGCAGAAGAACTGTGTATCACGAAGCTGGTGTTGGATCGGTCAAAGGCTATCTTTTGTAAGCGCGGCAGCAGTAAGCCTACTCAGAAGAGGACTCTGTGCAGAAGAACTGTGTATCACGAAGCTGGTGTTGGATCGGTCAAAGGTTATCTTTTGTAAGCGCGGCAGCAGTAAGCCTACTAAGAAGAGGCCTCTGTGCAGAAGCACTGTGGATCGCGGAGCCGGTATTGGCTCGGTTAAAGGCTATCTTTTGTAAGCGCGGCAGCAGTAAGCCTACTCAGAAGAGGACTCTGTGCAGAAGAACTGTGTATCACGAAGCTGGTGTCGGATCGGTCAAAGGTTATCTTTTGTAAGCGCGGCAGCAGTAAGCCTACTAAGAAGAGGCCTCTGTGCAGAAGAACTGTGTATCACGAAGCTGGTGTTGGATCGGTCAAAGGTTATCTTTTGTAAGCGCGGCAGCAGTAAGCCTACTAAGAAGAGGCCTCTGTGCAGAAGCACTGTGGATCGCGGAGCCGGTATTGGCTCGGTTAAAGGCTATCTTTTGTAAGCGCGGCAGCAGTAAGCCTACTCAGAAGAGGACTCTGTGCAGAAGAACTGTGTATCACGAAGCTGGTGTTGGATCGGTCAAAGGCTATCTTTTGTAAGCGCGGCAGCAGTAAGCCTACTAAGAAGAGGCCTCTGTGCAGAAGCACTGTGGATCGCGGAGCCGGTATTGGCTCGGTCAAAGGTTATCTTTTGTACGCGCGGCAGCAGTAAGCCTACTCAGAAGAGGACTCTGTGCAGAAGAACTGTGGATCACGAAGCTAGTGTTGGATCGGTTAAAGGTTATCTTTTGTAAGCGCGGCAGCAGGAAGCCTACTCAAAAGAGGACTCTGTGCAGAAGAACTGTGGATCATGAAGCTGGTGTTGGATCGGTTAAGGGTTATCTTTTTTAAGCGCGGTAGCAGGAAGCCTACTCAGAAGAGGACTCTGCGCAGAAGAACTGTGGATCACGAAGCTAGTGCTGGATCGGTTAAGGGTTATCTTTTGTAAGCGCGGTAGCAGGAAGCCTACTCAGAAGAGGACTCTGCGCAGAAGAACTGTGGATCACGAAGCTAGTGCTGGATCGGTTAAGGGTTATCTTTTGTAAGCGCGGTAGCAGTAAGCCTACTCAGAAGAGGACTCTGTGCAGAAGAACTGTGGATCACGAAGCTGGTGTTGGATCGGTTAAAGGTTATCTTTTGTAAGCGCGGCAGCAGGAAGCCTACTCAGAAGAGGACTCTGCGCAGAAGAACTGTGGATCACGAAGCTAGTGTTGGATCGGTTAAAGGTTATCTTTTGTAAGCGCGGCAGCAGGAAGCCTACTCAAAAGAGGACTCTGTGCAGAAGAACTGTGGATCATGAAGCTGGTGTTGGATCGGTTAAGGGTTATCTTTTTTAAGCGCGGTAGCAGGAAGCCTACTCAGAAGAGGACTCTGCGCAGAAGAACTGTGGATCACGAAGCTAGTGCTGGATCGGTTAAGGGTTATCTTTTGTAAGCGCGGTAGCAGGAAGCCTACTCAGAAGAGGACTCTGCGCAGAAGAACTGTGGATCACGAAGCTAGTGCTGGATCGGTTAAGGGTTATCTTTTGTAAGCGCGGTAGCAGTAAGCCTACTCAGAAGAGGACTCTGCGCAGAAGAACTGTGGATCACGAAGCTAGTGCTGGATCGGTTAAGGGTTATCTTTTGTAAGCGCGGTAGCAGGAAGCCTACTCAGAAGAGGACTCTGCGCAGAAGAACTGTGGATCACGAAGCTAGTGCTGGATCGGTTAAGGGTTATCTTTTGTAAGCGCGGTAGCAGTAAGCCTACTCAGAAGAGGACTCTGTGCAGAAGAACTGTGGATCACGAAGCTTGTGTTGGATCGGTTAAAGGTTATCTTTTGTAAGCGCGGCAGCAGTAAGCCTACTAAGAAGAGGACTCTGTGCAGAAGCACTGTGGATCGCGGAGCCGGTGTTCGCTCGGTTAAAGGCTATCTTTTGTAAGCGCGGCAGCAGTAAGCCAATCAGAAGAGGACTCTGTGCAGAAGAACTGTGGATCACGAAGCCGGTGTTGAATCGGTTAAAGGCTATCTTTTGTAAGTGCGGCAGCAGTAAGCCTACTCAGAAGAGGACTCTGCGCAGAAGAACTGTGGATCACGAAGCTAGTGTTGGATCGGTTAAGGGTTATCTTTTGTAAGCGCGGTAGCAGTAAGCCTACTCAGAAGAGGACTCTGTGCAGAAGAACTGTGGATCACGAAGCTAGTGTTGGATCGGTTAAAGGATATCTTTTGTAAGCGCGGCAGCAGGAAGCCTACTCAGAAGAGGACTCTGCGCAGAAGAACTGTGGATCACGAAGCTAGTGTTGGATCGGTTAAGGGTTATCTTTTGTAAGCGCGGTAGCAGGAAGCCTACTAAGAAGAGGACTCTGTGCAGAAGCACTGTGGATCGCGGAGCCGGTGTTCGCTCGGTTAAAGGCTATCTTTTGTAAGCGCGGCAGCAGTAAGCCAATCAGAAGAGGACTCTGTGCAGAAGAACTGTGGATCACGAAGCCGGTGTTGGATCGGTTAAAGGCTATCTTTTGTAAGTGCGGCAGCAGTAAGCCTACTCAGAAGAGGACTCTGTGCAGCAGAACTGTGGATCATGAAACTGGTGTTGGATCGGTTAAGGGTTATCTTTTTTAAGCGCGGCGGCAGTAAGCCTACTAAGAAGAGGACTCTGTGCAGAAGAACTGTGTATCACGAAGCTGGTGTTGGATCGGTCAAAGGTTATCTTTTGTAAGCGCGGCAGCAGTAAGCCTACTAAGAAGAGGCCTCCGTGCAGAAGCACTGTGGATCGCGGAGCCGGTATTGGCTCGGTTAAAGGCTATCTTTTGTAAGCGCGGCAGCAGTAAGCCTACTCAGAAGAGGACTCTGTGCAGAAGAACTGTGGATCACGAAGCTAGTGTTGGATCGGTTAAAGGTTATCTTTTGTAAGCGCGGCAGCAGGAAGCCTACTCAAAAGAGGACTCTGTGCAGAAGAACTGGGAATCACGAAGCTGGTGTTGGATCGGTTAAAGGCTACCTTTTGTAAGCGCGGCAGCAGGAAGCCTACTCAGAAGAGGACTCTGTGCAGAAGAACTGTGGATCACGAAGCCGGTGTTTTATCGGCTAAAGGTTAGTTTTTGTAAGCGCAGCGGCAGTAAGCCTACTAAGAAGAGGACTCTGTGCAGAAGAACTGTGTATCACGAAGCTGGTGTCGGATCGGTCAAAGGTTATCTTTTGTAAGCGCGGCAGCAGTAAGCCTACTAAGAAGAGGCCTCTGTGCAGAAGAACTGTGGATCACGAAGCTGGTGTTGGATCGGTTAAAGGCTACCTTTTGTAAGCGCGGCAGCAGTAAGCCTACTAAGAAGAGGCCTCTGTGCAGAAGCACTGTGGATCACGAAGCTGGTGTTGGATCGGTTAAAGGCTACCTTTTGTAAGCGCGGCAGCAGTAAGCCTACTAAGAAGAGGCCTCTGTGCAGAAGCACTGTGGATCGCGGAGCCGGTATTGGCTCGGTTAAAGGCTATCTTTTGTAAGCGCGGCAGCAGTAAGCCTACTCAGAAGAGGACTCTGTGCAGAAGAACTGTGTATCACGAAGCTGGTGTCGGATCGGTCAAAGGTTATCTTTTGTAAGCGCGGCAGCAGTAAGCCTACTAAGAAGAGGCCTCTGTGCAGAAGAACTGTGTATCACGAAGCTGGTGTTGGATCGGTCAAAGGTTATCTTTTGTAAGCGCGGCAGCAGTAAGCCTACTAAGAAGAGGCCTCTGTGCAGAAGCACTGTGGATCGCGGAGCCGGTATTGGCTCGGTTAAAGGCTATCTTTTGTAAGCGCGGCAGCAGTAAGCCTACTCAGAAGAGGACTCTGTGCAGAAGAACTGTGTATCACGAAGCTGGTGTTGGATCGGTCAAAGGCTATCTTTTGTAAGCGCGGCAGCAGTAAGCCTACTCAGAAGAGGACTCTGTGCAGAAGAACTGTGTATCACGAAGCTGGTGTCGGATCGGTCAAAGGTTATCTTTTGTAAGCGCGGCAGCAGTAAGCCTACTAAGAAGAGGCCTCTGTGCAGAAGCACTGTGGATCGCGGAGCCGGTATTGGCTCGGTTAAAGGCTATCTTTTGTAAGCGCGGCAGCAGTAAGCCTACTCAGAAGAGGACTCTGTGCAGAAGAACTGTGTATCACGAAGCTGGTGTCGGATCGGTCAAAGGTTATCTTTTGTAAGCGCGGCAGCAGTAAGCCTACTAAGAAGAGGCCTCTGTGCAGAAGAACTGTGTATCACGAAGCTGGTGTTGGATCGGTCAAAGGTTATCTTTTGTAAGCGCGGCAGCAGTAAGCCTACTAAGAAGAGGCCTCTGTGCAGAAGCACTGTGGATCGCGGAGCCGGTATTGGCTCGGTTAAAGGCTATCTTTTGTAAGCGCGGCAGCAGTAAGCCTACTCAGAAGAGGACTCTGTGCAGAAGAACTGTGTATCACGAAGCTGGTGTTGGATCGGTCAAAGGCTATCTTTTGTAAGCGCGGCAGCAGTAAGCCTACTAAGAAGAGGCCTCTGTGCAGAAGCACTGTGGATCGCGGAGCCGGTATTGGCTCGGTCAAAGGTTATCTTTTGTACGCGCGGCAGCAGTAAGCCTACTCAGAAGAGGACTCTGTGCAGAAGAACTGTGGATCACGAAGCTAGTGTTGGATCGGTTAAAGGTTATCTTTTGTAAGCGCGGCAGCAGTAAGCCTACTCAGAAGAGGACTCTGTGCAGAAGAACTGTGGATCACGAAGCTAGTGTTGGATCGGTTAAAGGTTATCTTTTGTAAGCGCGGCAGCAGGAAGCCTACTCAAAAGAGGACTCTGTGCAGAAGAACTGGGAATCACGAAGCTGGTGTTGGATCGGTTAAAGGCTACCTTTTGTAAGCGCGGCAGCAGGAAGCCTACTCAGAAGAGGACTCTGTGCAGAAGAACTGTGGATCACGAAGCCGGTGTTTTATCGGCTAAAGGTTAGTTTTTGTAAGCGCAGCGGCAGTAAGCCTACTAAGAAGAGGACTCTGTGCAGAAGAACTGTGGATCACGAAGCCGGTGTTGGATCGGTTAAAGGCTATCTTTTGTAAGCGCGGCAGCAGTAAGCCTACTAAGAAGAGGACTCTGTGCAGAAGCACTGTGGATCGCGGAGCCGGTGTTCGCTCGGTTAAAGGCTATCTTTTGTAAGCGCGGCAGCAGTAAGCCAATCAGAAGAGGACTCTGTGCAGAAGAACTGTGGATCACGAAGCCGGTGTTGAATCGGTTAAAGGCTATCTTTTGTAAGTGCGGCAGCAGTAAGCCTACTCAGAAGAGGACTCTGCGCAGAAGAACTGTGGATCACGAAGCTAGTGTTGGATCGGTTAAGGGTTATCTTTTGTAAGCGCGGTAGCAGTAAGCCTACTCAGAAGAGGACTCTGTGCAGAAGAACTGTGGATCACGAAGCCGGTGTTGGATCGGTTAAAGGCTATCTTTTGTAAGCGCGGCAGCAGTAAGCCTACTAAGAAGAGGACTCTGTGCAGAAGCACTGTGGATCGCGGAGCCGGTGTTCGCTCGGTTAAAGGCTATCTTTTGTAAGCGCGGCAGCAGTAAGCCAATCAGAAGAGGACTCTGTGCAGAAGAACTGTGGATCACGAAGCCGGTGTTGAATCGGTTAAAGGCTATCTTTTGTAAGTGCGGCAGCAGTAAGCCTACTCAGAAGAGGACTCTGCGCAGAAGAACTGTGGATCACGAAGCTAGTGTTGGATCGGTTAAGGGTTATCTTTTGTAAGCGCGGTAGCAGTAAGCCTACTCAGAAGAGGACTCTGTGCAGAAGAACTGTGGATCACGAAGCCGGTGTTGAATCGGTTAAAGGCTATCTTTTGTAAGTGCGGCAGCAGGAAGCCTACTCAAAAGAGGACTCTGTGCAGAAGAACTGTGAATCAAAAAGCTGGTGTTGGATCGGTTAAAGGCTATCTTTTGTAAGCGCGGCTGCAGGAAGCCTACTCAGAAGAGGACTCTGCGCAGAAGAACTGTGGATCACGAAGCTAGTGCTGGATCGGTTAAAGGTTATCTTTTGTAAGCGCGGCAGCAGGAAGCCTACTCAGAAGAGGACTCTGCGCAGAAGAACTGTGGATCACGAAGCTAGTGTTGGATCGGTTAAGGGTTATCTTTTGTAAGCACGGCAGCAGGAAGCCTACTCAAAAGAGGACTCTGTGCAGAAGAACTGTGAATCAAAAAGCTGGTGTTGGATCGGTTAAAGGCTATCTTTTGTAAGCGCGGCTGCAGGAAGCCTACTCAGAAGAGGACTCTGCGCAGAAGAACTGTGGATCACGAAGCTAGTGCTGGATCGGTTAAGGGTTATCTTTTGTAAGCGCGGTAGCAGTAAGCCTACTCAGAAGAGGACTCTGTGCAGAAGAACTGTGGATCACGAAGCTAGTGTTGGATCGGTTAAAGGTTATCTTTTGTAAGCGCGGCAGCAGGAAGCCTACTCAGAAGAGGACTCTGCGCAGAAGAACTGTGGATCACGAAGCTAGTGTTGGATCGGTTAAAGGTTATCTTTTGTAAGCGCGGCAGCAGGAAGCCTACTCAAAAGAGGACTCTGTGCAGAAGAACTGTGGATCATGAAGCTGGTGTTGGATCGGTTAAGGGTTATCTTTTTTAAGCGCGTCAGCAGGAAGCCTACTCAGAAGAGGACTCTGCGCAGAAGAACTGTGGATCACGAAGCTAGTGCTGGATCGGTTAAGGGTTATCTTTTGTAAGCGCGGTAGCAGGAAGCCTACTCAGAAGAGGACTCTGCGCAGAAGAACTGTGGATCACGAAGCTAGTGCTGGATCGGTTAAGGGTTATCTTTTGTAAGCGCGGTAGCAGTAAGCCTACTCAGAAGAGGACTCTGTGCAGAAGAACTGTGGATCACGAAGCTAGTGTTGGATCGGTTAAAGGTTATCTTTTGTAAGCGCGGCAGCAGGAAGCCTACTCAGAAGAGGACTCTGCGCAGAAGAACTGTGGATCACGAAGCTAGTGCTGGATCGGTTAAGGGTTATCTTTTGTAAGCGCGGTAGCAGTAAGCCTACTCAGAAGAGGACTCTGTGCAGAAGAACTGTGGATCACGAAGCCGGTGTTGGATCGGTTAAAGGCTATCTTTTGTAAGCGCGGCAGCAGTAAGCCTACTAAGAAGAGGACTCTGTGCAGAAGCACTGTGGATCGCGGAGCCGGTGTTCGCTCGGTTAAAGGCTATCTTTTGTAAGCGCGGCAGCAGTAAGCCAATCAGAAGAGGACTCTGTGCAGAAGAACTGTGGATCACGAAGCCGGTGTTGAATCGGTTAAAGGCTATCTTTTGTAAGTGCGGCAGCAGTAAGCCTACTCAGAAGAGGACTCTGCGCAGAAGAACTGTGGATCACGAAGCTAGTGTTGGATCGGTTAAGGGTTATCTTTTGTAAGCGCGGTAGCAGTAAGCCTACTCAGAAGAGGACTCTGTGCAGAAGAACTGTGGATCACGAAGCTAGTGTTGGATCGGTTAAAGGATATCTTTTGTAAGCGCGGCAGCAGGAAGCCTACTCAGAAGAGGACTCTGCGCAGAAGAACTGTGGATCACGAAGCTAGTGTTGGATCGGTTAAGGGTTATCTTTTGTAAGCGCGGTAGCAGGAAGCCTACTAAGAAGAGGACTCTGTGCAGAAGCACTGTGGATCGCGGAGCCGGTGTTCGCTCGGTTAAAGGCTATCTTTTGTAAGCGCGGCAGCAGTAAGCCAATCAGAAGAGGACTCTGTGCAGAAGAACTGTGGATCACGAAGCCGGTGTTGGATCGGTTAAAGGCTATCTTTTGTAAGTGCGGCAGCAGTAAGCCTACTCAGAAGAGGACTCTGTGCAGCAGAACTGTGGATCATGAAGCTGGTGTTGGATCGGTTAAGGGTTATCTTTTTTAAGCGCGGCGGCAGTAAGCCTACTAAGAAGAGGACTCTGTGCAGAAGAACTGTGTATCACGAAGCTGGTGTTGGATCGGTCAAAGGTTATCTTTTGTAAGCGCGGCAGCAGTAAGCCTACTAAGAAGAGGCCTCCGTGCAGAAGCACTGTGGATCGCGGAGCCGGTATTGGCTCGGTTAAAGGCTATCTTTTGTAAGCGCGGCAGCAGTAAGCCTACTCAGAAGAGGACTCTGTGCAGAAGAACTGTGGATCACGAAGCTTGTGTTGGATCGGTTAAAGGTTATCTTTTGTAAGCGCGGCAGCAGGAAGCCTACTCAAAAGAGGACTCTGTGCAGAAGAACTGTGAATCACGAAGCTGGTGTTGGATCGGTTAAAGGCTACCTTTTGTAAGCGCGGCAGCAGGAAGCCTACTCAGAAGAGGACTCTGTGCAGAAGAACTGTGGATCACGAAGCCGGTGTTTTATCGGCTAAAGGTTAGTTTTTGTAAGCGCAGCGGCAGTAAGCCTACTAAGAAGAGGACTCTGTGCAGAAGAACTGTGTATCACGAAGCTGGTGTCGGATCGGTCAAAGGTTATCTTTTGTAAGCGCGGCAGCAGTAAGCCTACTAAGAAGAGGCCTCTGTGCAGAAGAACTGTGGATCACGAAGCTGGTGTTGGATCGGTTAAAGGCTATCTTTTGTAAGCGCGGCAGCAGTAAGCCTACTAAGAAGAGGCCTCTGTGCAGAAGCACTGTGGATCACGAAGCTGGTGTTGGATCGGTTAAAGGCTACCTTTTGTAAGCGCGGCAGCAGTAAGCCTACTAAGAAGAGGCCTCTGTGCAGAAGCACTGTGGATCGCGGAGCCGGTATTGGCTCGGTTAAAGGCTATCTTTTGTAAGCGCGGCAGCAGTAAGCCTACTCAGAAGAGGACTCTGTGCAGAAGAACTGTGTATCACGAAGCTGGTGTCGGATCGGTCAAAGGTTATCTTTTGTAAGCGCGGCAGCAGTAAGCCTACTAAGAAGAGGCCTCTGTGCAGAAGAACTGTGTATCACGAAGCTGGTGTTGGATCGGTCAAAGGTTATCTTTTGTAAGCGCGGCAGCAGTAAGCCTACTAAGAAGAGGCCTCTGTGCAGAAGCACTGTGGATCGCGGAGCCGGTATTGGCTCGGTTAAAGGCTATCTTTTGTAAGCGCGGCAGCAGTAAGCCTACTCAGAAGAGGACTCTGTGCAGAAGAACTGTGTATCACGAAGCTGGTGTTGGATCGGTCAAAGGCTATCTTTTGTAAGCGCGGCAGCAGTAAGCCTACTCAGAAGAGGACTCTGTGCAGAAGAACTGTGTATCACGAAGCTTGTGTTGGATCGGTCAAAGGTTATCTTTTGTAAGCGCGGCAGCAGTAAGCCTACTAAGAAGAGGCCTCTGTGCAGAAGCACTGTGGATCGCGGAGCCGGTATTGGCTCGGTTAAAGGCTATCTTTTGTAAGCGCGGCAGCAGTAAGCCTACTCAGAAGAGGACTCTGTGCAGAAGAACTGTGTATCACGAAGCTGGTGTCGGATCGGTCAAAGGTTATCTTTTGTAAGCGCGGCAGCAGTAAGCCTACTAAGAAGAGGCCTCTGTGCAGAAGAACTGTGTATCACGAAGCTGGTGTTGGATCGGTCAAAGGTTATCTTTTGTAAGCGCGGCAGCAGTAAGCCTACTAAGAAGAGGCCTCTGTGCAGAAGCACTGTGGATCGCGGAGCCGGTCTTGGCTCGGTTAAAGGCTATCTTTTGTAAGCGCGGCAGCAGTAAGCCTACTAAGAAGAGGACTCTGTGCAGAAGAACTGTGTATCACGAAGCTGGTGTTGGATCGGTCAAAGGCTATCTTTTGTAAGCGCGGCAGCAGTAAGCCTACTCAGAAGAGGACTCTGTGCAGAAGAACTGTGTATCACGAAGCTGGTGTTGGATCGGTCAAAGGTTATCTTTTGTAAGCGCGGCAGCAGTAAGCCTACTAAGAAGAGGCCTCTGTGCAGAAGCACTGTGGATCGCGGAGCCGGTATTGGCTCGGTTAAAGGCTATCTTTTGTAAGCGCGGCAGCAGTAAGCCTACTCAGAAGAGGACTCTGTGCAGAAGAACTGTGTATCACGAAGCTGGTGTCGGATCGGTCAAAGGTTATCTTTTGTAAGCGCGGCAGCAGTAAGCCTACTAAGAAGAGGCCTCTGTGCAGAAGAACTGTGGATCGCGGAGCCGGTGTTCGCTCGGTTAAAGGCTATCTTTTGTAAGCGCGGCAGCAGTAAGCCTACTCAGAAGAGGACTCTGTGCAGAAGAACTGTGTATCACGAAGCTGGTGTTGGATCGGTCAAAGGTTATCTTTTGTAAGCGCGGCAGCAGTAAGCCTACTAAGAAGAGGCCTCTGTGCAGAAGCACTGTGGATCGCGGAGCCGGTATTGGCTCGGTTAAAGGCTATCTTTTGTAAGCGCGGCAGCAGTAAGCCTACTCAGAAGAGGACTCTGTGCAGAAGAACTGTGTATCACGAAGCTGGTGTTGGATCGGTCAAAGGTTATCTTTTGTAAGCGCGGCAGCAGTAAGCCTACTAAGAAGAGGACCCTGTGCAGAAGCACTGTGGATCGCGGAGCCGGTATTGGCTCGGTCAAAGGTTATCTTTTGTAAGCGCGCCAGCAGTAAGCCTACTAAGAAGAGGCCTCTGTGCAGAAGCACTGTGGATCGCGGAGCCGGTATTGGCTCGGTCAAAGGCTATCTTTTGTAAGCGCGGCAGCAGTAAGCCTACTCAGAAGAGGACTCTGTGCAGAAGAACTGTGTATCACGAAGCTGGTGTTGGATCGGTCAAAGGTTATCTTTTGTAAGCGCGGCAGCAGTAAGCCTACTAAGAAGAGGCCTCTGTGCAGAAGCACTGTGGATCGCGGAGCCGGTATTGGCTCGGTTAAAGGCTATCTTTTGTAAGCGCGGCAGCAGTAAGCCTACTCAGAAGAGGACTCTGTGCAGAAGAACTGTGTATCACGAAGCTGGTGTTGGATCGGTCAAAGGTTATCTTTTGTAAGCGCGGCAGCAGTAAGCCTACTAAGAAGAGGACTCTCTGCAGAAGAACTGTGTATCACGAAGCTGGTGTTGGATCGGTCAAAGGTTATCTTTTGTAAGCGCGCCAGCAGTAAGCCTACTAAGAAGAGGCCTCTGTGCAGAAGCACTGTGGATCGCGGAGCCGGTATTGGCTCGGTCAAAGGTTATCTTTTGTAAGCGCGGCAGCAGGAAGCCTACTCAGAAGAGGACTCTCTGCAGAAGAACTGTGTATCACGAAGCTGGTGTTGGATCGGTCAAAGGTTATCTTTTGTAAGCGCGGCAGCAGTAAGCCTACTAAGAAGAGGCCTCTGTGCAGAAGCACTGTGGATCGCGGAGCCGGTATTGGCTCGGTTAAAGGCTATCTTTTGTAAGCGCGGCAGCAGTAAGCCTACTCAGAAGAGGACTCTGTGCAGAAGAACTGTGTATCACGAAGCTGGTGTTGGATCGGTCAAAGGTTATCTTTTGTAAGCGCGGCAGCAGTAAGCCTACTAAGAAGAGGACCCTGTGCAGAAGCACTGTGGATCGCGGAGCCGGTATTGGCTCGGTCAAAGGTTATCTTTTGTAAGCGCGGCAGCAGGAAGCCTACTCAGAAGAGGACTCTCTGCAGAAGAACTGTGTATCACGAAGCTGGTGTTGGATCGGTCAAAGGTTATCTTTTGTAAGCGCGCCAGCAGTAAGCCTACTAAGAAGAGGCCTCTGTGCAGAAGCACTGTGGATCGCGGAGCCGGTATTGGCTCGGTCAAAGGTTATCTTTTGTAAGCGCGGCAGCAGGAAGCCTACTCAGAAGAGGACTCTCTGCAGAAGAACTGTGTATCACGAAGCTGGTGTTGGATCGGTCAAAGGTTATCTTTTGTAAGCGCGGCAGCAGTAAGCCTACTAAGAAGAGGCCTCTGTGCAGAAGCACTGTGGATCGCGGAGCCGGTATTGGCTCGGTTAAAGGCTATCTTTTGTAAGCGCGGCAGCAGTAAGCCTACTCAGAAGAGGACTCTGTGCAGAAGAACTGTGTATCACGAAGCTGGTGTTGGATCGGTCAAAGGTTATCTTTTGTAAGCGCGGCAGCAGTAAGCCTACTAAGAAGAGGACTCTGTGCAGAAGCACTGTGGATCGCGGAGCCGGTATTGGCTCGGTCAAAGGTTATCTTTTGTAAGCGCGGCAGCAGGAAGCCTACTCAGAAGAGGACTATCTGCAGAAGAACTGTGTATCACGAAGCTGGTGTTGGATCGGTCAAAGGTTATCTTTTGTAAGCGCGCCAGCAGTAAGCCTACTCAGAAGAGGACTCTGTGCAGAAGAACTGTGGATCACGAAGCTAGTGTTGGATCGGTTAAAGGTTATCTTTTGTAAGCGCGGCAGCAGGAAGCCTACTCAAAAGAGGACTCTGTGCAGAAGAACTGTGAATCACGAAGCTGGTGTTGGATCGGTTAAAGGCTACCTTTTGTAAGCGCGGCAGCAGGAAGCCTACTCAGAAGAGGACTCTGTGCAGAAGAACTGTGGATCACGAAGCCGGTGTTTTATCGGCTAAAGGTTAGTTTTTGTAAGCGCAGCGGCAGTAAGCCTACTAAGAAGAGGACTCTGTGCAGAAGAACTGTGTATCACGAAGCTGGTGTTGGATCGGTCAAAGGTTATCTTTTGTAAGCGCGGCAGCAGTAAGCCTACTAAGAAGAGGCCTCTGTGCAGAAGCACTGTGGATCGCGGAGCCGGTATTGGCTCGGTTAAAGGCTATCTTTTGTAAGCGCGGCAGCAGTAAGCCTACTCAGAAGAGGACTCTGTGCAGAAGAACTGTGTATCACGAAGCTGGTGTTGGATCGGTCAAAGGTTATCTTTTGTAAGCGCGGCAGCAGTAAGCCTACTAAGAAGAGGACTCTGTGCAGAAGCACTGTGGATCGCGGAGCCGGTATTGGCTCGGTCAAAGGTTATCTTTTGTAAGCGCGGCAGCAGGAAGCCTACTCAGAAGAGGACTCTCTGCAGAAGAACTGTGTATCACGAAGCTGGTGTTGGATCGGTCAAAGGTTATCTTTTGTAAGCGCGGCAGCAGTAAGCCTACTAAGAAGAGGCCTCTGTGCAGAAGCACTGTGGATCGCGGAGCCGGTATTGGCTCGGTCAAAGGTTATCTTTTGTAAGCGCGGCAGCAGTAAGCCTACTAAGAAGAGGACTCTGTGCAGAAGCACTGTGGATCGCGGAGCCGGTATTGGCTCGGTCAAAGGTTATCTTTTGTAAGCGCGGCAGCAGGAAGCCTACTCAGAAGAGGACTCTGTGCAGAAGAACTGTGGATCACGAAGCTAGTGTTGGATCGGTTAAAGGTTATCTTTTGTAAGCGCGGCAGCAGTAAGCCTACTAAGAAGAGGACTCTGTGCAGAAGAACTGTGTATCACGAATCTGGTGTTGGATCGGTTAAAGGCTATCTTTTGTAAGCGCGGCAGCAGTAAGCCTACTAAGAAGAGGACTCTGTGCAGAAGCACCGTGGATCGCGGAGCCGGTATTGGCTCGGTCAAAGGTTATCTTTTGTAAGCGCGGCAGCAGTAAGCCTACTAAGAAGAGGACTCTGTGCAGAAGCACTGTGGATCGCGGAGCCGGTATTGGCTCGGTCAAAGGTTATCTTTTGTACGCGCGGCAGCAGGAAGCCTACTCAGAAGAGGACTCTGTGCAGAAGAACTGTGGATCACGAAGCCGGTGTTTTATCGGCTAAAGTTTAGTTTTTGTAAGCGCAGCGGCAGTAAGCCTACTAAGAAGAGGAATCTGTGCAGAAGAACTGTGTATCACGAAGCTGGTGTTGGATCGGTCAAAGGTTATCTTTTGTAAGCGCAGCGGCAGTAAGCCTACTAAGAAGAGGACTCTGTGCAGAAGAACTGTGTATCACGAAGCTGGTGTTGGCTCGGTCAAAGGTTATCTTTTGTAAGCGCGGCAGCAGTAAGCCTACCAAGAAGAGGACTCTGTGCAGAAGAACTGTGTATCACGAATCTGGTGTTGGATCGGTTAAAGGCTATCTTTTGTAAGCGCGGCAGCAGTAAGCCTACTAAGAAGAGGACTCTGTGCAGAAGCACTGTGGGTCGCGGAGCCGGTATTGGCTCGGCCAAAGGTTATCTTTTGTAAGCGCGGCAGCAGTAAGCCTACTAAGAAGAGGACTCTGTGCAGAAGCACTGTGGATCGCGGAGCCGGTATTGGCTCGGTCAAAGGTTATCTTTTGTAAGCGCGGCAGCAGGAAGCCTACTCAGAAGAGGACTCTGTGCAGAAGAACTGTGGATCACGAAGCTAGTGTTGGATCGGTTAAAGGTTATCTTTTGTAAGCGCGGCAGCAGTAAGCCTACTAAGAAGAGGACTCTGTGCAGAAGAACTGTGTATCACGAAGCTGGTGTTGGATCGGTTAAAGGCTATCTTTTGTAAGCGCGGCAGCAGGAAGCCTACTCAGAAGAGGACTCTGTGCAGAAGAACTCTGTATCACGAGTCTGGTGTTGGATCGCTTAAAGGCTATCTTTTGTAAGCGCGGCAGCAGGAAGCCTACTCAGAAGAGGACTCTGTGCAGAAAAACTTTGTATCACGAAGCTGTTGTTGGATCGGTTAAAGGTTATATTTTGTAAGCGCGGCAGCAGTAAGCCTACTAAGAAGAGGACTCTGTGCAGAAGCACTGTGGATCGCGGAGCTGGTGTTGGATCGGTTAAAGGTTATCTTTTGTAAGCGCGGCAGCAGTAAGCCTACTAAGAAGAGGCCTCTGTGCAGAAGCACTGTGGATCGCGGAGCCGGTATTGGCTCGGTCAAAGGTTATCTTTTGTAAGCGCGGCAGCAGGAAGCCTACTCAGAAGAGGACTCTGTGCAGAAGAACTGTGGATCACGAAGCTAGTGTTGGATCGGTTAAAGGTTATCTTTTGTAAGCGCGGCAGCAGTAAGCCTACTAAGAAGAGGACTCTGTGCAGAAGAACTGTGTATCACGAAGCTGGTGTTGGATCGGTTAAAGGCTATCTTTTGTAAGCGCGGCAGCAGGAAGCCTACTCAGAAGAGGACTCTGTGCAGAAGAACTCTGTATCACGAGTCTGGTGTTGGATCGCTTAAAGGCTATCTTTTGTAAGCGCGGCAGCAGGAAGCCTACTCAGAAGAGGACTCTGTGCAGAAGAACTGTGGATCACGAAGCTAGTGTTGGTTCGGTTAAAGGTTATCTTTTGTAAGCGCGGCAGCAGTAAGCCTACTAAGAAGAGGACTCTGTGCAGAAGAACTGTGTATCACGAAGCTGGTGTTGGATCGGTTAAAGGCTATCTTTTGTAAGCGCGGCAGCAGGAAGCCTACTCAGAAGAGGACTCTGTGCAGAAAAACTTTGTATCACGAAGCTGTTGTTGGATCGGTTAAAGGTTATCTTCTGTAAGCGCGGCAGCAGTAAGCCTACTCAGAAAAGGACTCTGTACAGCAGAACTTTTTATCACGAAGCTGGTGTTGGATCGGTTAAGGGTTATTTTTTGTAAGCGCGGCAGCAGTAAGCCTACTCAGAAGAGGACTCTGTGCAGAAGAACTGTGTATCACGAAGCTGGTGTTGGATCGGTCAAAGGTTATCTTTTGTAAGCGCGGCAGCAGTAAGCCTACTAAGAAGAGGCCTCTGTGCAGAAGCACTGTGGATCGCGGAGCCGGTATTGGCTCGGTTAAAGGCTATCTTTTGTAAGCGCGGCAGCAGTAAGCCTACTCAGAAGAGGACTCTGTGCAGAAGAACTGTGTATCACGAAGCTGGTGTTGGATCGGTCAAAGGTTATCTTTTGTAAGCGCGGCAGCAGTAAGCCTACTAAGAAGGGACTCTGTGCAGAAGCACTGTGGATCGCGGAGCCGGTATTGGCTCGGTCAAAGGTTATCTTTTGTAAGCGCGGCAGCAGTAAGCCTACTAAGAAGAGGACTCTGTGCAGAAGCACTGTGGATCGCGGAGCCGGTATTGGCTCGGTCAAAGGTTATCTTTTGTAAGCGCGGCAGCAGGAAGCCTACTCAGAAGAGGACTCTCTGCAGAAGAACTGTGTATCACGAAGCTGGTGTTGGATCGGTCAAAGGTTATCTTTTGTAAGCGCGCCAGCAGTAAGCCTACTAAGAAGAGGCCTCTGTGCAGAAGCACTGTGGATCGCGGAGCCGGTATTGGCTCGGTCAAAGGTTATCTTTTGTAAGCGCGGCAGCAGGAAGCCTACTCAGAAGAGGACTCTGTGCAGAAGAACTGTGGATCACGAAGCTAGTGTTGGATCGGTTAAAGGTTATCTTTTGTAAGCGCGGCAGCAGTAAGCCTACTAAGAAGAGGACTCTGTGCAGAAGAACTGTGTATCACGAATCTGGTGTTGGATCGGTTAAAGGCTATCTTTTGTAAGCGCGGCAGCAGTAAGCCTACTAAGAAGAGGACTCTGTGCAGAAGCACCGTGGATCGCGGAGCCGGTATTGGCTCGGTCAAAGGTTATCTTTTGTAAGCGCGGCAGCAGTAAGCCTACTAAGAAGAGGACTCTGTGCAGAAGCACTGTGGATCGCGGAGCCGTTATTGGCTCGGTCAAAGGTTATCTTTTGTAAGCGCGGCAGCAGGAAGCCTACTCAGAAGAGGACTCTGTGCAGAAGAACTGTGGATCACGAAGCCGGTGTTTTATCGGCTAAAGGTTAGTTTTTGTAAGCGCAGCGGCAGTAAGCCTACTAAGAAGAGGAATCTGTGCAGAAGAACTGTGTATCACGAAGCTGGTGTTGGATCGGTCAAAGGTTATCTTTTGTAAGCGCAGCGGCAGTAAGCCTACTAAGAAGAGGACTCTGTGCAGAAGAACTGTGTATCACGAAGCTGGTGTTGGCTCGGTCAAAGGTTATCTTTTGTAAGCGCGGCAGCAGTAAGCCTACTAAGAAGAGGACTCTGTGCAGAAGCACTGTGGATCGCGGAGCCTATATTGGCTCGGCCAAAGGTTATCTTTTGTAAGCGCGGCAGCAGTAAGCCTACTAAGAAGAGGACTCTGTGCAGAAGCACTGTGGATCGCGGAGCTGGTGTTGGATCGGTTAAAGGTTATCTTTTGTAAGCGCGGCAGCAGGAAGCCTACTCAGAAGAGGACTCTGTGCAGAAGAACTCTGTATCACGAGTCTGGTGTTGGATCGCTTAAAGGCTATCTTTTGTAAGCGCGGCAGCAGTAAGCCTACTAAGAAGAGGACTCTGTGCAGAAGCACTGTGGATCGCGGAGCTGGTGTTGGATCGGTTAAAGGTTATCTTTTGTAAGCGCAGCGGCAGTAAGCCTACTAAGAAGAGGACTCTGTGCAGAAGAACTGTGTATCACGAAGCTGGTGTTGGATCGGTTAAAGGCTATCTTTTGTAAGCGCGGCAGCAGTAAGCCTACTAAGAAGAGGACTCTGTGCAGAAGCACTGTGGATCGCGGAGCCTATATTGGCTCGGCCAAAGGTTATCTTTTGTAAGCGCGGCAGCAGTAAGCCTACTAAGAAGAGGACTCTGTGCAGAAGCACTGTGGATCGCGGAGCTGGTGTTGGATCGGTTAAAGGTTATCTTTTGTAAGCGCGGCAGCAGGAAGCCTACTCAGAAGAGGACTCTGTGCAGAAGAACTCTGTATCACGAGTCTGGTGTTGGATCGCTTAAAGGCTATCTTTTGTAAGCGCGGCAGCAGGAAGCCTACTCAGAAGAGGACTCTGTGCAGAAAAACTTTGTATCACGAAGCTGTTGTTGGATCGGTTAAAGGTTATATTTTGTAAGCGCGGCAGCAGTAAGCCTACTAAGAAGAGGACTCTGTGCAGAAGCACTGTGGATCGCGGAGCTGGTGTTGGATCGGTTAAAGGTTATCTTTTGTAAGCGCGGCAGCAGTAAGCCTACTAAGAAGAGGACTCTGTGCAGAAGCACTGTGGATCACGAAGCTAGTGTTGGATCGGTTAAAGGTTATCTTTTGTAAGCGCGGCAGCAGGAAGCCTACTCAGAAGAGGACTCTGGGCAGAAGAACTGTGGATCACGAAGCTAGTGTTGGATCGGTTAAAGGTTATCTTTTGTAAGCGCGGCAGCAGTAAGCCTACTAAGAAGAGGACTCTGTGCAGAAGCACTGTGGATCGCGGAGCCGGTATTGGCTCGGTCAAAGGTTATCTTTTGTAAGCGCGGCAGCAGGAAGCCTACTCAGAAGAGGACTCTGTGCAGAAGAACTGTGGATCACGAGTCTGGTGTTGGATCGCTTAAAGGCTATCTTTTGTAAGCGCGGCAGCAGGAAGCCTACTCAGAAGAGGACTCTGTGCAGAAAAACTTTGTATCACGAAGCTGTTGTTGGATCGGTTAAAGGTTATATTTTGTAAGCGCGGCAGCAGTAAGCCTACTAAGAAGAGGACTCTGTGCAGAAGCACTGTGGATCGCGGAGCTGGTGTTGGATCGGTTAAAGGTTATCTTTTGTAAGCGCGGCAGTAGGAAGCCTACTCAGAAGAGGACTCTGGGCAGAAGAACTGTGGATCACGAAGCTAGTGTTGGATCGGTTAAAGGTTATCTTTTGTAAGCGCGGCAGCAGTAAGCCTACTAAGAAGAGGACTCTGTGCAGAAGAACTGTGTATCACGAAGCTGGTGTTGGATCGGTTAAAGGCTATCTTTTGTAAGCGCGGCAGCAGGAAGCCTACTCAGAAGAGGACTCTGGGCAGAAGAACTGTGGATCACGAAGCTAGTGTTGGATCGGTTAAAGGTTATCTTTTGTAAGCGCGGCAGCAGTAAGCCTACTAAGAAGAGGACTCTGTGCAGAAGCACTGTGGATCGCGGAGCCGGTATTGGCTCGGTCAAAGGTTATCTTTTGTAAGCGCGGCAGCAGGAAGCCTACTCAGAAGAGGACTCTGTGCAGAAGAACTGTGGATCACGAGTCTGGTGTTGGATCGCTTAAAGGCTATCTTTTGTAAGCGCGGCAGCAGGAAGCCTACTCAGAAGAGGACTCTGTGCAGAAAAACTTTGTATCACGAAGCTGTTGTTGGATCGGTTAAAGGTTATATTTGGTAAGCGCGGCAGCAGTAAGCCTACTAAGAAGAGGACTCTGTGCAGAAGCACTGTGGATCGCGGAGCTGGTGTTGGATCGGTTAAAGGTTATCTTTTGTAAGCGCGGCAGCAGTAAGCCTACTAAGAAGAGGACTCTGTGCAGAAGAACTGTGTATCACGAAGCTGGTGTTGGATCGGTTAAAGGCTATCTTTTGTAAGCGCGGCAGCAGGAAGCCTACTCAGAAGAGGACTCTGGGCAGAAGAACTGTGGATCACGAAGCTAGTGTTGGATCGGTTAAAGGTTATCTTTTGTAAGCGCGGCAGCAGTAAGCCTACTAAGAAGAGCACTCTGTGCAGAAGCACTGTGGATCGCGGAGCCGGTATTGGCTCGGTCAAAGGTTATCTTTTGTAAGCGCGGCAGCAGGAAGCCTACTCAGAAGAGGACTCTGTGCAGAAGAACTGTGGATCACGAGTCTGGTGTTGGATCGCTTAAAGGCTATCTTTTGTAAGCGCGGCAGCAGGAAGCCTACTCAGAAGAGGACTCTGTGCAGAAAAACTTTGTATCACGAAGCTGTTGTTGGATCGGTTAAAGGTTATATTTTGTAAGCGCGGCAGCAGTAAGCCTACTAAGAAGAGGACTCTGTGCAGAAGCACTGTGGATCGCGGAGCTGGTGTTGGATCGGTTAAAGGTTATCTTTTGTAAGCGCGGCAGTAGGAAGCCTACTCAGAAGAGGACTCTGGGCAGAAGAACTGTGGATCACGAAGCTAGTGTTGGATCGGTTAAAGGTTATCTTTTGTAAGCGCGGCAGCAGTAAGCCTACTAAGAAGAGGACTCTGTGCAGAAGAACTGTGTATCACGAAGCTGGTGTTGGATCGGTTAAAGGCTATCTTTTGTAAGCGCGGCAGCAGGAAGCCTACTCAGAAGAGGACTCTGTGCAGAAGAACTGTGGATCACGAAGCTAGTGTTGGATCGGTTAAAGGTTATCTTTTGTAAGCGCGGCAGCAGTAAGCCTACTAAGAAGAGGACTCTGTGCAGAAGCACTGTGGATCGCGGAGCCGGTATTGGCTCGGTCAAAGGTTATCTTTTGTAAGCGCGGCAGCAGGAAGCCTACTCAGAAGAGGACTCTGTGCAGAAGAACTGTGGATCACGAGTCTGGTGTTGGATCGCTTAAAGGCTATCTTTTGTAAGCGCGGCAGCAGGAAGCCTACTCAGAAGAGGACTCTGTGCAGAAAAACTTTGTATCACGAAGCTGTTGTTGGATCGGTTAAAGGTTATATTTGGTAAGCGCGGCAGCAGTAAGCCTACTAAGAAGAGGACTCTGTGCAGAAGCACTGTGGATCGCGGAGCTGGTGTTGGATCGGTTAAAGGTTATCTTTTGTAAGCGCGGCAGCAGGAAGCCTACTCAGAAGAGGACTCTGGGCAGAAGAACTGTGGATCACGAAGCTAGTGTTGGATCGGTTAAAGGTTATCTTTTGTAAGCGCGGCAGCAGTAAGCCTACTAAGAAGAGGACTCTGTGCAGAAGAACTGTGTATCACGAAGCTGGTGTTGGATCGGTTAAAGGCTATCTTTTGTAAGCGCGGCAGCAGGAAGCCTACTCAGAAGAGGACTCTGTGCAGAAGAACTCTGTATCACGAGTCTGGTGTTGGATCGCTTAAAGGCTATCTTTTGTAAGCGCGGCAGCAGGAAGCCTACTCAGAAGAGGACTCTGTGCAGAAAAACTTTGTATCACGAAGCTGTTGTTGGATCGGTTAAAGGTTATATTTTGTAAGCGCGGCAGCAGTAAGCCTACTAAGAAGAGGACTCTGTGCAGAAGCACTGTGGATCGCGGAGCTGGTGTTGGATCGGTTAAAGGTTATCTTTTGTAAGCGCGGCAGCAGTAAGCCTACTAAGAAGAGGACTCTGTGCAGAAGCACTGTGGATCGCGGAGCCGGTATTGGCTCGGTCAAAGGTTATCTTTTGTAAGCGCGGCAGCAGGAAGCCTACTCAGAAGAGGACTCTGTGCAGAAGAACTGTGGATCACGAAGCTAGTGTTGGATCGGTTAAAGGTTATCTTTTGTAAGCGCGGCAGCAGTAAGCCTACTCAGAAGAGGACTCTGTGCAGAAAAACTTTGTATCACGAAGCTGTTGTTGGATCGGTTAAAGGTTATATTTTGTAAGCGCGGCAGCAGTAAGCCTACTAAGAAGAGGACTCTGTGCAGAAAAACTTTGTATCACGAAGCTGTTGTTGGATCGGTTAAAGGTTATATTTTGTAAGCGCGGCAGCAGTAAGCCTACTAAGAAGAGGACTCTGTGCAGAAGCACTGTGGATCGCGGAGCCGGTATTGGCTCGGCCAAAGGTTATCTTTTGTAAGCGCGGCAGCAGTAAGCCTACTAAGAAGAGGACTCTGTGCAGAAGCACTGTGGATCGCGGAGCCGGTATTGGCTCGGTCAAAGGTTATCTTTTGTAAGCGCGGCAGCAGGAAGCCTACTCAGAAGAGTACTCTGTGCAGAAGAACTGTGGATCACGAAGCTAGTGTTGGATCGGTTAAAGGTTATCTTTTGTAAGCGCGGCAGCAGTAAGCCTACTAAGAAGAGGACTCTGTGCAGAAGAACTGTGTATCACGAAGCTGGTGTTGGATCGGTTAAAGGCTATCTTTTGCAAGCGCGGCAGCAGGAAGCCTACTCAGAAGAGGACTCTGTGCAGAAGAACTCTGTATCACGAGTCTGGTGTTGGATCGCTTAAAGGCTATCTTTTGTAAGCGCGGCAGCAGGAAGCCTACTCAGAAGAGGACTCTGTGCAGAAGAACTGTGGATCACGAAGCTAGTGTTGGATCGGTTAAAGGTTATCTTTTGTAAGCGCGGCAGCAGTAAGCCTACTAAGAAGAGGACTCTGTGCAGAAGAACTGTGTATCACGAAGCTGGTGCTGGATCGGTTAAAGGCTATCTTTTGTAAGCGCGGCACCAGGAAGCCTACTCAGAAGAGGACTCTGTGCAGAAAAACTTTGTATCACGAAGCTGTTGTTGGATCGGTTAAAGGTTATCTTCTGTAAGCGCGGCAGCAGTAAGCCTACTCAGAAAAGGACTCTGTGCAGCAGAACTTTTTATCACGAAGCTGGTGTTGGATCGGTTAAGGGTTATTTTTTGTAAGCGCGGCAGCAGTAAGCCTACTGAGAAGAGGACTCTGTGCAGAAGAACTGTGTATCACGAAGCTGGTGTTGGATCGGTCAAAGGTTATCTTTTGTAAGCGCGGCAGCAGTAAGCCTACTAAGATGAGGCCTCTGTGCAGAAGCACTGTGGATCGCGGAGCCGGTATTGGCTCGGTTAAAGGCTATCTTTTGTAAGCGCGGCAGCAGTAAGCCTACTCAGAAGAGGACTCTGTGCAGAAGAACTGTGTATCACGAAGCTGGTGTTGGATCGGTCAAAGGTTATCTTTTGTAAGCGCGGCAGCAGTAAGCCTACTAAGAAGAGGACCCTGTGCAGAAGCACTGTGGATCGCGGAGCCGGTATTGGCTCGGTCAAAGGTTATCTTTTGTAAGCGCGGCAGCAGTAAGCCTACTAAGAAGAGGACTCTGTGCAGAAGCACTGTGGATCGCGGAGCCGGTATTGGCTCGGTCAAAGGTTATCTTTTGTAAGCGCGGCAGCAGGAAGCCTACTCAGAAGAGGACTCTCTGCAGAAGAACTGTGTATCACGAAGCTGGTGTTGGATCGGTCAAAGGTTATCTTTTGTAAGCGCGGCAGCAGTAAGCCTACTAAGAAGAGGCCTCTGTGCAGAAGCACTGTGGATCACGAAGCTAGTGTTGGCTCGGTCAAAGGTTATCTTTTGTAAGCGCGGCAGCAGGAAGCCTACTCAGAAGAGGACTCTGTGCAGAAGAACTGTGTATCACGAAGCTGGTGTTGGATCGGTCAAAGGTTATCTTTTGTAAGCGCGGCAGCAGTAAGCCTACTAAGAAGAGGACTCTGTGCAGAAGCACTGTGGATCGCGGAGCCGGTATTGGCTCGGTCAAAGGTTATCTTTTGTAAGCGCGGCAGCAGTAAGCCTACTAAGAAGAGGACTCTGTGCAGAAGCACTGTGGATCGCGGAGCCGGTACTGGCTCGGTCAAAGGTTATCTTTTGTAAGCGCGGCAGCAGGAAGCCTACTCAGAAGAGGACTCTGTGCAGAAGAACTGTGGATCACGAAGCTAGTGTTGGATCGGTTAAAGGTTATCTTTTGTAAGCGCGGCAGCAGTAAGCCTACTAAGAAGAGGACTCTGTGCAGAAGAACTGTGTATCACGAATCTGGTGTTGGATCGGTTAAAGGCTATCTTTTGTAAGCGCGGCAGCAGTAAGCCTACTAAGAAGAGGACTCTGTGCAGAAGCACTGTGGATCGCGGAGCCGGTATTGGCTCGGTCAAAGGTTATCTTTTGTAAGCGCGGCAGCAGGAAGCCTACTCAGAAGAGGACTCTGTGCAGAAAAACTGTGTATCACGAAGCTGGTGTTGGATCGGTTAAAGGTTATATTTTGTAAGCGCGGCAGCAGTAAGCCTACTAAGAAGAGGACTCTGTGCAGAAGCACTGTGGATCGCGGAGCTGGTGTTGGATCGGTTAAAGGTTATCTTTTGTAAGCGCGGCAGCAGTAAGCCTACTAAGAAGAGGACTCTGTGCAGAAGAACTGTGTATCACGAAGCTGGTGTTGGATCGGTTAAAGGCTATGTTTTGTAAGCGCGGCAGCAGGAAGCCTACTCAGAAGAGGACTCTGTGCAGAAGAACTCTGTATCACGAGTCTGGTGTTGGATCGGTTAAAGGCTATCTTTTGTAAGCGCGGCAGCAGGAAGCCTACTCAGAAGAGGACTCTGTGCAGAAAAACTGTGTATCACGAAGCTGGTGTTGGATCGGTTAAAGGTTATATTTTGTAAGCGCGGCAGCAGTAAGCCTACTAAGAAGAGGACCCTGTGCAGAAGCACTGTGGATCGCGGAGCCGGTATTGGCTCGGTCAAAGGTTATCTTTTGTAAGCGCGGCAGCAGTAAGCCTACTAAGAAGAGGACTCTGTGCAGAAGCACTGTGGATCGCGGAGCCGGTATTGGCTCGGTCAAAGGTTATCTTTTGTAAGCGCGGCAGCAGTAAGCCTACTAAGAAGAGGACTCTGTGCAGAAGAACTGTGTATCACGAATCTGGTATTGGATCGGTTAAAGGCTATCTTTTGTAAGCGCGGCAGCAGTAAGCCTACTAAGAAGAGGACTCTGTGCAGAAGCACTGTGGATCGCGGAGCCGGTATTGGCTCGGTCAAATGTTATCTTTTGTAAGCGCGGCAGCAGTAAGCCTACTAAGAAGAGCACTCTGTGCAGAAGCACTGTGGATCGCGGAGCCGGTATTGGCTCGGTCAAAGGTTATCTTTTGTAAGCGCGGCAGCAGGAAGCCTACTCAGAAGAGGACTCTGTGCAGAAGAACTGTGGATCACGAAGCTAGTGTTGGATCGGTTAAAGGTTATCTTTTGTAAGCGCGGCAGCAGTAAGCCTACTAAGAAGAGGACTCTGTGCAGAAGAACTGTGTATCACGAATCTGGTGTTGGATCGGTTAAAGGCTATCTTTTGTAAGCGCGGCAGCAGTAAGCCTACTAAGAAGAGGACTCTGTGCAGAAGCACTGTGGATCGCGGAGCCGGTATTGGCTCGGTCAAAGGTTATCTTTTGTAAGCGCGGCAGCAGGAAGCCTACTAAGAAGAGGACTCTGTGCAGAAGAACTGTGTATCACGAAGCTGGTGTTGGATCGGTTAAAGGCTATCTTTTGTAAGCGCGGCAGCAGGAAGCCTACTCAGAAGAGGACTCTGTGCAGAAGAACTCTGTATCACGAGTCTGGTGTTGGATCGGTTAAAGGCTATCTTTTGTAAGCGCGGCAGCAGTAAGCCTACTCAGAAGAGGACTCTGTGCAGCAGAACTTTTTATCACGAAGCTGGTGTTGGATCGGTTAAGGGTTATTTTTTGTAAGCGCGGCAGCAGTAAGCCTACTCAGAAGAGGACTCTGTGCAGCAGAACTGTGGATCACGAAGCTGGTGTTGGATCGGTTAAAGGTTATCTTCTGTAAGCGCGGCAGCAGTAAGCCTACTCAGAAGAGGACTCTGTGCAGCAGAACTTTTTATCACGAAGCTGGTGTTGGATCGGTTAAGGGTTATTTTTTGTAAGCGCGGCAGCAGTAAGCCTACTCAGAAGAGGACTCTGTGCAGCAGAACTGTGGATCACGAAGCTGGTGTTGGATCGGTTAAAGGTTACCTTCTGTAAGCGCGGCAGCAGTAAGCCTACTCAGAAGAGGACTCTGTGCAGCAGAACTGTGGATCACGAAGCTGGTGTTGGATCGGTTAAAGGTCATCTTCTGTAAGCGCGGCAGCAGTAAGCCTACTCAGAAGAGGACTCTGTGCAGCAGAACTGTGGATCACGAAGCTGGTGTTGGATCGGTTAAGGCTTATATTCTGTAAGCGCGGCAGCAGTAAGCCTACTCAGAAGAGGACTCTGTGCAGCAGAACTGTGGATCAATAAGCTGGTGTTGGATCGGTTAAAGGTCATCTTCTGTAAGCGCGGCAGCAGTAAGCCTACTCAGAAGAGGACTCTGTGCAGCAGAACTGTGGATCACAAAGCTGGTGTTGGATCGGTTAAAGGTTATCTTCTGTAAGCCCGGCAGCAGTAAGCCTACTCAGAAGAGGACTCTGTGCAGCAGAACTTTTTATCACGAAGCTGGTGTTGGATCGGTTAAGGGTTATTTTTTGTAAGCGCGGCAGCAGTAAGCCTACTCAGAAGAGGACTTTGTGCAGCAGAACTGTGGATCACGAAGCTGGTGTTGGATCGGTTAAGGGTTATCTTCTGTAAGCGCGGCAGCAGTAAGCCTACTCAGAAGAGGACTCTGTGCAGCAGAACTGTGGATCACGAAGCTGGTGTTGGATCGGTTAAAGGTTATCTTCTGTAAGCGCGGCAGCAGTAAGCCTACTCAGAAGAGGACTCTGTGCAGCAGAACTTTTTATCACGAAGCTGGTGTTGGATCGGTTAAGGGTTATTTTTTGTAAGCGCGGCAGCAGTAAGCCTACTCAGAAGAGGACTCTGTGCAGCAGAACTGTGGATCACGAGGCTGGTGTTGGATCGGTTAAAGGTCATCTTCTGTAAGCGCGGCAGCAGTAAGCCTACTCAGAAGAGGACTCTGTGCAGCAGAACTGTGGATCACGAAGCTGGTGTTGGATCGGTTAAAGGTCATCTTCTGTAAGCCTACTCAGAAGAGGACTCTGTGCAGCAGAACTGTGGATCACGAAGCTGGTGTTGGATCGGTTAAGGCTTATATTCTGTAAGCGCGGCAGCAGTAAGTTTACTCAGAAGAGGACTCTGTGCAGCAGAACTGTGGATCACGAAGCTGGTGTTGGATCGGTTAAAGCTCATCTTCTGTAAGCGCGGCAGCAGTAAGCCTACTCAGAAGAGGACTCTGTGCAGCAGAACTGGGGATCACGAAGCTGGTGTTGGATCGGTTAAAGGTCATCTTCTGTAAGCGCGGCAGCAGTAAGCCTACTCAGAAGAGGACTCTGTGCAGCAGAACTGCGGATCACGAAGCTGGTGTTGGATCGGTTAAGGGTTATCTTCTGTAAGCGCGGTAGCAGTAAGCCTACTCAGAAGAGGACTCTGTGCAGCAGAACTGTGGATCACGAAGCTGGTGTTGGATCGGTTAAAGCTCATCTTCTGTAAGCGCGGTAGCAGTAAGCCTACTCAGAAGAGGACTCTGTGCAGCAGAACTGTGGATCACGAAGCTGGTGTTGGATCGGTTAAAGGTCATCTTCTGTAAGCGCGGCAGCAGTAAGCCTACTCAGAAGAGGACTCTGTGCAGCAGAACTGCGGATCACGAAGCTGGTGTTGGATCGGTTAAGGGTTATCTTCTGTAAGCGCGGTAGCAGTAAGCCTACTCAGAAGAGGACTCTGTGCAGCAGAACTGTGGATCACGAAGCTGGTGTTGGATCGGTTAAAGGTCATCTTCTGTAAGCGCGGCAGCAGTAAGCCTACTCAGAAGAGGACTCTGTGCAGAAGAACTGTGGATCACGAAGCTGGTGTTGGATCGGTTAAAGGTTATCTTCTGTAAGCGCGGCAGCAGTAAGGCTACTCAGAAGAGGACTCTGTGCAGCAGAACTGTGGATCACGAAGCTGGTGTTGGATCGGTTAAGGGTTATTTTTGTGGATCACGAAGCTGGTGTTGGATCGGTTAAGGGTTATCTTCTGTAAGCGCGGTAGCAGTAAGCCTACTCAGAAGAGGACTCTGTGCAGCAGAACTGTGGATCACGAAGCTGGTGTTGGATCGGTTAAAGGTCATCTTCTGTAAGCGCGGCAGCACGAACCCTACTCAGAAGAGGCTTCTGCGCAGAAGAACTGTGGATCACGAAGCTGGTGTTGGATCGGTTAAAGGTTATCTTCTGTAAGCGCGGCAGCAGTAAGGCTACTCAGAAGAGGACTCTGTGCAGCAGAACTGTGGATCACGAAGCTGGTGTTGGATCGGTTAAGGGTTATTTTTGTGGATCACGAAGCTGGTGTTGGATCGGTTAAAGGTTATCTTCTGTAAACGCTGCCGAAGGAAGTCTACTCAGAAGAGCAATTGGTCCGGAAAAACTGTGGATCGCGAAGCTGGTGTTTGATCGGTTAAGGGTTATTTTTATAAGCGCGGCCTCAGGAACCCTACGTTGAAGAGGATTCTCTCCAGAAAAACTGTGGATCACAAAGCTGGTGTTGGATCGGTTATAGGTTATCTTTTGTAAGCGCGGCGGCAGGAACCCTACTCAGAATAGGACTCTGTGCAGCAGAACTGCGGATCACGAAGCTGGTGTTGGATCGGTTAAGGCTTATATTCTGTAAGCGCGGCAGCAGTAAGTTTACTCAGAAGAGGACTCTGTGCAGCAGAACTGTGGATCACGAAGCTGGTGTTGGATCGGTTAAAGCTCATCTTCTGTAAGCGCGGCAGCAGTAAGCCTACTCAGAATAGGACTCTGTGCAGCAGAACTGCGGATCACGAAGCTGGTGTTGGATCGGTTAAGGCTTATATTCTGTAAGCGCGGCAGCAGTAAGCCTACTCAGAAGAGGACTCTGTGCAGCAGAACTGTGGATCACGAAGCTGGTGTTGGATCGGTTAAAGGTCATCTTCTGTAAGCGCGGCAGCAGTAAGCCTACTCAGAAGAGGACTCTGTGCAGCAGAACTGGGGATCACGAAGCTGGTGTTGGATCGGTTAAAGGTCATCTTCTGTAAGCGCGGCAGCAGTACGCCTACTCAGAAGAGGACTCTGTGCAGCAGAACTGTGGATCACGAAGCTGGTGTTGGATCGGTTAAGGGTTATCTTCTGTAAGCGCGGTAGCAGTAAGCCTACTCAGAAGAGGACTCTGTGCAGCAGAGCTGTGGATCACGAAGCTGGTGTTGGATCGGTTAAGGGTTATCTTCTGTAAGCGCGGCAGCAGTAAGCCTATTCAGAAGAGGACTCTGTGCAGCAGAACTGTGGATCACGAAGCTATTGTTGGATCGGTTAAAGGTTATCTTCTGTAAGCGCGGCAGCAGTAAGCCTACTCAGAATAGGACTCTGTGCAGCAGAACTGTGGATCACGAAGCTGGTGTTGGATCGGTTAAAGCTCATCTTCTGTAAGCGCGGCAGCAGTAAGCCTACTCAGAAGAGGACTCTGTGCAGCAGAACTGTGGATCACGAAGCTGGTGTTGGATCGGTTAAGGGTTATCTTCTGTAAGCGCGGCAGCAGTAAGCCTATTCAGAAGAGGACTCTGTGCAGCAGAACTGTGGATCACGAAGCTGGTGTTGGATCGGTTAAAGGTTATCTTCTGTAAACGCTGCCGAAGGAAGTCTACTCAGAAGAGCAATTGGTCCGGAAAAACTGTGGATCGCGAAGCTGGTGTTTGATCGGTTAAGGGTTATTTTTATAAGCGCGGCCTCAGGAACCCTACGTTGAAGAGGATTCTCTCCAGAAAAACTGTGGATCACAAAGCTGGTGTTGGATCGGTTATAGGTTATCTTTTGTAAGCGCGGCGGCAGGAACCCTACTCAGAATAGGACTCTGTGCAGCAGAACTGCGGATCACGAAGCTGGTGTTGGATCGGTTAAGGGTTATCTTCTGTAAGCGCGGCAGCAGTAAGCCTATTCAGAAGAGGACTCTGTGCAGCAGAACTGTGGATCACGAAGCTATTGTTGGATCGGTTAAAGGTTATCTTCTGTAAGCGCGGCAGCAGTAAGCCTACTCAGAATAGGACTCTGTGCAGCAGAACTGTGGATCACGAAGCTGGTGTTGGATCGGTTAAAGCTCATCTTCTGTAAGCGCGGCAGCAGTAAGCCTACTCAGAAGAGGACTCTGTGCAGCAGAACTGTGGATCACGAAGCTGGTGTTGGATCGGTTAAGGCTTATATTCTGTAAGCGCGGCAGCAGTAAGTTTACTCAGAAGAGGACTCTGTGCAGCAGAACTGTGGATCACGAAGCTGGTGTTGGATCGGTTAAAGCTCATCTTCTGTAAGCGCGGCAGCAGTAAGCCTACTCAGAATAGGACTCTGTGCAGCAGAACTGCGGATCACGAAGCTGGTGTTGGATCGGTTAAGGCTTATATTCTGTAAGCGCGGCAGCAGTAAGCCTACTCAGAAGAGGACTCTGTGCAGCAGAACTGTGGATCACGAAGCTGGTGTTGGATCGGTTAAAGGTCATCTTCTGTAAGCGCGGCAGCAGTAAGCCTATTCAGAAGAGGACTCTGTGCAGCAGAACTGTGGATCACGAAGCTATTGTTGGATCGGTTAAAGGTTATCTTCTGTAAGCGCGGCAGCAGTAAGCCTATTCAGAAGAGGACTCTGTGCAGCAGAACTGTGGATCACGAAGCTGGTGTTGGATCGGTTAAGGGTTATCTTCTGTAAGCGCGGCAGCAGTAAGCCTATTCAGAAGAGGACTCTGTGCAGCAGAACTGTGGATCGCGAAGCTGGTGTTTGATCGGTTAAGGGTTATTTTTATAAGCGCGGCCTCAGGAACCCTACGTTGAAGAGGATTCTCTCCAGAAAAACTGTGGATCACAAAGCTGGTGTTGGATCGGTTATAGGTTATCTTTTGTAAGCGCGGCGGCAGGAACCCTACTCAGAAGAGGACTCTGTGCAGCAGAACTGTGGACCACGAAGCTGATGTTGGATCGGTTAAAGGCTATCTTTTGTAAGCGGGGCAGCAGGAAGCCTACTCAGAAGAGGACTCTGTGCAGCAGAACTGTGGATCAGGAAGCTGGTGTTGGATGGGTTAAAGGTTATCTTTTGTAAGCGCAGCAGCAGTAAGCCTACTCAGAAGAGGACTCTGTGCAGAAAAGCTGTGAATCGCGAAGCTGGTGTTGGATCGGTTAAGGGCTATCTTTTGTAAGCGGGGCAGCAGGAAGCCTACTCAGAAGAGGCCTCTGCGCAGAAGAACTGTGGATCACGAAGCCGGCTAAGGGCTACTTTTTATAAGCGGGGCCGCAGGCCAGCTACGCAGAAAGAGATTCTCTGCACGAAAACTGTGGATCGCGAAGCAGGCCTTTGATCGGTTAAGGGTTATTTTTTATAAGCGCGACCTCAGGCCGAAAACGCAGAAAGGGATTCTGTGCAGAAATACTACGGATAGCAGAAGCGGCGTGGGATCGACCGTGGCCACATATATTTGGTTGTGTTTTAATCTCTCAGCATTTTGAATTGTCTGGTTTTTATCTGTCGGTAATCAACAAAATAAAACAAAACATGATGAAGCACGCGGACGTTTTTTCCATGCACCCGTTATTGCTAATACAATGAAAGGTAAAATAAAATGGAATGTAAAAAATCGAGTTAATGTTGTGCTATCAACTGCAAATCCTCCTTCATTGAAAAACTGCTCACGTTTCTTTTTCCTAAAACAGCGTCTCTCTTCCTTCCTCGTCTTAAGATGGCGCTCCCATACACTGCCATACCCTTCGGGATGAGCCGGCTGACAACGTGTGATATGCTACCATTGCTCGGTTACATCGTTAGGGCGATAGTTGTTCTCCCAGAGCAGGTGTTAGAGATTGATGAGATCAAAATCTCATCAAGCTCAAGGTTAAGAATAATAATTTTTCCCTTTTTGAATTTTTATGAGAACTATTATTGTTTTTTATTTTTTAATAATAATTTAATTAATTATTAAAAGTTTTTTAATTGAACAGAGTAGGAAAACACACAAATTTTATCAATATCGGTCCATCGGTTTAATTTTAACCCTTGTATTGTGACGGACTTTTCCTTTATGCCGGGGTTAAGCTCAGTCCGCCCGGGGTTCCTGTGGGGTAGAGAACAAATCCCTAACGTCTCCTTTTAAAGAGAAAAACCCCTGTTTAATAAATTTTATACAGATATATATTTTATTAGGTAATTCAATGCTACATTATTCAAAACTACTTCTAATACGGCGAAGCTAGGAAAACCCACCGCGTATGCCTTAATAATACCCTGCTCTGCTAAAGGTCGCGGAGGTAGCAAACCACCACCAACCTTCCCGACAGCGGAGTTAGAAAAACCCCCACTGTGTAAAAATCTTCTAAAGGTTGCGGAGGTAGGAAACCACCACTAGCCTTCCAAACAGTAGAGTTAGAAAAACCCCTACTGTATATAAAATATAAAGTTCGTGAGTTAGGAGATCCCAGGAACTTCTTTCACCGCTGAGCAATGCGTCAGCAGGCTACTATGCCTATCAAGCTTCTCCCTGACTTAGCGAAATTGGCGCCCTTTTATATTTGTCCCCGCGCAGGCGGGCAGTTATTTTACAATAAAAAATCCTAATCCTAGGTTATTACATTATTTACCGTAGCTCGATATATATCTATCTTCTATATATATAAAATTCAAATTATGTATGTATGTATCTATAGATCGACTTGCGTCTCAAACGTATAACCCGATCGTAACCAAATTTGAAACACGAACGGGATACCTTACCGGGATGGTCATGGGGTAAAAAATAGTTTGATATACTCGTATATAGGGGTCGTGGCACCTCCCATACAAATGGAATTTTTAACAGTCCGTATTTCTGGAAGTATTTACGTTAGACTACTGAAATTTGGTAAGGTGTTATATGACATTAATCCCTACCACAGCCAGAAAAACTGTGGATAACGAAAAAGTGGGCGTGGCACCTCCCATACAACTGGAATTTTTTATAGTCCATATCTCTGGAAGTATTTAGGCTAGACCAATGAAATTTGGGAAGGGGTTATATGAGGTTAATCCCTAACACCTCCAAGAAAACTGGGAACTGGGAAAAACGAAAAAGGGGGCGTGGCACCTCCCGTATAAATGGAATTTTTCATTGTCCATGTCTCTGGAAGTATTTACGTTAGACCACTGAAATTTGGTAAGGGGTTATTTGAAACTAATCCCTACCACCTCCAAAAAAAAATCTGGGGATAATGGAAAAGGGGGCGTGACACCTCCCATACAACTGGCATTTTTCATGGTCCATATCTCTGGAAGTATTTGGGCTAGAAAAGTGAAATTTGGTAAGGGGTTATATGAGTTCAATCCCTAACATTTGCATTTTTTTTTATAGGAATGGGGGGGTGGAACCCACGGGTATAAGCTAGTATACAATATAATTTACTTTCTAACTTTTTATGTGTGCGCCCTTTCCACCTGGAATGCACCCTTTCGCCCGCTATCATATGTTCGCGCATATTGGTGCTGGCGCTGCTTAGATCACCTGGCCATATACTCCTCACTATGTGTGATGCTGCTAAATTTGCTGCATTCCCATCGTGTGCTAACAATGCTTTTTCCCGTCTCTTCTTTATGCCATGTCCGCTTGCATTGGGTTGACCAAATATGTAGGCGTGCGCGTGAATGTAAACAAAACACCGCTTGCTGAGTTGGCTGACCCTTTTGCTTACTGGAATGCCGGTTACTTTGTTTGTGCAATATTTGTTTATTGCAAACTAGAATTGTCGCTTGGTTAGCGGCTCATATTTTGCCTAATTATTAAAATGTGTATTAGGGGGTTCGGGAAAAAAGTGCTTATTAAAGCATCCAGAAAAATAAGTGTATTTGTACCAATTTATACCGCGGAATTCATTTTGGTATAATAAAATAAATATTCAAATATATATAAATGAGCAAGTTACTATGTACAATAGGGTTTTCCGAAAATTTAGAAATTCATGATTTCAAAATATTCATATAAAAATTAAGGAAGAGTGTGTTCATATGTGGGACTCTAAAACCGGTGGTTTTGGGTCCTCACACTCTCCCCTCACCTGCCACAATGAGGGTTACCGTTACGAGGCCCGCCCTCGCTGTTCTTCTAACAGTGGTTTTCCAGGCGGAATTGTCTTCGCGATCCTCTTTGTTAGGTATTTTGTTTTGCAGGATAATTCTACTTCCTCATATGCTTTGTTTGTGTGATTCTAGCGTGTAAAAATTTCTACTGCTTATTTGTGTCAACGTGTGTATGTTTTGCGGCACTTGGTATTTGTATTGTGGTGCCTGACGAATGTTCGATGTTTCTCTATGGAATAATCTCTCGCGATCTGGGCCTTGTTCTAAAATGAAATGTTATACAAAATTCGGTCAGTAGGTTATAGCATTGGCTGGCTATGTTGTTGGCGTAGTTCATCGCCATCTGTATCCCGTTATCCATGTTTGGGGCTTGTCCTTCTACTTGTGCTGCGTGACACCCACTGCGGTCACCGTCTACCACCTGTTGATCGTTGCTTACCCCTGCGCGTTCGGTTCTTAACCCATTTTGACTTGAATTAGCGAGTGCTAGTGACCCACATATAGCCACCGTGCTACAATCGGCTTGACCTTGCTCCGTGACTTGAGCTGATTGAGATGTTGACGCGCGTGGTCTTACTCCACTCTCACGGGATGAACGTGTTTGTCTTTCTGCTGCCGGACTTGCTTCTTCTTCGACTGTCGCCTGATGGTACGCTTTCAACTCGCTAAATTGTGCCGTTATCCTTTTGCCGTTATACACCTTGTCTAGCTCGACGATCACCTGGGATACGAAGCTCGTGACAAGGTGAGGCCCACTGTATCTTGGTGCCAAATTTGCTGCGAAATTGTCCACTGCCTTGGACAGATGGTGCTCCTTTACTAATACCAGATCGCCCATAGCCGGTTGCCACTGCCTCCTAGGTAAATTGTGATGTCTTTCCTGCTCCGCTGATGCTTGTTGTTAGGTAGAGGGCGTTGGGGATCCTCCGTTCCCTACCCTGTACTACCAATGCTGGACTGTAGCCTGTTGACTCGCAACAACTCATCCCATATCTTATGCTCCTTCCCAGTGAACTGTGCTATCATTCTCTTGATTTTGCGATTCGCTGTGCCGTTAGCTGGTGCTTTATGCCAGCTTCTTGTAGAAACTTCTTAAAATGCCAGCTCGTGAATTGTGCTCCATTGTCTGTGATTAGAATTTTTGGCGCCAAATCGGGCCAAAATTCTCTCCGTCATTCCTCTGATCAGATTCTCCGTCTGCGCCTTCCGTATTGCCATGGTTTCTACCCATTTTGAGAATCTATCCACAAAAACTAATGCCATCGTATTTCCATGCTTCGAGCGAGGGAGTGGTCCAACGAAATCTGCACAAACAGTAGCAAGAGGTTCATCGGAAATCCGCGTGAGCATCTTACCTGCAGCTTGTTGTTGGCTGGGCTTGTAGACTTGGAATGCGTGGCATTGTTGCAACTACTTCCGTACGTCTCTAAACATTGCAGGACAGTAGTATCTCAGTAGTATCTCGAACGAGTACTGCTGCAATTCAAGCGCCCATCTAGCGATCCGGCCGATGGACTCTCGATCGCGTTCAACCATTTCAAAGCCAAGTGATCAGTGGTCACCGTAAAATTGTAACCCTCCAAATATGTCCTCATCTTCCTGGTAGCCCAAACGACGGCTAGACACTCCTTCTCCGTTGCCGAGTAGTTTGTTTCGGCCTTATTCAGCCGACGGTTCGCATATGCTATTACTCGTTTCTCGTCGTCCAACCCCTCGGTAAGGACTGCACCAAGGCCGTAATCGCTCGCATCAGTCTGTAACCGGAACCTGTTCGAAAAATCTGGGCACGCCAATGCTGGTGCATGTATGAGCGCGTTCTTCAACGCTTCGAATGCCACCTGCTGTTCCTCGCACCATTTCCACTTCCTTCCTTTCTTCAACATTGACGTTAGCGTGTGTGCAACTCGTGAGAAATCAGGTACGAACCTTTGGTACCACGAAACTACTCCTAGAAATCGATTTAACTCTCGTATGTTCTGTTTTGGCGTCAGTTCCTTGATGGCGGCGATTTTGTCAGGGTCCGTATGGATACCTCTTCACTGACCACGTGACCTAGATATTTCAAACTTTTCTTAAAAAACTCACATTTCTCCGGATTGATCGTCAAGTTGGCTCGTCGTAATCTTTCAAAAACTTCTTTCAGGTGGGTGATATGCTCTTCCAATGTCGTGTTAGTAATTATGTTGTCGTCTAGGTAGGTGAACGCGGGATTTGCCAATAACCATTTTTAAGATGCAGGCTGCTTACAAAACGCGCGCCGTAGTCTATCCAAAATAAGTTGTATTCGGGGTAATGAATAGGCATCTGGTACCGAACGCGCGTTGAGTTGCCGATAGTCGACGCAGAGTCTCCATTTGCCGTTCTTCTTCCGGGCCAGAAATAGTGGCGCGCTGTGTGGGCTATGGGATGGCTTGATACAACCTTTCTCTATTAGCTCGTCTATCTCCTTGTTTATTATCTCTTGCATCTTTGCAAAGTACCTTTGTTTTATTGGCCGGTCATCCCGCATTACTATCTTGTGGCCGGATATCTCTTCAAGAATCCGTAACTCATGTTTGAGAAAGTTACTCACCGCATCGTCTGTACTGTTCTCCGCTAGTAGGACCTCGTGCTCACGCCTCGCGGTCTCCTCGGCACTTTTGTTCTCGCCTTGGTCTACCATCGTCGTACATGTTGCCGCTGGCTGCTTCTGATCATCCACTTGCAATACTAACGTCTCATTGCCACACTTCAACTCCAGCTTAGCCTTTGCAAGATAGTCTGTTCCGATCACGACGCTGTCGACTAGCCCCGGTAAAACTAGCAACTCACTCGCATACCTTTGTTCGCCCAACTTGATCTCCGCCTCTACCGCTTGAACGACCCTATGTGCTCTGCCATCACCCATTATCACTCTTGTCTCTGCCTGCTTGGATCTGCGCTTGTCCAACTTCGCGGCTACCTTCTCGTCAACAAAGCTCCTCGTCGCTCCCGTATCGATCGATGCTATCCTTTCTTGCCCCTCCAGTGTGATTGCAGCCAAGATTCGTCCTTGGGTCTGCCTAAGTGTTTTTGTCGTGTACGAGGATTCGTTGTTGCAGACACCACCCCTCGCGATTAATGGGGTATCTGGATATTTCTCGGGTGTCTTCGACAGCAGTCACGCGTCAACACGCCCGGTTGGCACCCATAGGCGAAGTGTCCACTCTCCCCGCATCGTATGCATGCGCTTCGTGGGTCTATAGTCCCTTGCTGCTGTCTGGTCGCATTACTCTGTGCTCCTGAGGCCTCCTGTCTCGGGTGTTCCTTCTGTCTCTCGCCCGCTTGCATGTACTGGTACCTCTCCTCTGGTATTCGTGGTACGAATGGTCTCACTGTTGGTTTTAGTGTGTCCTTCTCTGGCGTGATGTTTTCATAATCCTTAACCAGGCTGACTAATCCCTCCAGGCTATTGAACTCACTTCTTTTTACGTACAGCTGGTACTCTCGCCGCGAGTTCCTATATATCCTGTCCAGCTTCTTGTCGTCGGTATAATCGGTGTGTCGCATTAACCCCTGTAACGATAGCACGTAATCTTTAAACGCCTCACCTGGTCGCCGAACTGGCTGCCGGATTTCGTCATCCAAATGCTCAAAGTACCTGGAACTTAGAAAAACTTTAGGAAGTCTTTCTTAAAGGCTTCCCATTCTTGCCAGTGCCGATTGTTGTTGCGGTACCATACCAATGCCTTATCGCGGTTGAGGTAGCATTATGTCTTTATGTGATTCTTGCCGATTTCTGAAAAACAGTTTCTTCACGTAATTCTTGGTTTCCTCTGTGTATTCTCCGCTGTATCCTTTGTGATTATCTTCGTTTTTTAGCTATCTAACATGTGACCCTATTTTATAGTCCCTGCTCGGGCGCCATTTGTGACGGGCTTTTCCTTTATGCCGGGGTTAAGCTCAGTCCGTCCGGGGTTCCTGTGGGGTATAGAACAAATCCCTAACGTCTCCTTTTAAAGAGAAATAATACCCTGCTCTGCTAAAGGTCGCGGATATAGCAAACCACCACTAGCCTTCCAAACAGTAGAGTTAGAAAAACCCCTACTGTATATAAAATATAAAGTTCGTGAGTTAGAAAATCCCAGGAACTTCTTTAACCGCTGAGCAATGCGTCGGCGGGCTACTATGCCTATCTAGCTTCTACCTGACTTAGCGAAATTGTCGCCCTTTTATACTTGTCCACGCGCAGGCGGACAATTATTTTACAATAAAAAATCCTAATCCTAGGTTATTACATTATTTACCGTAGCTCGATATATATATACACAATATAATTTACTTTCTAACTTTTTATGTGTGCGCCCTTTCCACCTGGAATGCACCCTTTCGCCCGCTATCATATGTTCGCGCATATTGGTGCTAGCGCTGCTTAGATCAGCTGGCCATATACTTCTCACTATGTGTGATGCTGCTAATTTTGCTGCATTCCCATCGTGTGCTAACAATGCTTTTTCCCGTCTCTTCTTTATGCCATGTCCGCTTGCATTGGGTTGCCTAAATATGTAGGCGTGCGTGTGAATGTAAACAAAGCACCGCTTGCTGAGTTGGCTGACCCTTTTGCTTACTGGAATACCGGTTACTTTGTTTGTGCAATATTTATTTATTGCAAACTAGAATTGTCGCTTGGTTAGCGGCTCATATTTTGCCTAATTATAAAAATGTGTATTAGGGGGTTCGGGAAAGAGATGCATATTAGAGCATCCAGAAAAATATGTGTATTTGTATCAATTTATAACACGGAATTCATTTTGGTATAATATAATAAATATTCAAATATATATAAATGAGCATGTTACTATGTACAATAGGGTGTTCCGAAAATTTAGAAATTCATGATTTCAAAATATTCATATAAAAATTATGGAAGAGTGTGTTCATATGTGGGACTGTAAAACGGGTGGTTTTAGGTTCTCACCGTAATTTCATGGTAATATGCGTTTCCAATATGATGAAAATTAGTAGATAATCGTTTTTGGACCGATTGCCATTTTGTTCCTAATGGTTCCGTGGTACAATAAACAATTAGACGCATCAGAGTTGCATTTTTTATTTTTTGTTTTTCATTCGAAGTGGTATTTTAATTGCCAAACTTTGTTGACATATTCGGTTTTGTTTACATTTAGTAGTTATCTTCTAATTTATGTTTTTTTAAAATAAAATTCAATTCACAAAAGAGTTAGTTGATTGAAGAAAAGGTGTGACGCCTCCCTGCCCGTGATAGTTCTTTTACAGTTCATAGAGATTCCAGAAGGAAGCTTGAGTTGGACAAAGCTTGTATCTTTGAGACTTCAAGGTCTAACTAACAAACCATCAAATTTTGATACGGCATTTGACCTATCACACTTTTATAATTAATATATTATCCCCACACTTCTAAAAATAACCACGAAACGCGCAATGCATTGGTACCGATGCTACTGGCGCTGACACATTAACTTGATATTTTGGTAAAATGTTAATCCTGATACAAAAACTTTAAAACAAATTATTTTATCGAGGTCTATCAGCAGTTCAAGCGGAGCTCCGGCCGGAAAAAAATTTGCTGTAGCGCAGTTTCGAAATATGTTTTCACCAATTACTACATTTTCGTAGTTAGTGCTGCCAATATAGCAATTAACGTAAATCGTTAGGTTAGCTGAGATATTAACCGGCGGCTAGTGCTCACAGGACTTCATGAAAGCGGTCCCTTAAGGCAGATTAGACTTTAGACCAGTACACCAATTGACAAATCAACTAGATGGCGGCAGTGACACTACCAATAATGTCAGCAAATGGTAGATTCTTTACTTTGACCTACAATTGTCAAGGCGTCACGAAATATAGAGAGGGTACCGAAAGGGTGAAAAAGTTGAGCTTCGACTTTGGTTTCGACGGTGTCTCCTACACTGCTTCATTACAAGAGCAAAAATTCCTCCGACACGACTAGCAGCACAAATACTGACCAGCAAGTAGTGCGCAATATCCGCTGCCGCTTGCGCCCCCATGCTAACACCTCACATAGCAGCTTACAGTTACTTTCTGCGTAGCACCTCCCTCTTGGATGTAAGCAATGCTGAGCGATAGCCCACCAGTAACAATTTCCCGTTCTTGTTACAGCACTAGAACGAATGTAAGCCGAGACCACCAGCTCCTGGTCCCTTACACCACGTGCACAGTTTGTTGGTTGAGATTTATTCACCGGCGGCATCAGTCAAATGCAACTCATGCCTTGGCCAATGTCACCTGCCTATATGCTATGAACAGGAATTTATGGACTAATACGCAGGATACATGTTGTCAAGCTACAAAGTCGATGGATTCGCCTCCTCCTTGGGGTGCTCCAGATCCTTCGCCCTCTAGATTGCGACGACGCACGGGACCTATCCTGCTTCCACCTACGAAGCCGCACTAGTCCTCGACCTCCAGCCCGACTATTTCTCCCCCTCCGCACTTTCATGTCCATTCCAGTTTAGCACTAACCGGAAAGGTTAGTGAAATAATGAATTTTAAGAAACGCCAAAATATCAAGATGTCTGCGTAACGGGAGACTCATCTCCGTGCCGGATCAGATCTTCGAGCCTGTGACGGACATAACATCCATCAGCGTGACCGACCCGAGCGACAGCACCTTAAAAAGTCAAGTTATGGTTGTCCGGTCACGCGATGCCAACTTGAGATAATTAACATTTATATACCTCCTGTCACCTGTTGGTCCAGTTAGTGTCGCCCTGACATTCGTGCGTTATTTAGATTCGAGAATCGTGTAATCCTCGAAAACTTTTATGCACACCATGATCTCTGGCCCCCAAGCCGGCAGAGCTCTTTCGCTGTTCTTCCCACTACGTCTGATGTATGAGGAGGTCATAGTTTCAGCCTCAAATCAATACATTCCGTCATGGAGAATTAAGGAGGTACGTCCGCACTTTCACGAAGAGGTAGCGGCCCTGGCAAATGAACGTGATCATGCGCGACGCTTGGACCCTTCAGCTCCTCAAATCAAGGTTCTCAATTTGGAAATCAGACAGCTGGTTGATCAATACAAACGCGCAAAGTGGGAGGAGCACCTTAGGTCTTGCAACCTCTCTGTTGGTGTTGAAAAATTATGGTCTACTGTCAAATCCTGCTCCAATCCGACTAAACCTAACGACAAAATATCCATCGCGTGTGGCGATTAAGTTCAGTCGAAACCAAGAAATGTCCGAGCGTTTTTTGTCGGCAAATTGTATTGCATCCTCCGGTCGACAAGGAAATCAGACGCGCCACGGAAGTGCACAGAAGTAAAAATAATCAAGCTGCCATTGCCATCACCACCACAGAGGTTCAGGAGGCCATTCGGAGATCTAAAGCCTGTAAATAATTAGCCCAGATGGTTAGATACTTAACAACTGCCTTTAATCTGTCTATGACCACCTTTGTCATTTCAGAAAAATGAAGACAGGCAAAGGTGGTGCCACTACTAAAGCCTGGCGAGACAACTAACACGGGGGAGGCTTATGGACCGATATCGCTCCTCTCGGCAGTAGTGAAGGCTTTGGAGACAGTCCTGCTCCCTTACTACACCGCTAACCTGCGACTAGCTGAACACCAGCATGGATTCCGTAAAATGCATAGCACCACCACCGGTATGAACCAAAATCGTGCTTATGACAGGACTATACTGTTTGCACTTGGCCTGTTGAAAGATTTTGACACGGACAATCACGCCCAACTTTTTAATGACTTTGAAAAGTCAACTTTTCCCCCTAGACGTCTACGTCGACGGCACAAAGCTGCCGACTGTCACACATCTGAAAATCTTAGGGATCACGCTTGATAACATGCTCAACTACGGTGCTCATGCAGCCGCGATTGCCATCAAAGTACAGAGCCGCAACAAAATTCTGAAGTCACTAGCTGGAAGCACTTGGGGAAAAGACAAAGAAACGTTGCTGGCAACATATAAGGCAGTTGGCCAGCCGGTTCTGAGCTCCGCTACGCCTATATAGTGACCGGGGCTAGCTGACACACACTAGATGAAGTTGCAGGCCTCTCAAAACACCGCACTTAGAACTGCCACGGGATGCCTTCTTAAGACACCTGAACACCATCTCCACAGCGAGGCAAAATTGCGCGGAGTTAAAGAGTATAGCGAGATGTTGACCAGGCAATTCCTGTTCAATTGTTGCAAACCACAACATCGGAACAGGCACCGGCTCGACGAAAATCCCCCTCATAAGATAATAAGGAGACACCTCCGTAAGCATTATGATGAGATCCGGCATCATATATTTCAGCCGTTTCATCGAAAGTTGCATCCAGAGGCCCTCAAACTCATCCATACAGAGTCGGTATACTCCTTTGTCAGTTCTCGCTCATTGAATACCGTCATTCAGGCATAAGCTCCACCTGTTGCAGAAGAAGAATGCGAAATACCTAGGGAGACAAGATGCATGCTGGCCCAACTTCGATTTAGATATTGTAACAGATTAAACTCTTACTTATTCAGACTGAACCCTGACATGGTAAATGTCTGCCCGGCATGTGGCGTATCTCCTCATGACCCGAACAATTTATTTATTTGCTGAAATGAACCGACTCTTCTGATACCAATTTCACTCTGGTCCCACCCTATTGAAGCTGCGATGTTTCTGGGACCTCGTTAGAACAGCTTGATAACAATGCTAGGTAAGGAAAGTTATGACTAGGCAAGGCACGTAACGATAACACAACAACAACAACAGGAGCAAAATTTATTTTCTTATTGCTTTTAGGTTTGGTTCCGACTTCGGATTCCTTATCTAAAGTTTGTTAACAGTTTTAGGTTGTGTTTCCTACACTGCGCCGCCACCAAAATGGTATCAGGATTTATTCTAAGCTAAAACACTATTGAGCGACGCCAAAATAATACTAAGCAGAATTGCATAAAAACATTGCGCTGATACCGGCAATGCGCTGGCTTTATGGTACAGCACAACAAAATTTTGCAACAATAACCAGCCTTAATTTCCATCACAGTTAACAGTTATTGACATTCTACGAACCTGAGCTGCCAACAAAATACACAGCAAGGTTGCTTTTTTATTGCTGCCTCTACCTTTTTATTGTACCATGGTGCGAACTATGCATAAAGTTCGACTTTTAGGCACAGCATGATTTACAGAAAAATCGGGACACAAAGTAGGAAAGACAAGGTCTAAAGTAAATGCAATTTGTTCATTATAGTCCATGCAGGAATTTTACATGGAAGTGGAGCGGACCATAGGTGTTTTTGGGTTATCTAACTCTCCTACTAGTGGTCATGAAAGGGTAAAAAATAATCATAAAATATGGAGAGCATACTTTTCTGCCGCCATTTAAAGTGCATTTTTTTTTTTTAATTATTTGGGTAATTGTAACATCTGCAACAACAAAAATGTTTCTTCCACAGTTTGCTGGTGAGGTGATTCTCCATCGAAAGTGTGTAATGACGCTCAGTGGATAGCGTATCGTCAATAGTCAATCTTTATTAAAAAGCTTTCTCTTTTATACAATTTCTTACTTCACCTACGTATACATAATTACACTAATACTTACAAACTAAAAGTATTTACATTGTGTGCAAAGTCAGCAAGTTGGTAGTTCACATTGACAAACCGATACTGTCGATCAGTCATGCTGATCGATACGTGCGTCGGTCAATGTGACAAATTGAGTAATTGGGTGACAAATGTAAGCAGATACGATATATGTTGTTGAACTTCCGTTGGGTTCAACATAATTTATTTGGGTCAATATTTGTATATGCAAAGAATTGCATTGAAAGTAAAACGTATTCTGAGTAATGTTACAAGTGTCTTTACAGTTTTTCTTGTATATGCTATAGCTTTTCCGCTATACTCACTTTTTCCTTGTGCATTATTACAAAAAACATGAAAACAAGTAAATTGTTGTGATGCATTTTGTATGGGGTAAGAACCACTTTGTTTGCAAAATTTAATTTTTTTAGCGGATTTCGGTAAAATGTTAAATTCCTACGAATGTTTGTTCTAGCGATTTCTTGCTAAAAGTGACTAACCCCTCGAAATTAAGCGTGGCAGCAACCCTACCTAGGTCCAAATTTAATAACTTGTTTTGTTATCCCGTCAAAAACTATAGCATTTACAAGAAAAACTGTAAAGACACTTTCGATGGGGAATCATCTTACCAGCAAACTGTAGTTGAACATTTTTTGCCAGATGTTACCATTACCGAAATAATAAAAAAAACAAAAAACGTGCCTCTTAAATGGCTATTTTTTATTATTTTTTTAATCTTTCATGCCCACTAGTAGGAGAGTTATATAAACCAAAAAAACCTATGGTCCGAATCACTTCCGTATTCAGTCGATTTTCTGTCTTCCTCGCCTGGACTAATATAATGGCAACTAAACGCTAAACTAAACTAAAATGTTTGTCGATTGAGGAAAAATATAAACTAATCACAGACGTGGAAGGTGGGTTAAAGAAAAAACAAATAAGGAAGTCTAAGTTCGGGTGGAGCCGAACATTAAATACTAGTAGTGATCTATTATGACATCCCAATTTATGCAGATCTATTTTAATACTTTTTAGTTCGTATTATAAAGCCAGCGGATTGTTTTCAATAAAAACACTTTAGTTATGAGTTCTGAGTGGGAATAAATTTATTTGTAAATAAATAGCCAACCAATCGCTGCTTACCAGATTTTTTCAAAATTCCAATACATGCATATGTTTGAAATATTTGCATTCAAATAGACAGACGGACGGAGAGACAGGCATAGCTAAATCGAGCTGCGTCGATCATCCTAATAATTTCAGTATACTTATTGATGGGATCATCTCTTCTTCTTCTCATACTTACAAACATTTCATGTTCATGAAAGGTATAAAAATCAAAAAAGATATATAACTTCCCTATTGAAGTGAGGTATTAAAAACATGCCTGATATTTTCCTTGTGTGATCCGACTTGGATATTTTTTGGCAGCAGTAAACTACATACCACTGGCAAGCAGCCGATCAATTTTCATTGAAATATTTAGTTGAAATTGCAAGCAATTTCCTTTGAAAGTAGCACAATTTTTATGCTGAAAAGTGGGCGGTGCCACGCCTACTTTCCCAAAATCCACAAAATTCGTTTGCGGTGGAGTTTTACTTAAAAAGCTTATTATGTGTGCAAGACCGTATTGATATAGCTTGCATAGTTATGGAAATATCGCGTTTTGCATTTTACAAACAAATTTTTCAGAACTATGTAAAAGAACTGTGCGTGGCCGTTGACGGATTTCGCTCATTTTTACAACAAAAAGTTACTTATTTTGTTGTGTTGATCTTCCGAAAGGGTAGTAAGCTGATTTTTGTTGGAACGATTTTCCGTCATCCCTTGTCAAGTTTGGTTTTGTGACAAACCGGTTTCGGCGTTCTGCCATTTTCAATGCCTAGTTTCGTTCTGGTCTGTGTCTATCCGCTGCGTTGTTTTTATAGTCCGTGGGTGCTGTGGCAGGTAATGTCAATCTATGTGTTCGTGGTAGGTACCGTTAATATGCGTGTGTGTGTGCGCGGTATTGATACGTCCGAATTGTTATCTGTCCCAAGGGTTGTTTTTGTAGGTATGTAGACATACCGCTTGTTAGCTAAGCGGTAGGTTGATGTAGGAAGAAATCGGTGATTTTTGCAGTTTGGTTCATATTTCGTTTTTGCTTGCTCATTGTTACGTGTTTGGTTGCTGTACCTGCTGGCTTGTGCTGTTTTTTGTAAACTAGTTTTAAGGGTTCAAATATTTCGTCAGAGATAGTGTTGGTTTGTTCGATTATGATCCTGCCGTCAAATGTTTTTAACTTGTATATCTCCATGTTCTCAAGTACATTAAGCCGCCGGCCTTTTCCTTGTACGTGAAGTACTCGAGCCGTTGTTTTTATGGTAGCTGGGGTGCAGTTGTTCTCAAACATGTGGTTCGCGAAATTAGATTCTGGTATTATGGTGGGTTTTCGTGCTTTTTTGTTGTAGTCCCTGATATGCTCTCGGAATCTTGTGCTCATTTTTCTTCCTGTTTGTCCTATGTAGCTGTATTGACATTCACAAGTAAGCCTATACACTCCGTGTCTGTTGAATGGGTCATCAGAATTAGTGTCGGTTCTTAGTTTTTGTCCGACGTTGTTAGATGTTCTGAATGCTGTGTTGATGTTATATCTTTTAAAGAACTTTTCTAATTTGTACGTCGCTTTTCCAGTGTATGTCATTGCCGTCCAAACCATTGGATTTTCCTCTACGTTTACTCTTTTTTGTGTTCCATGGCTACTTCTGAGTTTATCCACAAGTGCTTTCTTGTATCCATTATTTGCCGCTATGTTATATATTGTATTAAGCTCTCTCCAGTATGCTTCCTGTGTGAGCGGCGTTCTCTGAAGCCTATCCACTAAGTGCATCAATGCTGCATTTTTGTGCTGTTGCGGATGGTTTAATGTAGAGTGTATAATGGTGTCCGTGGCAGTCGGTTTTCTATAAATGCCGTAGTTGAACCTATTTGTTATTTTGTCAATCCCTATAGTTAGGTCCAGGTAGTTCATTATTCCATCTTTTTCTACTTCCATTGTGAACTCTATGTTGCTATGTTGCCTGTTGAGGAACTCTAGTATTTGCTCTTCGTTATCGTCATTTAGGATGCAGATGATGTCATCCACGTATCTAGCGTAGAATGCCACGCCTAACTTGGTTTTTAACTCCTGTATATATTTTCCTTCCAAGTTTTGCATGAATGTTTCCATGAGAATGGCCGATGTTGGGTTACCCATTCCTAGTCCGTTTGTCTGTCTATATATTTTGTTGTTGAACCGGAAATAGTTTTGCCGCAGCGTTGTTCTTAGCGCGTTGGTAATTTGCGCAGTTTTTACCTTATCTTCAGTTTTGTCCAGTAGTGTTTTGTTGACTATATCCATTGTATCTGTTAGTGGTATTGACGGGTATAAGTCCTTTATGTCAAAGGATACGAGTTTACTGCTCCTTTTGAGTTTAACGGTCTCAAGGCTTTGTAGTAGTTCTATCGTATTGCTTATTGTGTATTCGTGGCCTAGTTTCAGAGTGTCCTTTAAAATCGTTTTTAGATGTTTCGACAGTTTATAACCCGGCGCGGACTTGAAATTAATTATAGGTCTCATCGGCGTATCCTGCTTGTGGATTTTAGGTAACGCAATGAGTGGAGGAGCAGATGGATTCATTTGTGTTAGGGTATATGCCATCCTCTCGTCTATTATTTTGGTAGCATTTTTTATAACCTCTTTAACTTCGGTCTGGTATTTATCCGTGGGGTTATCCCTAATAATGCGGCATTTCATTTCCTCGATGAGCTTCTCTGTCTTTGCTATATATTCATCCTTACTGATTAGCACCGTTGTGTTTCCTTTGTCTGCCTTCGATGTGACGATGTTGTTATTTTTTAGCTTTCGTTGTAGCCTTTTCAATATTTTCAGCTCCTTATTTCCTTTTTGTGCTTCCTGGGCTCTTACTTCCTTGCTTATGATTTCT